>CM061750.1:345482973-346059473 GCA_030979885.1 Lolium multiflorum | reverse complement strand
GAATTGTAAAACTAAGCATGGATCCTTGTTATTCACTCCAAAATGAAGCTTTGGTGAGGTTTTGAAACTTTCATGTTCCAAACCCTAAACCTCTTGTCTTAACCCCTCGAACTTGTACCCCAGGTTTTTGAGATATCACATTAGACACATGGTTTTTGTTGAACAGCATGTAGAAGCATGTTTATCAACTAGAATGGGTGGATACTATGACATAAGAAGACTATGTGAGAAGGATTTCCATTTTTTGATTTTTTTTGTCCCGTTCCTCTCATCTCAATTTAGTCAAACCTAACTTTGACCATCATTTCATCAAGTTTTAAACATGGAATTGTAAAACTAAGCATGGATCCTTGTTATTCACTCCAAAATGAAGCTTTGGTGAGGTTTTTGAAACTTTTCATGTTCCAAACCCTAAACCTCTTGTCTTCGCCCTCGAACTTGTACCCCAGTGTTTGAGATATCACATTAGACACATGGTTTTTTTGTTGAGCAGCATGTAGACCATGTTTATCAACTAGAATGGGTAGTATATGACATAAGAAGACTATGTGAGAAGGATTTCCATTTTTTTTTTTTTTTGAATTTTTTATGCTCATCTCAAATTTAGTCAAACCTAACTTTGACCATCATTTCATCAAGTTTTAAACATGGAATTGTAAAACTAAGCATGGATCCTTGTTATTCACTCCAAAATGAAGCTTTGGTGAGGTTTTGAAACTTTCATGTTCCAAACCCTAAACCTCTTGTCTTCACCCTCGAACTTGTACCCCAGTGTTTGAGATATCACATTAGACACATGGTTTTTTGGTTGAACAACATGTAGACCATGTTTATCAACTAGAATGGGTAGTATATGACATAAGAAGTCTATGTGAGAAGGTTTTCCATTTTTCGATTTTTTTTGAGTTTTTTATGCTCATTTCAAGTTTGGTCAAAGCCTAATTTTGACCAGCTAACCCTATTCTTCTAGAAGGAAACCGGACCGATCCGTGGGTTGCTCTGTTTTGCATTGTGGACCGTTCACTGCCAGCCGTCCGATCTTGCCTTCTAGAAGGTTTCCGGGCCGATCCGTGGACACTCTCGTTCTTCAACATGATTGGTTCCTTTCTCCACGCGTACGGTGGGCTATAAGAACAGTGAAATGTCCGTTGGTCCATTGGGCTGTCCCGCGTGTCTAGGCCTGCGATGCATGCGCTATGCATGCGCCATGCAGGCGCCACGCCAACGGCCCTTTCCACGTACCTCACTCGCCGGCGTATTTTAATGCATCGACGCAGCGTCTCAGCGTTGCCATCGTCTCAGCTCTCGCAGCGATGCAGCGGCATCAGTTTTTCCATCGTCTCAGGCCGTGCCATCGTTGATCGCGTCAATACGCGTAATTATTTTTGGAAGACGGCTAGCCACGCGTTAATTCATTAGGAACCCGAATTATGAGCCAACCTCTTTATAAGGGGCATCTCTTCCTCTCCCACACACCAAACAAGCGAGCCTCTCTTCCTCTCCCTCTCCAAAGCACCACGCACCCAAGTGAGCCTCTCCGCCTCTCCAAAGATGCAGTACACCGGACCGACCTTCCGCCGTCCACGCACCAGGACGGAGCTACTCTGTCCGGCGGACGTCCTCGTCGAGAACACGCTCCGTGTGTGGGCAAAGTCGAGGTGGAGGACCGAGGTCGAGCTCACTCGAGACTTCGTCGACGAGGGCTTCTCCCACCTCCCACCGGGCTCGCCCGTCATGTACTACGTCAACGAGTCTTGTGAAGGCGTCGCCCTCAAGCTGCTCACGGTCACCTTCGCCAACCGATTTGACGCGTACGCCCTCCTCGGTGAGGTCTTCTGGTGCGGTTGCGAGTCAATCTTCTTCACCACCTACGACGTCTTCACCGATTGCGACGCCATCTTCTTCTCTGGGAAACCTATGCACTGCCTCCCGTACTACAAGTGAATATGCTGGTGAAGACGGTGGTGCGGCGCAAGTGCGGCAGGTGGTGCGGCCAAGATGTGTTCCGTCAAGCTCGACATATTTTTTAGCTTCTTCTTTTCTATGTGGTTCCATGTTGAGTCGTGTCAAGTCGTGTGTCACTCAACTTATCCTATCTAATTGCCCATCCTCTATCTACAAATTTGCCCATCTATCTATCTAGGATATTTCCGTGTAATGGTGGAACTAAGCATCTTATATATCGAATTTATCTAAGTTATTTTGCGTGATGATCTGGCTACCAATATTTGCATCTCATATATCTTAGTTTTCTATGATTTCGATGTAATATATCAAGGGTGTATGAATCATGAAATCACAAACATGGATCCAAGTATGAACTTTGATGTAATATAAGTAGGGTACCCATATAAGTATGAAACAAAAAATCGTAAACACGCAATGCTTGAAATCAGATAAATGCACCATTTTTCCCTCGCAAAAATATAAAGATGCACCCTTTTTTGTTTGATTATTTTTCCAACCTAAACCACAAACACGTAATGCTTCAAATAACAAGGACGCACCCTTTTTTTGGTTAAGCAGCGTGCATAAACACAAAGAACAAACATATACGTCCTTACACCATAAACCAAGTCACGAACTAGAACTAACTATAGCTAGATTTCTTCCTTTTGCTTTTCAATATCTTTCCATCCGCCCCACTGGTTACTAGAGCAATCCTTCACGCTACCAAACAAACGGTCTTGGGTTCGGGTCCCAGCCGCACTCTTTTTTGTTTGTTCATTTTTCACCATTTTTTTAAACACCCTTCTCATCTGCCCAAAGCCAAACCTTTGCCACTGTAACATCCCAAAAATTTCAAAACAAAACAAATGAATTTCCCTATTTCCAAATTTTGGAACCAACAAAAAACTTTTATTCAGCTAAGTGTTAAGACATAGTGATGTTGCTTAATTCTTGTGCTATTGCCATGATTGCTTGTTATAGTATTTTTGAAATGATCTTAAACCCTAAACCTCACTCCTCGTTTCACCATCCAAGTTAAATCAAATAAAAAGAAATTAAATAAGAAAATGGCCTATGTGCCTATGGCTATTTTGGTAAAACTTTTACCTAGGCTTTTCTACCTTGATTAGATCTTTTGAAAACATCAACAAACCCAATCTATTACTTCACCAATCAAAACCAAGGTGAAACAAAAACATTTAAAAATAAAATCAACATATGCATAGAAGCATATGTGGCACCTAGCCATTTTATCAAATCTTGTCCTATGCACTCTTACCGTGCCCAAATAGTGTGAAACCATCTCTAAACCTAATCCCACACTAAATGGACCCTAAACCATGCCCAAGTAAAACAAGAGGGAACAAATTAGAAGATTAGAAAAATTGGAATATCCCCTCTTATGTGTTTTATGGCCATTTTTGCAAATCTTTGAGCTAGACCTTTTGGAATGGTTTCAATGGTTTGGAAATGTTCCTAAACTCATAAGAATCACTTTGGAGTCAAGGAAAATCAAATCAAATAGAGAGAGTTAAATTAGTGAGAAAATGTCATTTTTACTCTCACACATTTTTAGTCAAATATGCAAATCTTTAACCAAGGCCACGTTAGCTTGTGCCTTTGCTTGTGAAACACTTAGATATCAATAACAAACACTTTTGCATCCAAGAAACACAAATCAAATCAAAGGAAAAATCAAAATTCAATTACATGTGATCATGATCACTTTTGACCTTTTTAATATATTACCCACTTTGAGCCCTTCTACTTAGCAATTCTTAAACCAAACCCTGCCAACTCTTTGCACCTCATCCAAGACCTCATCAAGATGAACATTTTTAGTGTTGACCACTTTGACCAAAGCTTTGACCATTGCTCTATTTAGTCAAGCCAAGATGCCACCTTGAAACAAATTCTGGATTCCCTCCACTATTTGAATTTTCACAAAACCTCTCCAATTTTCAAACCAATGTCACACATAGTTGCCCAACATCATATAGAGCACATCCATGCAGCCATTTGTCAAAAATTAAACACAAGAGAAGTCCATACTTTAGAAATGGGTGGTACACATAAAAGAGAATCAAGGTACAACCACTTTACTCATCACTTTCTCACTTTTTCTCTCTCTCTCTCTCTCTCCCTTGTACTCCTTGTTAGTACACCATGGTACTCTGAAAAGCACATCATGATATGACACCACCTTGGCCATGATCACCATGCTCATGATTGCCACTCATTGCATGTACCACATACACTTTTGGAATTATTCAAGTGTGCACTCTCTAGTCCTCTTTAATCATGCCCACCATGTCTAGTACCCTGTCCTCACACCACTCAACCATGCCAAGCACCAGAGACAAGGATTGAGCATGATCTCATCAAAGGACAAGACAATGCCATGGCCTATGTCACTCACCTTTGCCAAAATCAATTGTGCACAATCTAGCTCTCTCTCATCTTGCCAAACATGTCACACACCTTGGCCTCACCTCAACAAAGCATGTAGCACTCAAAGACCAAGAAGAAAAGGCATAGAAGATCGAATGCCAAGCCATGCCATCCCCTTGGTCACCACCACCATGCTCACCATGTCACTCTCTTCACTAGCCTCACACACCTTGTCACATAGGCTTGCCTCTGCACACTGACCCTGCTAGTACCTTGCCCAAGCCAAACGTCAGCCCTACCATGCCATACATGTGCATGGACACCAACTCGGGCACACCAAAGTCCACGCCCGTCCCCATCGACTGAGACTTTCCCCTGCCCTCTCCTTTCTCACGTGACCTCACCAAGGACCCAGCTACCTCCTAGACATGACCGTTCGGCCCAGAACGCCCTGTAGCCACGCGCCCGGCGACATGGCCACCATGCCGGCCATGCCGCGCCTCCCTCCCCTGGAGCCTATAAAAGCAGCCCTCCGCGCCCTGGACAGCACCACACAACCCAGCAGCATCCCCTTCCTCCTCCTAGCACCTCCCTCTCGCCCTCCTCGCAGCTCACCGGAGCAAAAGCTCGCCGGCGGCTACACCCAAAAACCGCCCAAATTTTCATCACCATAGCCCCCGAGCCCTACACCAAAGTTGAAGCCCTCAAAAATACCTTTCCAACGCACCTAACACCGCCTCAATCCGAGCTCCGAGGTAAGAGATATGGCCCCCGCAAGCTTGCAGCATCGGGAGGAAGACGACGGCCCATCGCCGTCGGATCGTCATCCGACGATCTGCGCGCTCCGTGCGTGCCGACGTGCATGCGCCATGCATGCCAGGCCCGGACAGTAGCTGGGCCGGCCCACTTCGTTTCCCGCCCCCGTTTGAATTTAAATTCCGTTTTATCTTTTTCCTTTAATTTTGCATACTGGTGCAGTGCTAGAATGTAAATAGTTTCAAATCTACAAATCCAAATCTTGTGATTCAAAATGTTCTAGAAAGATTATGAAATTATCTAACTAACCTCACTGGTCTCAACCTCATACCTTTTGTAGATTTTGAATAGCAAAAATAACAAATCAGATACTTTTCAGCTTTCAAAGAAATATTAAAAATCAACCCTTTTGAATTTTGAGGTGATTCCACCTCTCATAATTCACATTTCACAAACTATAATTGTTTATGTAAAAATATTATATAGGTACTGTGTATGATAATGGGCTAGAAGAAAAATATTGGATATGTAGTCAATACTAGTCCATTTAAACTATTTCAAATTTTAGGGAATTAAATCTATGAGGTGTAGCACCTCATTTAAATCATTTTCTCAAGTGTTATGAAGTAATGTGATGACCTCTATTGCTTAGGTTCACACTTGCTCACTTGAGGAACTTAAATCAAAATAGTAGTTAAATTACAATGGTTATTTAAATCACATGAGATGATGAATCTCATTTAAATCATTTTTCTCAAATAATAAGTGTGAAGTGTTGACCTTGGTCAACATGTGATCATACCTGGTTATTTGGGAAGATTAAATCTTAAGATGATTTCAATGAGGGGAAATTATTGTCCTATTACTATGTAAGAAACCCTAGCATAATTTGTGAATAAATGTTAAATAGTGATGCTAGATCATTTGTGTGAGCCAATAAGGCTAATTAAAAGTACTAAAGTGTTGTTTGGTGATTGTATCCTGAAACATTAAGTTTAAATGACGCTGATATAGGAGGCTACTCAGGGAGGAAGGGTCTTGCAGAGGAAGAGCGAGAAAACTTTGATCACCTCACCAATCAAGGCAAGCTAGACTAATGCAAAATACTATTTTGTTTGCAAGCTATTACCAATGCAAGATAGATTGGTGCAAAGATCTACAACGAGGCACTATTACTTTTTACTTTATGATCCTATCCCAAGTTTTTTTTTACTTTACAAGCTTTATTGGATTTTATTTATCAAAGTTACTTTTTGATTTATGATTCACTTGGTTTAGTTATGGAGTAGTACAAGAGCATCACTTTAGCCTAGAAACAAGGCAAACTACTTAGCACCCCTCATGATTAGTTGTTAGTGCTCATTAAAAGTGACTACTCTAGTTGGGAACTTGTGAATTGAATTAACTTTGAAAACTGGAATGATAATTCATTCTATTGAAAGATTTTGAAGGTGAATATGGTTGTGAACGACTTGGTGAATTTTACCAAAGCTGATGGTTAGGTTCGGATGCGATACCATTCGATTTTACAAGTACCCCACAATATTTGAATACGGGTAAGGCTTGACTGGAAACTTATGTATTTAGTATGGGTTCCCTCTAAACAAAGCGTCATAGGGGTTATCACAGAGCTGCCTCAATTAAGTGTGGATTGATGTGGAAATGAGGTGAATGTACTACCCAAACCCTGTGCAGTTCCCGGAGTTGACTGTTTTTTTTCACCAGGAGGCCAAGCTCATGGGGAGTGCCTATACTATGGTATGTAAATGAAAGGTTAGGATTGGTAGTTCGCGTCATTGCGTACGATAAATCAGGGCGAGTTACACCTGACGAACTATTGCAATTGTTGTGGCACAGGATACGCAACCTGCGCGAGTTTAACCTATTGAATAGCCAGTCATGATTTGTGGACGATTGGAAAGGCATCTTTGTTCCGTCATCATAACTTTTCTAAAAATATGAATGGTGACTTGTGATTTGAATTGAAAGGTGACTTTGACTTTGAATCTCAACTGAGTTGTGAGAATGACACTAATGTTCACACTTAGTTTAGCAAATGAAGAAGTTTTTAACTATTAAGTGCTTATGAAATAAAAGTGGATGCAAAATGAAACTAGAGCTTAGAACCCCTTACTATAATTGATAGTATTTCTAAGTATTAGTTTGCGAGTACTTTAAAGTACTCATGGGCGTGTCCCTGGCTATTCAAATGGCGAGACTATGAAGATAGTGCGAGGAACCTGGAAGAAGGAACGGAGGCGTCTCGCGACAACTAGGATCACTCCACGGCGTCAGCGATTTTTGTGGATGATGGACTACTACTAAACTGGCTTCAAACCATTTAACATTGTTATGTAATTGATCAATAGAACTTCTATATTTGTAATGAGGCTGGATCATGTGATCCTTTATTTGTAAACCGTTATGGTATCTTTAAACGAATGATGTATTTTAACGATGTATCAATCTATTTATGTCATGAAAAACAATATTCACGGGATTACTGAGAATGGCATAATGAGCATCCTGATAAAAATCTGGTGTTGACAAGTTGTTATCAGAGCCATTTTGACCTTAGGAGCCCTAGTTAGAATGGACGTCTTGAAGATTTAGTTTCAAAACAAATGAAGTGACTATTTAAGGAAACTTATTCTCCCTCTTCTCTGAATATTCTTAAATAAAGAAAGTTATCTTCTTACTTTTGAGAGTTTTGACACACTTGATTACTTCTCTAACTTACTCATCCTGATTGCTCACAGATGGAGTACACCATGAAGTCTTGCTCAAACAGCCCACGGAGGAAACCTCATGTTGAAGGATTTGAAGCATTGGATGGGTCCTTTAGGGCCTTGCGTATCGAGTTCTTGACCCTCAGCAATCCATTGGGCAACCTGGAGTGGGAGATTCTGGTCGGAAGGAAAGCTTGGAGCTACCAGCCTGAAACCATCACGGTTTTTATGCTGGGAAGCTTACTTGGAAGGAAGGACTAGCAGGAGCGTTAAAGAAGCAATTGCCCGTGAATGGACAGAGGAATGTCAACAAACTCAAGAATACCCTTCATTACTACCAGGGACATGATATGGAGAAGACCAATAATCATACTCGCACCAGATGTTCATTTCTGTTTGCTACCTGACCCTCTATCTTGTACAAAGACCGCAAGAGTTGGACGATACCCTGTCAACATCAAGCACATTGCAAATGAAGATGAAGAATGCGAAGGGTAATTATCTTGTTAAAGCACTTTCGTGTGTGAGTTGTGAGAGGCCCCTTGTGTGCGGCAGACGGATAGCTCTTCAAATAACAGTTGACATTGACTTTGTGATATATATGATGTGTTATGAATGAAAAAGTGTTGATTTTTAACACATAAGTTAGAATTTATGAACTTTTAAGCAACAAAACAAGCATAGAAATTTCACTCTTATCTTATCATCTACCACAATGTTCAGATGGCACCCACCAACCAGGCACCCACCAGGATGCCATGAATTCCTTACTGGGCGAGGCATTATGGAACCAGGGCTTGAAAGAGCTGAGCATCAAGCAAGCATTCTTTGCTTTGCCATGAGATAGCTCCCGGAACAATCAAGGCCATGGAAACCGGATCTACTGGATCGAAGCTGGAGCTTCAGACACAACCAGCGATATTCTAACGTGAAAAAGCCCCTTGATCTGTGACGCTCCAGTTCAGAACAACCTCGAAGTTACGGAGTTGGCTTGCGAGAAAAAATCTTGTTAATACCATACCTATCGGGACTGCCGAGCACAGTGGATAGGTGCCCGTCACAATGAATAAGGATGGAGGATATGATGACATGGGAAAGAATTTCAGCTAGAAGTTTAGCTTAGTACATGTGCCCCAGAGTGATCAGAAAATGAAGACAAGTTCCGTGAACTCTGTGAGGAAGGATGTCCATGGTGGAATACCATGACAGGTTTCTCGCTCTGGCCAGAGCCAGCCCCGGATGGGAGCGAGACCAGAGAGAAAGGAAGATTTGAATGAACATGATGAGATGCAAGCGGTGTTAGTGAACATTTCATTCTGTGACTTGAACCCTGTGGACTCAGTCATCAGGATGGAAGGGGGAAAGGCACATGGGCCAACGTAAGACAACAGGTGAGAGTCTGATGAGCAGAGTGGACCGCCCCCTTGCAGGAAGTACCTGTAGCTCATGCAGGTTCCCAAGTACAGCAAGCCCCTGCATAGTTCTCCTTACCTACTTGTAACAACGGAGGACCCCAGGCAGGAGGCAACAACCACCCCAACAACAACAACAACAATGGAAACAACAACAACACTCTGAACTGGGAGCAATGCTACCCCCATCACCCCAAGGACAACAGCATCATACTCACTATGTGGGTGGATTGTCAGAGTCCCCAACACCCAGTCTGCAGTAAGAACCGAGTGGATTGGAACAAGGAAGAGTGTGATGCGTGCAGACAGGTTTTCCTCGATGAGCACAAGTTTATGAACGTGTGTAAAACACGTTGTTGAAGGTTGATAGTAGGAGGCATGATGTGAAAACACTAGGGATTCCGCCAATGAACCTGCACAACACAGCAAAGTACTTTGCCGTGGGGTTGTCAATTCAGCTTGCTGTAATAAAGTATTGATGTATGGTGTGGATGATGATTGTTTAGAACGTAGAACAAGTATTGCAGTAGATTGTATTCGATGTTAAGAATGGGCTCGGGTCCATTCACTAGTGGTGTCTTCTCCCTAGATAAATAGCATGTTGGAGTGAACAAATTACAGTTGGAGAATTGACAAATAGAGGAGGGCATGACAATGCACATATGATATGATGAGTATTGTGAGATTATTGGGCATTACGACAAAGTACATAGACGCTATCCAGATGCATCTATGCCTAAAAAGTCCACCTTCAGTTATCATGAACCCCTTCCGACAAGTTGAAAACGAATGACAATTGCATTAGGTATGATTAAATGTAATCAATAACTACATCCTGGACATAGCATCAATGTTTTCCCTAGTGGCAACACATCCACAACCTTGAACTTTGTCTGGTCACAGTTTACAATGAGGCATGAACCTGCTATGAGCATAAATACCCTCTTGGAGTTAAGGAGTAAAACTTGGCCAGCCCTACTAATGGAGAGCATGCAAGATCATAAACAACACATAGTAATAGATTGATAATCAACAGCATAGTATTCTGTATCCATGGATTAAACACAACATATAGCATTACGAGATAGATGATCTTGATCATGTTAAGCATCTCACAAGACCCAACAATGAAGCACAGTTGGGAAGACGACCATCTAGCTACTGCTGGGACCTATAGTCCAGGGGTGAACTACTCCATCACTCCGAGGCGACCGTGGCGGTGAAGAGTCCTCGGGAGATGACCCTCTTTCCAGGGTGCCGGAGCGATCTCCTGAATCCCAGAATGGGATTGGCGGCGCGGCGTCTCGGAAGGTTTCCGATCGTGCCCATGCTCAGGTTTCGCGACGAAGGCTATAAGTGGCGGAGGGAGATAGGTCGGGGACACGAGGGCCCACACGCTAGGCGTGCGGCCAAGGCTGGGCGCGCCGCCCTCTTGTCAGACTCGTGGCCCCATATATCATCTTCGGTCTTCCGGAAGCTTCGTGAATAATTTTGGGCGTTGATTTCGTCAATTCCGAGAATATTTCCTTACTAAGTTTCTGAAACCAAACAGAAACAGCAGCTCTTCGGCATCTAGTTAATAGGTTAGTCCGGAAAATGCATAAATATGATAAAGTATGCATAAAACATGTAGATATCACCAATAATGTGGCATGAACATAAGAAATTATCGATACGTGGAGACGTATCAGCATCCAAACCTTTGCATCGTCACGGGTAAATGATAAAGATAATTTACAGGTGACATGTCTTGATCATACTATTGTAAAGCTATGTAATGAATGCAGCGATCAAACAATGGTAAATGACATGAGTAAATGAACCATATAGCAAAGACTTTCATGAATAGTACTTTCAAGACAAGCATCAATAAGTCTTGCATAAGAGTTAACTCATAAAGCAATAATTCAAAGTAAAGGTATTGAAGCAACACAAAGGAAGATTAAGTTTCAATTGCTCTCAACTTGTAACATGTATATCTCATGGATAGTTGTCAATGCAAAGTAATATAACAAGTACAATATGCAAGTATGTAGAAATCAATAACAGTTCACACAGGTGGTTTGCTGTCCCGAGGTGGCTTAACTGAAAGAACATAAAAAGTAAAAGAAAGGGCCCTTCGAAGAGGGGCATTGATTGCTATATTTGTGCTAGAGCTTTGATTTTGAAAACAAGAAACAATTTTGTCAACGGTAGTAATAAAGCATATGTGTTATGTAAATTATATCCTACAAGTTGCAAGCCTCTATGCATAGTATACTAATAGTGCCCACTTGTCCTAATTAGCTTGGATTACCGGATTATCTTTCAATGCATATGTTTTAACCAAGTGTCACAAAGGGTACCTCTATGCCACTTTACAAAGGTCAAGGAGAAAGCTGGGATTTCTCCCTATTGATTATTCTCAACTTAGACATCATTCCGGGACAACATAGACAGATAATGGACTCCTCTTTTTGCATAGCATTCAACAACAATTAATTTTCTCATATGAGATTGAGGTTGTCCAAAACTAAAACTTCCACCATGGATCATGACTTTAGTTAGCGCCCAATGTTCTTCTCTAACATTATGCATGCTCTAACCATTCTAGCGGTAAATCTCCCTTACTTCAGACAAGACGGACATGCATAGCAACTCACATGATATTCAATAAAGAGTAGTTGATGGCGTCCCCAGGAACATGGTTATCGCACAACAAGCACCTTAATAAGAGATAAAGTGCATAAGTACATATTCAATACCACAATAGTTTTTAGGCTATTTGTCCCATGAGCTATATATTGCAAAGGTAGAGGATGGAAATTTAAAGGTAGCACTCAAGCAATTTACTTTGGAATGGCGGAGAAATACCATGTAGTAGGTAGGTATGGTGGACACAAATGGCATAGTGGTTGGCTCAAGGATTTTGGATGCATGAGAAGTATTCCTCTCGATACAAGACTTAGGCTAGCAAGGCTATTTGAAACAAACACAGGATGAACCAGTGCAGCAAAACTCACATAAAAGACATATTGTAAACATTATAAGACTCTACACCGTCTTCTTGTTGTCCAACCCAATACTAGAAATTATCTAGACCTTAGAGAGACCAATTATGCAAACCAAATTTTAGCAAGCTCTATGTATTTCTTCATTAATATGTGCAAAGTATATGATGCAAGAGCTTAATCATGAGCACAACAATTGCCAAGTATCACATTATCCAAGACATTTTACCAATTACTACATGTAGCATTTCCTGATTCCAACCATATAACAATTTAACGAAGAAGATTCAACCTCGCCATGAATATTATGAGTAAAGCCTAAGGACATATTTGTCCATATGCAATGCGGACGTGTCTCTCTCCCACACAATGCTAGGATCCATATTATTCAAACAAAACAAAAACAAAAACAAACCGACGCTCCAAGCAAAGTACATAAGATGTGATGGAATAAAATATTGTTTCACTAGAGGACACCTGAATGTTGTCGATGAAGAGGGGATGCCTTGGGCATCCCCAAGCTTAGGCTTGAGTCTTCTTGAAATATGCAGGGGTGAACCAGGCATCCCCAAGCTTAGAAGCTTTCACTCTCCTTGATCATATTGTATCATCTCCTCTCTTGATCCTTGAAAACTTCCTCCACACCAAACTTAAAACAACTCATTAGAGGGTTAGTGCACAATCAAAATTTACATGTTCAGAGGTGACACAATCATTTTTAACACTTCTGGACATTGCACAAAGCTACTGAAAGTTAATGGAATCGAAAAATCCATCAAGCATAGAAAACAGGCAATGCGAAATAAAAGGCAGCATCATCAAACAGAACAGTTCGTAAAGACGAATTTTATTGAGGCACCAGACTTGCTCAAATGAAAATGCTCAAATTGAATGAAAGTTGCGTACATATCTGAGGATCACTCACGTAAATTGGCATAATTTTCTGAGTTACCTACAGAGAATTAGGCCCAGATTCGTGACAGCAAAGAAATCTGTTTCTGCGCAGTAATCCAAATCTAGTATGAACCTTACTATCAACGACTTTACTTGGCACAACAATGCACAAAACTAAGATAGGAGAGGTTGCTACAGTAGTAACAACTTCCAAGACTCAAATAAAATAAAGGTACTGTAGTAAAAACATGGGTTGTCTCCCATAAAGCGCTTTTCTTTCTTTAGGCGCCGAAAGTGTATATCAAGTATTATCAAAGACGAAGCATCAACATCATAATTTTCACAATTTGTCCCATTAGGTATCTTAGATGCTCCCTTATCTATAGTGGTTTTAAGAGCTTTATCAATTTTAGGCCTATAATAGCTTTTGGTTTAGGCACCTTAGAGACATACATGAACTTTTGCTCCTTACCCACATAAGCTTTCTCTCTAAACTTTATAGATGAAAAGGTTGAACCCAATGTTCCCATAGCCTCTTCAAGTTCGCTAATCCTTTGGGTTTGATTATCATGAATAGCACAAGATTCTAAGATGGCGATTCTCTCATTAATTCCACCTAGAGATTTATCAAGTTTATCGGTGCTATCAAGTAATGCTCCCAAAGTAGTATCAATACTTGGAAGGTTTTGCTCTATGGTTTCCAAATTTTTCATGACATCTTAAAGAGAGTTTCAATTTTAACTTCATTAACAGGTGGTATTCCAAATAAACTCTCAATAATGCAACTAGCTTCTAAAGCAGGAGTACCTAGGAAGTTACCTCCCGCGATACAATCAAGAACATACCTATTCCAGCTAGAGATACCAACATAAAAATTCCTGAGTAAGATAGTGGTGGAGTGTTTCTTAGTGCACCTATTATGGGCATCACTAATTCTATACCAAGCATCTTTTAAACATTCTCCCCCTTGTTGCTTAAACGAACGAACTTCGACTTCAGGATTACTCATTTTAGCTATAGTAAATAAAGCAAACTAGATAAAGTAAATGCAAGTAACTAATTTTTTGTGTTTTAATATAGAACAAGTAAATAAAAAGTAAAGTAACAACTAATTTTTTTGTATTTTGATTTAGTGCAGCAAACAAAGTAGTAAATAAAACAAAGCAAGACAAAAACAAAGTAAAGAGATTGGAAGTGGAGACTCCCCTTGCGCTGTCTTGATCCTCCCGGCAACGGCGCAGAAAACAGTCTTGATACAAATACAGCCAACGTTGGGAACCCCAAGAGGAAGGTGTGATGCGTACTAGAAGGTTTCCCTCGGTAAGAAACCAAGGTTTATCGAACCAGTAGAAGAAGCACGTTGAAGGTTGATGGCGGCGAGATGTAGTGCGGCGCAACACCAGGATTGCCAACGTGGAACCTGCAACAAAGTACTTTGCCCCCCCGAAACAGTGAGGTTGTCAATCTCACCGGCTTGCTGTAACAAAGGATTAGATGTATAGTGTGGATGATGATTGTTTCAGAAAAGAGAACAAGAATGCAAAGATTGTATTGATGTTAAGAATGGACCGGGGTCCAGATTCACTAGTGGTGTCTCTCCCATAAGATAAATAGCATGTTGGGTGAACAAATTACGTTGGGCAATTGACAAATAGAGGGCATGACAATGCACATACATGATATGATGAGTATTGTGAGATTTAATTGGGCATTACGACAAAGTACATAGACCGCTATGGCATGCATCTATGCCTAAAAAGTCCACCTTCGTTATCATCCGAACCCCTTCCGTATTAAGTTGAAAACAACAGACAATTGCATTAAGTATGGTGCGTAATGTAATCAATACTACATCTCGGACATAGCATCAATGTTTTATCCCAAGTGGCAACAGCACATCCACAACCTTAGAACTTTTGTAATGTCCCAGATTTAATGGAGGCATGAACCCACTATCGAGCATAAATACTCCTCTTGGAGTTAAGAGTAAAAACTTGGCGAGCCTCTACTAATAACGGAGAGCATGCAAGATCATAAACAACACATAGGTAATAGATTGATAATCAACATAGCATAGTATTCTCTATCCATCGGATCCCAACAAACACAACATATAGCATTACGAGATGATGATCTTGATCATGTTAAGCAGCTCACAAGACCGACAAGCACAAGGAGAAGACGATGATGGCGTGTAACTCACACGTTCGTTGGGAACCCCAAGAGGAAGGTATAGTCATGGCAAGTTTTCCTAAAGAAACCAAGGTTTATCGAACAGGAGGAGCCAAGAAGCACGTTGAAGGTTGATGGCGGCGGGATGTAGTGCGGCGCAACCAGAGATTCGGCGCATAGCTGGAACATAACACAACAAAGTACTTTGCCCCAACGAAAGTGAGGTTGTCAATCTCACCGGCTTGCTGTAACAAAGGATTAACCGTATTGTGTGGAAGATGATTGTTTTGAAACAGTAGAAACAGTGATTACGATAGATTGTACTTAAAGAGAATTGGACCGGGGTCCAGTTACACTAGAAGTGTCTCTCCCATAGACAAACGGCATGTTGGGTGAACAAATTACGGTTGGGCAATTGACAAATAAAGAGGGCATGACCATGCACATACATATTATGATAGTATAGTGAGATTTTGGGCATTACGACAAAGTACATAGACGCCATCAAACATGCATCTATGCCTAAAAAGTCCACCTTGAGTTATCATCCGAACCCCCTCCCGGTATTAAGTTGCAAAGCAATGACAATTGCATTAAGTATTACGCGTAATGTAACTAGTGACTACATCCTTGAACATAGCACCAATGTTTATCCCTAGTGGCAACAGCACATCCATAACCTTAGAGGTTCTTGTCACCCCTCCAGATTCACGGAGACATGAACCCACTATCGAGCATAAATACTCCCTCTTGGAGTTACTAGCATCAACTTGGCCGAGCATCTACTAATAACGGAGAGCATGCAAGATCATAAACACATAGACATAGCTTTGATAATCAACATAACAAGTATTCTCTATTCATCGGATCCCAACAAACGCAACATATAGAATTACGGATAGATGATCTTGATCATGTTAGGCAGCTCACAAGATCCGACAATGATAGCACAATGGGGAGAAGACAACCATCTAGCTACTGCTATGGACCCATAGTCAGGGGGTAGACTACTCACACATCACCGGAGCGACCATGGCGGCGTAGAGTCCTCCGGGAGATGATTCCCCTCCCGGCAGTGGAAGCGATCTGGATCCCCGAGATGGGATCGGCGGCGGCGGCGTCTCTGGAAGGTTTTCCGTATCGTGGCTCTCGGTACGGGGGTTTCGCAACGGAGGCTATTTGTAGGCGGAAGGGCAGGTCAGAGAGGCACGGGGCCCCACACCACGGGCCGCGCGGCCAGGGGGGGCCGCCGGCCTATGGTTTGGGCGCCTCGTGGCCCAACCGTCTCCTCTTCGGACCCGGAAGCTTCGTGGCAAATAGGCCCACAGGCGTTGATTTCGTCAATTCCGAGAATATTTCGTTACTAGGATTTCTGAAACCAAAAGCAGAACTTGACAGCACTTAGGCATCTTGTTAATAGGTTAGTTCAGAAAAATGCACGAATATGACATAAAGTGTGCATAAAACATGTAGATAACATCAATAATGTGGCATGGAACATAAGAAATTATCGATACGTCGGAGGCGTATCAGCATCCCTTAGTGCTCGTCCGAGCAGGTAAAACGATAACACAGATAATTTCTGGTGACATGCCATCATAATCTTGATCATACTATTTGTAAAGCATATGTAGTGAATGCGTGATCAAAACAATGTGTATGACATGAGTAAACAAGTGAATCATAAAGCAAAGACTTTTCATGAATAGCACTTCAAGACAAGCATCAATTAAGTCTTGCATAAGAGTTAACTCATAAAGCAATAATTCATAGTAAAGCATTGAAGCAACACAAAGGAAGATTAAGTTTCAGCGGTTGCTTTCAACTTATAACATGTATATCTCATGGATATTGTCAACATAGAGTAATATAATAAGTGCAATAAGCAAGTATGTAGGAATCAATGCGCAGTTCACACAAGTGTTTGCTTCTTGAGGTGGAGAGAAATAGGTGAACTGACTCAACATTGAAAGTAAAAGAATGGTCCTCCATAGAGGAAAAGCATCGATTGCTATATTTGTGCTAGAGCTTGATTTTGAAAACATGAAACAATTTTGTCAACGGTAGTAATAAAGCATATGTATCATGTAAATTATATCTTACAAGTTGCAAGCCTCATGCATAGTATACTAATAGTGCCGCACCTTGTCCTAATTAGCTTGGACTACCGGATCATCACAATGCACATGTTTTAACCAAGTGTCACAAAGGGGTACCTCTATGCCGCCTGTACAAAGGTCTAAGGAGAAAGCTCGCATTGGATTTCTCGCTATTGATTATTCTTCAACTTAGACATCCATACCGGGACAACATAGACAACAGATAATAGACTCCTCTTTTATGCATAAGCATGTAACAACAATTAATAATTTTCTCATTTGAGATTGAGGATTTATGTCCAAAACTGAAACTTCCACCATGGATCATGGCTTTAGTTAGCGGCCCAATGTTCTTCTCTAACAATATGCATGCTTAACCATAGGGTGGTAGATCTCTCTTACTTCAGACAAGACGGACATGCATAGCAACTCACATGAAATTCAACAATGAATAGTTGATGGCGTCCCCATGAACATGGTTATCGCACAACAAACAACTTAATAAGAGATAAAGTGCATAATTACATATTCAATACCACAATAGTTTTTAAGCTATTTGTCCCCTGAGCTATATATTGCAAAGTGAATGATGGAATTTTAAAGGTAGCACTCAAGCAATTTACTTTGGAATGGCGGAAAATACCATGTAGTAGGTAGGTATGGTGGACACAAATGGCATAGTGGTTGGCTCAAGTATTTTGGATGCATGAGAAGTATTCCCTCTCGATACAAGGTTTAGGCTAGCAAGGCTTATTTGAAACAAACACAAGGATGAACCGGTGCAGCAAAACTCATAAAAGACATATTGAAAACATTATAAGACTCTACACCGTCTTCCTTGTTGTTCAAACTCAATACTAGAAATTATCTAGACCTTAGAGAAACCAAATATGCAAACAAAATTTAGCATGCTCTATGTATTTCTTCATTAATGGGTGCAAAGCATATGATGCAAGAGCTTAAACATGAGCACAACAATTGCAAGTATCACATTACCCAAGACATTAATAGCAATTACTACATGTATCATTTTCCAATTCCAACCATATAACAATTTAACGAAGAAGAAACTTCGCCATGAATACTATGAGTAGAAACCAAGGACATACTTGTCCATATGCTACAGCGGAGCGTGTCTCTCTCCCATAAAGTGAATGCTAGGATCCATTTTATTCAAACAAAACAAAAAAAAACAAAAACAAACCGACGCTCCAAGCAAAGCACATAAGATGTGATGGAATAAAAATATAGTTTCGGGAGGAACCTAATGTTGTCGATGAAGAAGGGGATGCCTTGGGCATCCCCAAGCTAGGAGTTTTCTTGATATATGCAGGGTGAACCACCGGGGCATCCCCAAGCTTAGAGCTTTCACTCTTCTTGATCATGTTGCATCATACTCCTCTCTTGATCCTTGAAACTTCCTCCACACAAACTTAGAACAACTCATTAGAGGGTTAGTGCACAATAAAAATTAACATATTCAGAGGTGACACAATCATTCTTAACACTTCTGGACATTGCATAAAGCTACTGGACATTAATGGATCAAAAATTCATCCAACATAGCAAAAGAGGCAATACGAAATAAAAGGCAGAATCTGTCAAAACAGAACAGTTCGTATTGACGAATTTTAAAATAGCACCAGACTTGCTCAAATGAAAATGCCCAAATTGAATGAAAGTTGCGTACATATCTGAGGATCATGCATGTAAATTGGCTTAATTTTCTGAGCTACCTACAGGGAGGTAGACCCAGATTCGTGACAGCAAAGAAATCTGGAACTGCGCAGTAATCCAAATCTAGTACTTACTTTTCTATCAAAGTTAACTTGGCACAATAAAACACTAAACTAAGATAAGGAGAGGTTGCTACAGTAGTAAACAACTTCCAAGACACAAAATAAAAACAAAGTACTGTAGGTAAAAACATGGGTTGTCTCCCACAAGCGCTTTTCTTTAACGCCTTTCGGCTAGGCGCAGAAAGTGTGTATCAAGTATTATCGGAGGGTGGTGTATCGTTATTATGAGCTCCCCATCGTGGTGGTACTAAGGGCTTTGTCAATTTTAGGCCTATAATAATACTTCTTTGGTTTAGGCACTTTAGAGACATACATAAACTTTTGCTCCTTACCCACATAAGCTTTCTCCTTATATTTAAGAGAAGAAAATGTTGAACCCAAGGTTCCCATAGTTTTTTCAAGTTCATCAATCCTATTGATTTGATCATCATGGTCAACACAAGTTCCTAGGACACTAATTCTTTCATCAATTCCTCCTAAGGATTTATCAAGTTCATCAGTTTTATCAAGTAACATTTCCAATTTAGCTTCAATATTTGGAAAAAATTTCTCTATGGTTTCCATTTTTTTCATAACATCTTCAAGAGAGATTTCAGTTTTGACTTTATCAACAGGTATTCCAAATAGACTCTCAATAATGCAGCTAGCTTCTAATGCAGGAGTACTTAAGAAGTTACCTCCTGCGAGACAATCAAGAACATACCTATTCCAGCTAGAGATACCAACATAAAAATTCCTGAGTAAAATAGTGGTGGAGTGTTTCTTAGTGCACCTATTATGGGCATTACTAATTCTATACCAAGCATCTCTTAAACATTCTCCCCCTTGTTGCTTAAACGTACGAACTTCAACCTCAGGATTACTCATTTTAGCAGTAGTAAATAAAGCAAACTAGATAAAGTAAATGCAAGTAACTAATTTTTTTGTGTGTTTTTGATATAGCAAACAAGATAGCAAATAAAGTAAAACTAGCAACTAATTTTTTTGTATTTTGATTTAGTGCAGCAAACAAAGTAGTAAATAAAACTAAGCAAGACAAAAACAAAGTAAAGAGATTGAGAAGTGGAGACTCCCCTTGCAGTGTCTTGATCTCCCCGGCAACGGCGCGAAAAAGAGCTTGATGGCGTGTAACTCACACGTTCGTTGGGAACCCCAAGAGGAAGGTATGATGCGCACGGCAAGTTTTCCCTCAAAGAAACCAAGGTTTATCGAACAGGGAGGAGCCAAGAAGCACGTTGAAGGTTGATGGCGGCGGGATGTTGCGGCGCAACACCCGGGATTCCGGCGCCAACGTGGAACTGCACAACACAACCAAAGTACTTTGCCCCAACGAAACAGTGAGGTTGTCAATCTCACCGGCTTGCTGTAACAAAGGATTAACCGTATTGTGTGGAAGATGATTGTTTGCAGAAAACAGTAGAACAATATTGCAGTAGATTGTACTTCAGTAAAGAGAATTGGACCGGGGTCCAAAGTTCACTAGAGGTCTCTCCCATAAGACAAACAGCATGTTGGGTGAACAAATTACAGTTGGGCAATTGACAAATAAAGAGGGCATGACCATGCACATACATATTATGATGAGTATAGTGAGATTTAATTGGGTATTACGACAAAGTACATAGACCGCCATCCGCATGCATCTATGCCTAAAAAGTCCACCTTCAGTTATCATCCGAACCTCCAGTATTAAGTTGCAAAGCAACAGAACAATTGCATTAAGTATTGCGTAATGTAACTAGTGACTACATCCTTGAACATAGCACCAATGTTTTATCCCTAGTGGCAACACATCCATAACCTTAGAGGTTCTTGTCACCCCTCCAGATTCACGGAGACATGAACCCACTATCGAGCATAAATACTCCCTCTTGGAGTTACTAGCATCAACTTGGCCAGACTACTAAATGAGAGCATGCAAAATCATAAACAACACATAGACATAGCTTTGATAATCAACATAACAAGTATTCTCTATTCATCGGATCCCAACAAATGCAACATATAGAATTAAGATAGATGATCTTGATCATGTTAGGCAGCTCACAAGATCCGACAATGATAGCACAATGGGGAGAAGACAACCATCTAGCTACTGCTATGGACCCATAGTCCAGGGTAGACTACTCACACATCACACCGGAGGCGACCATGGCGGAGAGTCCTCCGGGGAATGATTCCCTCTCCGGCGGGTGCCGATCTCCTGGATCCCCGAGATGGGATCGGCGGCGGCGTCTGGAAGGTTTTCCGTATCGTGGCTCTCGATCGGGGTTTTCGCAAAGGAGGCTATTTGTAGGGAAGGGCAGGTCAAGAGGCGGCACGGGGCCCCACCACAGGGCCGCGCGGCCAGGGGCGCGCGCGCCCTATGGTTTGGGCGCCTCGTGGCCCAACCGTCTCCTCTTCGGACTTGGAAGCCGTGGCAAAATAGGCCCACAGGCGTTGATTTCGTCCAATTCCGAGAATATTTCGTTACTAGGATTTCTGAAACCAAAAACAGAAACGGCAGAACCGGCACTTCGGCATCTTGTTAATAGGTTAGTTCTAGAAAATGCACGAATATGACATAAAGTGTGCATAAAACATGTAGATAACATCAATAATGTGGCATGGAACATAAGAAATTATCGATACGTCGGAGACGTATCAGACGACCATCTAGCTACTGCTATGGACCCATAGTCCAGGGGTGAACTACTCACACATCACTCCGGAGAACCATGGTGGTGAAGAGTCCTCGGGAGATGATTCCCCTCTCCGGAGGGTGCCGGAGGATCTCTGAATCCCCGAGATGGGATTGGCGGCGTCTCCGGAGGTTTTCCGTATCGTGGCTCTTGTCGGGGTTCGCGACGAAGGCTATACGTAGGCGGAGGAGATAGGTCGGGGGCCACACGAGGGCCCCACACGCTAGGCCGGCGCGGCCATGGGCCGCGCCGCCCTCTTGTGTCGCTAGCTCTGGCCCCACTTCGTATCATCTTCGGTCTTCTGGAAGCTTCGTGTGAAAATAGGCCCCGGGCGTTGATTTCGTCAATTCGAGAATATTTCCTACTAGGATTTCTGAAACCAAAAGCAATGACAAACAAGCTGGCTCTTCGGCATCTCGTTAATAGGTTAGTGCCGGAAAATGCATAAATATGACATAAAGTATGCATAAAACATGTAGATATCATCAATAATGTGGCATGGAACATAAGAAATTATCGATACGTTGGAGACGTATCATGCCCCAAGAAGCTTGCGAAGATTTGCAATACAGCGCACTGCTCACAACGCGCCGCTTTGCAAGAAGGAACCACAACAACAACGGCCGTCTCTACCACATGACCGCCAAGCTCAGGAAGCACCCAGACCATGCCAAGTATGTCTTCTTGTTAATCAAAATGCTCAATCTCTCTTAGGAACCTAACTTTTCTTAAAATCTCGGGACGAGATTTGTTTAAGGAAGGGTTTGTAACATCCCAAAAATTTCAAAACAAAACAAATGAATTTCCCTATTTCCAAATTTTGGAACCAACAAAAAACTTTTATTCAACTAAGTTTGATACATAGTGATCTTGCTTAATTCTTGTGCTATTGCCATGATTGCTTGTTATAGTATTTTTTGAAATGATCTTAAACCCTAAACCTCACTCCTCCTTTCACCATCCAAGTTAAATCAAATAAAAAGAAATTAAATAAGAAAAGGGCCTATGTGCCTATGGCTATTTTGGTAAAACTTTTACCTAGGCTTTTCTACCTTGATTAGATGTTTTGAAAACATCAACAAACCCAATCTAGTACTTCACCAATCAAAACCAAGGTGAAACAAAAACATTTAAAAATAAAATCAACATATGCATAGAAGCATATGTGGCACCTAGCCATTTTATCAAATCTTGTCCTATGCACTCTTACCTTGCCCAAATAGTGTGAAACCATCTCTAAACCTAATCCCACACTAAATGGACCCTAAACCACGCGCAAGTAAAACAAGGGGAACAAATTAGAAGATTAAGAAAAATTGGAATATCACCTCTTATGTGTTTATGGCCATTTTTGCAAATCTTTGAGCTAGACCTTTTGGAATGGTTTAAACGGTTTGGAAATGTTCCTAAACTCATAAGAATCACTTTGGAGTCAAGGAAAATCAAATCAAATAGAGAGAGTTAAAATAGTGAGAAAATGTCATTTTTACTCTCATACACTTTTAGTCAAATATGCAAATCTTTAACCAAGGCCACCTTAGCTTGTGCCTTTGCTTGTGAAACACTTAGATATCAATAACAAACACTTTTGCATCCAAGAAACACAAATCAAATCAAAGGAAAAATCAAAATTCAATTACATGTGATCATGGTCACTTTTGACCTTTTTAATATCTTACCCACTTTGAGCCCTTCTACTTAGCAATTCTTAAACCAAACCCTGCCAACTCTTTGCACCTCATCCAAGACCTCATCAAGAGGAACATTTTTCGTGCTGACCACTTTGACCAAAGATTTGACCATTTCTCAAATTAGTCAAGCCAAGATGCCACCTTGAAACAAATTCTAGATTCCCTCCACTATTTGAATTTTCACAAAACCTCTCCAATTTTCAAACCAATGTCACACATAGTTGCCCAACATCATATAGAGCACATCCATGCAGCCATTTGTCAAAAATTAAACACAAGAGAAGTCCATACTTTAGAAATGGGTGGTACACATAAAAGAGAATCAAGGTACAACCACTTTACTCATCACTTCCTCACTTTTTCTCTCTCTCTCTCCCTTGTACTCCTTGTTAGTACACCATGGTACTCTGAAAAGCACATCATGATATGACACCACCTTGGCCATGATCACCATGCTCATGATTGCCACTCATTGCATGTACCACATACACTTTTTGCATAAATCAAGTGTGCACTCTCTAGTCCTCTCCAATCATGCCCACCATGTCTAGTACCCTGTCCTCACACCACTCAACCATGCCAAGCACCAGAGACAAGGATTGAGCATGATCTCATCAAAGGACAAGACAATGCCATGGCCTATGTCACTCACCTTTGCCAAAATCAATTGTGCACAATCTAGCTCTCTCTCATCTTGCCAAACATGTCACACACCTTGGCCTCACCTCAACAAAGCCTGCAGCACTCAAAGACCAAGAAGAAAAGGCATAGAAGATCCAATGCCAAGCCATGCCATCCCCTTGGTCACCACCACCATGCTCACCATGTCACTCTCTTCACTAGCCTCACACACCTTGTCACATAGGCTTGCCTCTGCACACTGACCCTGCCAGTACCTTGCCCAAGCCAAACGCCAGCCCTACCATGCCATCCATGTGCATGGACACCAACTCGGGCACACCAAAGTTTACGCCCGTCCCCATCGACTAAGACTTTCCCCTGCCCTCTCCTTTCTCACGTGACCTCACCAAGGACCCAGCTACCTCCTAGACATGACCGTTCGGCCCAGAACGCCCTGTAGCCACGCGCCCGGCGACATGGCCACCATGCCGGCCATGCCGCGCCTCCCTCCCCTGGAGCCTATAAAAGAAGCCCTTCGCGCCTGGGATAGCACCACACCAGTCAACAACATCCTCCTCTCCCTCCTAGCACCTCCCTCTCGCCCTCCTCGCAGCTCACCGGAGCAAAAGCTCGCCGGCGGCCACACCCAAAAACCGCCCAAATTTTTATCACCATAGCCCCCAAGCCCTACACCAAAGTTGAAGCCCTCGAAAATACCTTTCCAACGCACCTAACCCCGCCTCAATCCGAGCTCCGAGGTGAGAGATATGGCCCCCGCAAGCTTGCAGCATCGGGAGGAAGACGACGGCCCAGCGCCGTCGGATCGTCATCCGACGATCTGCGCGCTCCGTGTGTGCCCGACGTGCATGCGCCATGCACGCCAGGCCCGGGCAGCAGCTGGGCCGGCCCACTTCATTTCCCGCCCCCGTTTGAATTTAAATTCTGTTTTATCTTTTTCCTTTAATTTTGCATACTGGTGTAGTGCTAGAATGTAAATAGTTTCAAATCTACAAATACAAATCTTGTGATTCAAAATGTTCTAGAAAGCTTATGAAATTATCTAACTAACCTCACTGGTCTCAACCTCATAGCTTTTGTATATTTTGAAAAGCAAAAATAACAAAGCAGATACTTTTCAGTTTTCAAAGAAATATTAAAAATCAACCCTTTTGAATTTTGAGGTGATTCCACCTCTCATAATTCACATTTCACAAACTCTAATTGTTTATGTAAAAATATGATATAGGTACTGTGTATGATCATGTGCTAGAAGCAAAATATTGGATATGTAGTCAATACTAGTCCATTTAAACTATTTCAAATTTTAGGAAATTAAATCTATGAGGTGTAGCACCTCATTTAAATCATTTTCTCAAGTGTTATGAAGTAATGTGATGACCTCTATTGCTTAGGTTCACACCTGCTCACTTGAGGAACTTAAATCAAAATAGTAGTTAAATTACAATGGTTATTTAAATCACATGAGATGATGAATCTCATTTAAATCATTTTTCTCAAATAATAAGTGTGAAGTGTTGACCTTGGTCAACATGTGATCATACCTGGTTATTTGGGAAGATTAAATCTTAAGAAGATTTCAATGGTAGGAAATTATTGTCCTATTACTATGTAAGAAACCCTAGCATAATTTGTGAATAAATGTTAAATAGTGATGCTAGATCATTTGTGTGAGCCAATAAGGCTAATTAAGATTACTTAAGTGTTGTTTGGTGATTGTATCCTCGTATTCGTTTATAGACGCTAGTACCGGAGACTATCAAGAGGAAGAGGTCTTCTACCAAGAGGAAGAGCCAGAAAACTTTGATCACCTCACGAATCAAGGCAAGCTAGACTAATGCAAGCTATTTTGTTTGCAAGCTATTACCAATGCAAGATAGATTGGTGCAAAGCTCTACAAGAGCAAGGCACTATTACTTTTTTACTTTATGATCCTATCCCAAGTTTTTACTTTACAAGCTTTATTGGATTTTATTTATCAAAGTTACTTTTTGATTTATGATTCACTTGGTTTAGTTATGGAGTAGTACAAGAGCATCACACTTAGCCTAGAAACAAGGCAAACTACTTAGCACTCCTCATGACTAGTTGCTAGTGCTCAATATTAAAAGTGACTACTCTAGTTGGGAACTTGTGAATTGAATTAACTTTGAAAACCTTGGGATGATGAGTCATTCTATTGAAAGATTTTGAAGGTGAATATGACTGGTGAATGACTTGGTGAATTTTACCAAAGCTGATGGTTGGGTTCGGATGCGATACCATTCCAATTTTACAAGTACCCCACAATACCTGAATCTGGGTAAGGCTTAGAAACTTATGTATTTTAGTATGGGTTCCCTCGAACAAGCGTCATAGGGGTTATGCCGAGGCTGCCTCCATTGTATGTGAAATGACGTGAAATGAGGTGAATGTACTACCCAAGCCCTGTCTGTTCCGGGTTGACGGTTTGTTTACACCGGGAGGCCAAGCTCATGGGGAGAGGTGCCTATACTAGGGTATGTAAATGAAAGGTTAGGATTGGTAGTTCGCGTCTGCGTACGATAAATCAGGGCAGTTACCCCTGACGAACTATTGCAATTGTTGTGTCACAAGTGTACAACCTCTCGCAGTTTAACCTATTCGAATAGCCGCGTCCGCGGTTATGGACAGTTGAAAGGCCATACTGTTCCGTCATCAGAACTTTTCTAAAAATATGAATGGTGACTTGTGATTTGAATTGAAATGTGACTTTGACTTTGAATCACAACTGAGTTGTGGGAATGACACTAATGTTCCCACTTGAGTTTAGCAAATGAAGAAGTTTTGAATATTAAAAGTGCTTATGAAATAAACTGGCTTTCTGCAAATGAAACTAGAGCTTAGAACCCCTTACTATAATTGATAGTATTTTAGTATTAGTTTGCGAGTACTTTAAAGTACTCATGGCCGTGTCCCTGGCTATTCAAATGGCCGGACTATGAAGATGAGTACGAACCGGAAGAAGGACAGCAGGACGTCTACGACAACTAGGATCACTACGTCAACAGTTGCCTGTGGAATAGATGGACTACTACTACGCTATTTTGCTTCCGCTATGTGTTATGTAATTGATCAATAGAACTTCTATTATTGTAATGAGACTGGATCATGTGATCCTTTATTTGTAAGACGATTATGGTATGTAATGAATGATGTGTTGTGATATCAATCTATTATGTCTCGCAAAAACAATATTCCTGGGATTGCGAGGAATGGCATAATAGGCATCTGGACTTAAAAATCCGGGTGTTGACAGCCACTAGCGAATTTTGATCAGATTTATTTATTTCAAGCTTGCAAATTCAAGCTTACAAGTTCATACAATTTGAAGCTTACAAATTCATCACAAATTCATGAAAAAGTCATGTCTTTCGATACAATGTCAACATTAAACCTAGTGCGATGACAATACCACCTACAAATGCACAAATGTAATTCCAAATTTTTGATTGATCTTCGAGCTCTCTAATCTTCTGGTTCATCCTCCTTAGCTCAAAAGCTACTCTCTGTCAATGCGTGCTCCGCCCTCAGTCTCTTCTGCACTAGCTATCGCGGCGACCCGTGTCGTTTGTGGCAAGATGGGCAACCATTCTTCGTGCTCATCTAGCAGCTGATTCATCATCGTCTGGACCAAAACATCGAACCAAACAAAGAAGCATTTTATCTGCAAGCACACGAAAGAGATCAACCACATTGAGCACAAACTATGCACAAAATACTGAAATTTCCACTATTCTTACCCCTTTCTCGTTGTTGCACACGTAGAACGGACGATTGGTGTTCTTCGCTGTGCGCGAAATCCTCCGATCAACGGCCGGCCGGCACCTCGGACAGAGGAGGATCGGCATCTCCATGCGCACCGGAAGCTCGGACCGAGAGGTGGCACGGGAGCTAGAAGAAGACATGGATAGAGGTGGCGCGGGATCTGAACCGTGAGGTGTTTCTGGCAGACGGCTGCGCCCTCCGTAGCTCCCGCCGTCGGCGGCGCTCCCCGTCAACAAGGCCCTCTCAGTCGCCCGCGCCGCACCTCAGCGAGGGGCCCTCTCCAACCCCGTCGATTTCTGCTCACCGCTGCGAGCTCCGCCGCGCGTTCAGGGATTTTAAATGGGGT
Source organism: Lolium multiflorum (assembly GCA_030979885.1). NCBI lineage: Eukaryota > Viridiplantae > Streptophyta > Magnoliopsida > Poales > Poaceae > Lolium > Lolium multiflorum. Next base: position 346,031,138 of record CM061750.1, on the reverse strand, counting down.
TGAGCTCCAACGGTTGCCTTGTGGGTCCCACGTGAAACGGCCAGCAACGGTCCTCTTTTCAAACGCGTCTCCGCCTGGTCCCACCTGAAACAGCCGAGTCAAGGACGTTGACTTGAATGAAACGGCAGACTCACGGAACGAGTCGTTGCACACATACTAGTGGCAAAACTGAGAACCATTCTGCTCTAGTGGCAAAACTGAGTGTTGCGTGGGCTGTAGTAGCAAACCAATAATTACCCATCTTCCTAACCGAACAAAGCGCACTATAATTCTCTACCGGCTAACGAAAAGCCACTTCCACAAAAGGTGAAGCAACCATACTCACGTGCTGACCCAAAAGTGAGAGTAATTTGTTGTAGCACACAACAGTACTATATTTAAGACGAAAAGACTAAGATTCAATGTTCCCAAAAAGGACCATAGTTCATGGACAGAAAGAACTTTCGGTTTATTCAACTTTTTGGCCAGAAAGGATGGCAGATATATCTTACTAGGAAGAGAGGAAATGTTGGGATAAGGTTTTTCTGCCATCGCTTATATGCTCCTGCTCTAATAAAAATTTCAGAAAAAAACAAAAGAAAATCAAAAAATTCTGAATTTTTTTGTACAGGGGACGTGAACAAGAAAAGATATATTATTAATATGTGAAGAAAAAAGACAAATCTGGTTGTTGCAAACAACAAAACCAAATGCTCCAAACAACAACAAATTTTATTATTTTGCATAGACCACCAAACGTGTCATTTCTCACCATAATGTTGCTCGCAGGTACAACAAATTATCATGTTCGTCATAAAATCAAACATTTTGGATTTTGTTTGCTACTTTTTGCAAAAGAAAAAATATTCGAGTAGGAGCATATGAGCTAAGGTTTAGATGTGCATTTTCGAAAATGTTGTGACCAATTAAGATGAGACCCCTGTATCCTACAGAGCACGGCTCCTGTGCCATTGTCCCCAACACGAGGGTTCTGTAGAAACCTAGGTCTTTCTGTAGAAAGAAGAAGACGATGGTTTCTTTCTGAGACGGTTGGCCGTTGATATAGCTAAGAGCATCTCCAATGGGGGGTCACGCATATCGGATGGCGAAAATAGTTGTACGCGTCTATTTGCATTTTCCCCCAGACACGAAAATAGTTGTTTTTGACCGCCCGTCCGTTTGTGCCTGGGTGTTCCCATCGGGTCGACACATAAATATTTTTACCTATTTTTTTCCCTTTTCATTTAACAAGTAGAAACATTACACAAACTACTACATAGTTTGGAACATGGTTTTAAAATTGTAAAATAAGAAAAGCTAACTAGTGTTGGACTCAAGGTCCTTCTTTCGCTGCCAAGAAAGAACATTCTCGGACACTAAATCGCGCAAGCTAGAAATCCAGCTGAATTATGTGTACCTATGTTCTTACATGTGCAGAAGAACATCCAGAAACCTACACAAGTGGCTTTAATTGGCCGGTGGCCATCTTCGATGCGAAAAAAGAACACTCAAACAACAATAGCTGTTAGTGTCCTCGTCGGACTCGTCCGTGAGGTAGTGTCTGAGGCAGTATGTCTTATCGAACACCATGCCGATCATCTCGTCGTCACCTTAGTAAAGAAAGGTGAGCAGGTAGCCGACCTCGAGGTTGTGGGCATAGGCAAACTTGTCCCACCCGATGTGCAGGTACATCGTGCCCTGCCGGTCGAACAAGACCTCGACAGGCCACCGGAAGAAGCCGCATATGGCCTCTAGCGGCTGCAACTCGGCCGGCTCGGCGCCATCGTCGAACTCGGCGAACTTGTCTGGTAGCCGCTTGATGCCGAGTGGGTCCTCGTCCATGCGGAGGATGAACTCGAAGCACCTCGCCTCCTATGAAGACGACGACGGGGCATGCGACGACGAGCGGCATGGTGATGCTACTCCAGCACGACGACCCTAGCAACGACGACCGCGCCCGCGGACTCGACCGCCTTGCTGGCCACCTGGACTAGCCATTGATTCCCTTGTGGGCTTGTGGGGAGTGCCGCTACGGTGAAGGTTGTGCAAAGGCTAAGGTTTGTTTGGAGGAGATGAGATGAGGCAGCCGAGCGCACGCCCCTCTTTATATACGCCGGAGGCAGCCGAGGGGCGCGACATGCGTGGCATCGCCATTAACTTCGTTCGCAGAGGTGGGCCGCCGCCGCTCGACAGGCGAGATATCGCCATTAACATGGCGCAAAGTGCCGAAGCGACACCTCATTCCCAGTACTGGCGTCGCTAAGAAAACGCATCGAGCCAGAGTCGCTGCCAGGCGGGCCCGATGAAACATCCACCCAAACGCGAGTGGTTACGCGGCGCGACCGTGCAACGTCCGCATAGACGCATCCCAGACGCATATTTGGGTTTGCGTCTCCGCAGCCTGGTCACTATGGGCGCATTTTTTTAGCCTGGGCGCCCCTTGGCTCGCATCGGCCCAAGAATTTTCGGCCCGTTTGGTTGCCTGGACTCACTCACGTTCTTGCATGAACCGGTTCTCAAAGCACCCCTGGAACTGCCCTGGAGTAGGTTCACCTCACCATTTCGCGTGACTTTCATGTTGACAGGTTTTTGTTTAAGTCTACATACATGGATAGATAAATGACTCGCTAGTATAATGTAATGTGTACGTGTGTGAGTATAGTTTGGACTACTGTTGCTCAACTTCTCGCTTGCCATCTTCATGGATGGCGACGTGGTGATGATGTGTGAGAAGTGAGAGGTGATAATCCATAGTGGTGGCGGCTTGGTGGTGTTCGTCTTCGTGGTCGGCGACGTGGTGATGCTTGTGAACGGCGTGACCGGCGGTGTCATGGTGGTCTTCGTCTCTGTGGTCGACGACATGGTGATGCCTGTGACGGGCGTGAACAACAGTGTCATGGTGGTGTTTGTCTTCGTGGTCGGCGACGTGGTGGTGCTTGTGACCGGCGTGACCGGTTACGTCATGGTGGTCTTCTTCTTCGTGGTCGGCGATGCGGTGATGCTTGTGAACGGCGGTGCCATGGTGGTCTTCATCTTCGTTGTTGGCGACGTGCCCATGCTTGTGACCGGCGTGAACGACGGTGTCATGGCGGTCTTTGTATTCATGGTTGGCGACGTGGCGATGGTTGGCGGTGTCTGCCTTCGTGATTGCAGACGTGTCGAAACTTGTGAACGGTGACGTGAGGCTTTGTGATAGGTGAGGAGGTGAGATTTAAGGTCACCATGTGGTTAAGTGGTGAGGCCAAAACTGAGCTCGTACGATAACCAAACACACTGAGCATTACGTTTCTGTTAGCCCAAAAACTTCGATCTAGGCCACCAAACAACAACCCAAACTTTCACTGTAGCCCATCTGAAACGAATTTGTTCCCACTACGTCGGTAATGCAAAAAATCCAACTTAGGTAATCAAAAGCGCCCTATGTGTTGTGCGGCTAGACCTAGATGCAGACACATTTTTCGACCGTGCCGTGAGAGTGTTTGTGTGCTCGAGTTGGAGATGCCCTAATCTAACCGCCGCAGCAAATCTTGATCGCTCTTGACCACATCCTGTGGCCAGGCCTAGGTTGAGCCTTTGACGTCGGGCAGTTTGACCCCTACCCTTTCTCCCCTCCATTAGAGCATCTCCAACAGAAACTCCAAAAATCGGCGCGCTAAAAGTCGTTTACAACACGCTGTAAACCGATACCGCGCGTTGGCGTGAAAGTCGTCCCGCCGAAAGCGCCATTTTGCCGCGTGTGCTCGGGCGGCAAAATTGCTCCTCCGCCGGAAGCGCCATTATGCAGCGCGTTGCTTTGTTTTCGTTCTAAATATGAATCAAACAAAACAAATAAAACACGAAATATTACGAAATATATTAAAAGTTCGACATTTGAATCTACACTCGGAGCGACATTTGAATCTACACTTCTACAGTCTACTCCGACTTCGAGTCCCAGTCGAAATCCGAGGAGTGCGAGCTCGGAGTCGTCTCCGACACCAGCGTCGAAGTCCACTCGAAGGACGAGGAGGAGGAGGAGAGGATGATGGTGGACGGCCCTGCGCAGTTTTTCTTCTCCTCCTCCTTCATCGCCGCCTTCTCTGCCCTCGCCGCCTTCCTCGCCGCGGACTCCGCACGGCGCTTCTCGCGGCTCGCCTTCTTCTTCGCCTTTGCCGCCGCATTCTCCTCCTCCTTCTGCGCGTAGAATGCTTCGATGGCGGCGACATCTTCCGAAAATTGCCGCGCCCACTCGAGGCGGAAGGCCTCGTCGCGCTCGGCGATGAGTAGCCGTTGTTCCAGCTCCCGACGGCGGCGCTGCTGCTCACGCATGATAGCCGGCGGTGGCGGCGCCAGCTGCTCCGCATGCTCCCGCGTCCAGAGATCATGAAAGTTCATGGTCCGGCGGGAGCGGCCGAGGCGCCAGGCGACGGCGTCGTACGCCCGCGCCGCCTCGTGCGCCGTGTCGAACGTGCCGAGGCGAATCCGCTCCTCACCGGAACGGATTTCCGCGTCGAAGCGGCCGCTCGGCCACGCACGAACGCCGTGGTAGCCGGAGGTGGGGCGGCGGCGCGGAGGCATCTTCGCGCGAGGCGGAGCGGTTGACGGCGGAGTCGCGCGGAGACGGAGCGGTCGGAGGCGGAGCGGCGTGGGAGAGAGGGGCAGGGAGAGAGACGGACGCGTGGGAGGGATGGCAGTTGGCCGCGTTCGCGCGTGTCAAGTTTATAGCACGTGCGGCAGCGCACGCGGCAAGTTTCCCGCGCGGGATAGCGCGAAAGCGCGCGGACGGCAAAAAATTTAGCGCGCGCCTTTTTCCCGCTTCAGCTGGAGCTGCGCGGCGCGCGGCAAATCGGCGGTTTTTTGCCACGTGGGTCTTTTAGCGCTGTTGGAGATGCTCTTATCTCACAACTGCCCACGCCTTCCATATCTCCAGAACGGGCACGTGCCTCACTGCAGGTGGACCACGCCGTGCCCCACATGCCAGCGGCATTGGATCCTCCTTCCTCACTGCAACTGCCGCAGATTAGATTAGATTAGAGTTGATAGATAGAGACACGCTCGCATCTCAGAAATGGCGAAAAGCCAACTCACTTTTCGGCTCACTCCCCTCCCCTCCACTCCACTGCCGCTCATGCCCTCGCGCCAGCCCCCGCCGCCCGATGCCTCCCCGCCTCCGGCATCCGCCGTCTTCTCCCACCTCCCATCCCACGCCCGCCACCACCTCCCGCCCTCCGCGGTAGCCTCCGCCACGGCCTCGGCCGCGGCGGCCGCGCTTATCCTGGTCGCCCTCGCGCTGTTCGTCTGGCTGCGGCGGGGCCTGAAGCGTGCCCCGGCGGCCCCAACCACGCAGCCCGCACCCGCCCTACGAAGGCTCTCCTACCAGCAGCTGCGGCGCGCCACAGGCAACTTCGCGGCGGGGAGCAAGCTGGGGCAGGGCGGGTTCGGCCCGGTCTTCCGCGGCGCGCTACCCATTTCAGGCCAGCCCGTGGCCGTCAAGGCCATGGACGCCGCGGGGTCGCTCCAGGGCGAGCGCGAGTTCCACAACGAGCTCGCCCTCGCCTCCCACCTCTCCTGCTCCCTCCCCACCGCCACGCCCCACATCCTCCTGCCCTTCGCCTACTCGCTCTCCGCCTCGGCCCACCCCCGCCGCCGCCGGATGATGCTCGTCTACGACCTCATGCCCAACGGCTCCCTGCAGGACGCGCTGCTGGGGGGGAGGGCCTGCCCCGACCTCGTCTCCCGCTGGCCGCGCCGCCTCGCCGTCGCCCGGGACGTCGCCGCCGCGCTCCACTACCTCCATTTCGTCGCGCACCCGCCGGTCGTCCACGGCGACGTCAAGCCCAGCAACGTGCTGCTCGATGCCCACCTCCGCGCTCGCCTCTCCGATTTCGGGCTCGCGCGGATCAAGTCTGAAGAAGAAGAAAACGGTGAGCTACATAGCGGGGGTGCGCTTGGGGACAGTGGGGTCGTGATTGGAATTCCAGGCCACGATGATGGATCAGTGGCTGCCGAGAGCACCACTACCGCTGCAGTGAATGACGGTGCCACCAAGTCGGCCGAGGATGATGAGGGGCTCGCCACGGCCTCGCTTGCAGAGGCCGCGTCGACTTCAGGGTGCGACAAGACTAGCGTTGGCAGTGGGTTTACTGGTCGAAGCTGCAATGCTGGAGGTGCTGCAGCATCAGGAGCAGCTAGGACTAGTGACTGGTGGTGGCGTCAGGATAACGGCGGCGGCGGCGCTGGTGGTGTCAAGGACTATGTGATGGAATGGATCAGGTCGGAGATCAAAAAGGAGAGGCCGAAGAACGATTGGATTGCGGGAGCTTCCACAACCACCAATACAACAGCCTCAGCGGAGAAGAGGAAGCCGAAGCGCAGGGCGCGGGAGTGGTGGCGCGAGGAGTATGCCGAGGAGCTCACCAAGAAGCAGAAGCGGCGGGCGCTCGCTAAGTCGAAGAGCGATGCTGGTGCGATCGCTGGCATGCAGTGGTGGGAGAGGGACTGCGATGCAGAGGAGAAGGGGCAGTCGAGGTGGAGGATGATGAAAAGCTGGAGCCGGAGGAGCAACAACGGCAATGGCAATGGCAGCATTGATTGGTGGATCGACGGTGTGAGGAGGAGCAGCAGGGATTGGGCTAGTGCAGAATTTGTGCCCAAGAGTGGCGGAGCAGTGAGCAGCACACCGAGCATGCGCGGCACCGTCTGCTATGTGGCTCCTGAGTACGGCGGCGGCGGGCCTCTGTCGGAGAAGTGCGACATTTACAGCTTCGGTGTTCTGTTGCTAGTTCTTATCTCTGGACGCCGCCCGCTCCAGGTGACAGCCTCACCCATGTCAGAGTTTGAGAAGGCGAGCCTCATTTCGTGGGCAAGGCATCTTGCTCACGTTGGCCGCTTGCTTGATCTTGTGGACTCTGCGCTCCTGGATGTTAACCGTGACCAGGCGCTGCTATGCATTACTGTTGCACTCCTCTGTATCCAGAGGTCGCCAGCTCGGCGCCCATCAAGCGAGGAGGTGCTTGAAATGCTCTCTTGTGACGGTGAACCACCACATCTCCCAGTTGAGTTCTCGCCATCGCCTCCTGGGGGTTTCCCTTTGAGATCCCGCAAAAAAGGCCGGTGAGTTTAGTTTGTTGGTTAGATGAAAAACGTAGGTACTTCTCTATTCCTTTGCATGTTTCTTCTTGTACACCACCCTGATCTATCTATTCAATTCATTGAGATATTGGTAGGAAACTGTGCCAGTTTCAGTTCATATTTGATAATAGCACCGCGTTGATCATAATTCTAGTCTGGTAATTCATGCTCAGAAATTCCCAGCATAACCATTTACTCTATTGTTGTATTAAAAATCTTGATGGATAAAGCAGTTGCACCTTTCATTCAAGTTTAAGAAGAACCATCTCCATTAATCGCATACACGAGTCATAGTTTCGTAAGTGATATGACTAGGAATATAACACATGATACTTGCAAGACCACTGAATATTGTGGAACGAGAAGCTCTTTTTGTGCTGGTAGATTGGGAAGCATCTTTGCTTTGGACATGCTTTCCATGTAGCGTTCTGCTGGGGCTTGTGAGAGCTGTCTGCTTTCTTCTAATGTTTGATGATTGATGACCATTTCCTCCTAAACAGGCGTGCCCCACTTTTGTGGTGACTTTAAGCTTTCCATGTTCGCGGATCCCTTTCATTTCTTTTTGTACTGAGATGGCGACCGTCACTTTTCTCCATCCAATATATTCCGCAGTAGATAGTTGCTGGGTTGGTGCAAGCAGTTTAGAACACAAGATACATGTAAGCCACTGTGCTATCTAAAAAGAGCATTCCTTTGCGGTCTCTCCGGTGTGGGCATAGTTTGGAACATCAGAGCAATAATTTGTGACTCTAGGTGCATGCAACGATGTGAATTGAGCTGCCTGAACTTTGTGATTTCCACTGAAGATTGTATTTACTTGGTTAGGAACACTATGAAAAGTCAGACTTGGTCAGCACTTTTAGAAGACATGTTATGCCTCTTGTGGATGTAAAAACTCTTTTTGCTTGAATTCAAATCTGACGTAAAATCATAGAAACTCTTTTTTCAGTCTGCTGATGGCTGGTGCCGTAAGTTGAATACTTGAATTAGACTAGGAAACCAAACCATTAAACAGTTTTGAAGATCTCATGTCCTAAACGTTGATGTGTCTTACGGAAAAACATGGTCCACGAATAAGGTTTGCCAATTTAGTGAAAGCGGTGATAAATCTTGGTGGAAGCAGCTAAATAAACTCTTATAGCGGGCTCACTAGAAGGTTATATCCGCCGTTGTTACTCAAGAATATGATGTTCCATATTGCAAATTTTCAATATTGATGTTCTGGAATGACCATTCCATTTTGAAGCATGCCAATTTACTGAGAGCGGTGATAAATCTTAGCAGGTTATATCCTATGTTGTTACTCAAGTATATGATACTGTAGCTATTTTGTTCCTAATGTTGATGTTCAGAAATGACCGTTTCATTCTGAAGCATTTCTGTGATGTCTCTGGGCTAACTGTCATTGATTTGGAGTTTGGACAAGATGACATTGTTCCTATCTTATACTCTCTCCGTCTCATTATATAAGATGTTACTACAAACCCAAGAAGAAAAATGTTTTCAGATTTGAAAAAAGTTGGATAAAAGAAGAAGATTTCCTTGCTAGGGTTGATAGGGCTTGGCATCAGAGGGTTAGGGCAAATACCAGTATTGATAGATTGCAGAAAAAATTGAAGAATGTGAAGAATAATTTGAAAGGCTGGGGCTCTAACTAGAGAGGGAAAAATAAAAAGAGAAAAAGTGATATTTCTAAAATTTTGGCCGAGCTGGAAAGTATGGAGGAGCAGTCTCCTCTGCTTCCTGCAGATATTAAGAAGAGGGCAGAGTTACAGCAAAAATTACTTGATATTCTTGACAAAGAGGAAAAGTTCTGGAGACAAAGAGCAAGAGATAATTGCTTGCTGCAAGGGGACTGCAATACAGCTTATTTCCATAGACTAGTTAATGGTTGTAAAAGAAAATCAACTATTTTCTCTCTGAAAAATGAAGAGTCTCTGATACAAGCCTACAAGGTGATGAAGATTTGCTACATCATACTACAGATTTTTACAGAAACCTTTTTGGCCCTGTGGAGAACAGAGGTGTTAGATTAGATGAAAATGTTTGGAGCATTGATGAGAAGTTGAATGACTCTGATAGAGAATATCTGGGCAGAAGATTTACAATGGAAGAAGTCAAAAATGTTGTAGACCAAATGGAAAAAAATAAGGCAGCTGGTCCTGATGGGATTCCCATTAAATTCTACCAAGCATGCTGGGAGTTAGTCAAGTTTGATATAATGGTTGTGTTTGATGATTTGTATGAACATAAGATTGACCTGGCTAGAATTAATTATGGGATTATTATTCTGATTCCAAAAGGGAATGATGCTGGCAGAATTCAAAAGTTTAGACCCATCTATTTGCTGCAAGTTCTGTTTAAAATCTTCACCAAAACACTCACTGTCAGGGTGGCTCCAGTTATGGAAAAATTGTTGGCTCAGTGTCAAACTGCTTTCATCAAAGGGAGATACATTACAGATGGAGTTATGTTGCTCCAGGAAGTCCTAAGAGAGAGTAAATTTAGGAAACAGCAGGGTGTGGTGTTAAAAATTGACTTTGAAAAAACATATGATAAAGTCAATTGGAACTTCCTATTTGATTGTTGCTCCCAGAAGGGTTTCAGTGCCAGCTGGCTGATTTGGATGAAGAATGTAGTGACTAATGGCACTCTGAGTGTGAAAGTGAATGATAAAATTGGCCCTTACTTTGCCAGTTACAAGGGTGTTAGGCAAGGTGACCCCTTTGCCCCTTTCCTTTTAAATATGGCCGCAAATAGCCTCTCCAAGATGGTGTCTTTGGCACAGCAAAATGGTTTAATCACGGGTTTGGCCAGTAACTTAGTGGAAAATGGTATTGCTATATTCCAGTATGCTGATGACACTATCCTCCTCATTCAAGATAGTGAGGAACAAGTTTTGAACTTGAAGCCAATTCTGTATATTTTTGAGTCCATGTCTGGGTTGAAAATTAACTTTGAGAAGAGTGAGGTTATGATGATTCTAGAGGATGATGTGAAAGCACATAATTTTGCCTCCTTGTTTAATTGTCAGCAAGGGAGTTGGCCTATTAAATATCTAGGCACTCCAGTATGTGCAAGAAATACTACTGAAATGAGCTTTCTGGGGGAGAAAACAAAGAAAAAAATGGGTGGCTGGATGGGAAATACTATGTCTATTAGTGGGAGAGTGGTTAAGATTAATGCTTGCCTATCAAGTGTTGCTGTGTACCAGATGTCTATGAGATTGCTTCATAAATCTAATATAGAACAAATGGATAAGCCCATCAGATCCTTCTTTTGGTCTGGGAGTGCTGATAAGAGGAAGTATCATTTTGTGAGATGGAATTGGATTTGTAAATCCAAGAAAAAGGATGGTCTGGCTATTAAGAATTTGCACAAATTCAATGTCAGGTTGATGTGTAAGTGGTGGTAGAAATTGGAGAATGGTACAAGCCCTTGGCAGAATTTTATGAGGCAAAAGTATATGAGACATGGTGGAGTGTTTTATACAAAAAAGAAACCTGGGGATTCACCTGTGGACTGATATGTTACATGTTAAAAAGATTTATTTGTGTGGCAGAAGGATGAAGGTGGGGGATGGAAGAGACACAAGATTTTGGTGTGATTCTTGGTGTGACCAGATTCCTTTGAAAGATAGATTCCCGGGGATATATGATATCTGTATTGAGCAAAATGTGTCTGTGGCTGAGGCTGCTGATATGCATTGGATTTTTTTTCCTTCAGAAGATGGATGACTCCTGACCTTGCTTCAAATCCATGGTCTACACCAAATAATGTCTCAAACTGTCCTCACAGCTGAACAGGATAAACCTGTCTGGAAATGAACAAAAGGAGGGAAGTCCACAGTCAAATCTGTTTATAATCATCTTTGTGGTGCAGGTTTGGACAGAACCTTTAAACATCTCTAGAAAAGTAAAATTCCTTTAGAAATCAAAATTTGGCTGTGGATGATCTGGCACAATGCCATTGCTACAAAAGATAATCTGTTAAAGAGGAATTGGCAAGGGAGTGCCACTTGTCAATTTTGTAATGGTGTTGAATCCGTTCCTCGTCTGTTCTTTTCCTGTCCAGCTGCCAAATTTGTTTGGAGCGCTGTGGGTAGAATGATTGGTGCTCAATCTAGACCTGGATCCTTCACTCAATTTTTCTGGTGGTTCCCCCAATTCTTACCAGGAAACACGCAGATTGCGGGGTTGGCTGCAATTTGCTGGGCCATTTGAAAACTTAGAAATCGTGCCTGCTTTGAGCATAAGTTGATCAATAGTCCTTTGGAGCTAATCAGCTACTCTACTGTCTTTATGAAATACTGGGCATGTCTACATGGAGAGAAGGATGCTGAGGACTTACACGCGGGCGCTGATGGTCTGCTGCAGCTTGCTAGTGCAACAAATTAATCTGGGTTCTCCTACTGCTCCTGGTGGCTCTGGACAAACACATCGTCCTCTTCAGATCAGGGATACCAATGTGGAGGTTGCAGCTGATGATATGGAGCTGGAAGAACAGGAATGATTTCCTCCGTTCTCCTCCCCTTCCTCCCAGTGGCTGCTGGCAAGATATCAAGATGTTTCATGGCGGTCCTTGTCAGTTCATGTCACTTTAAGATAAAGCTTTTACCTATGTCGGTTGTTTGTGTTGTTTTGTTTGGCCCTGTGATATGAAACTCCTCTTTCTGTCCTTCGCTAGCATTATTTTCAGAAGCATGCTACTTATTGGCTGTTCTTGGGAAAGTAAGCTAGCCTGCCATTTTGGCAAACTTTATGTTGGCATTCCATATGGAATAAAAATAAATAAATAATGTTCTGATCATGCAGCTATGTGTTGCGACACTCCCAATCTAGCACTTTTATTCACGATTCATTGACAGACTATCTTTTTCTTTTACTAAAATCGTAGAGGATGAGGAGATTGATGCAAGTTAAGCAAATGACAGGGGCCGAGGGATCGGACCTCTCACCTGATTGATAGTCGCCGCGACACTGGTTCATGGAGTTATATTCATCTCAGTTGCTGTGCCTTCACCTTCTCCCTTTGGTATGTGTTCTTCTCGCTTGGATCGTGAGGCTGTCACCACCTGGGCTTCATGTCGCAGCTCCTCTGCTCCTGCATGGGTTCAGGCTGGCGTCTGGCGGCAACAACACCAAGACTGGGTAAGGCCACGGAACTGCTATACACGGCCATAGCAATCCTTCTGACGATCAGCGCCCTCATATGCTAGCTGGTAGACCACACTCACCCGTGGGACAGGGAGCATGCGCAGACACATATAGGTGCTGGAGGAGAGCGTGGAATGGGAAAAAGATCTAACGCAGCAGATGATGCTCGGCCCTGATCTCGGTTAAGTAGATGGGATGAATATAAAGGGAACCGACGCGTGGTTAAGTAAATCTTAAGTGGGTCGGTTACTGAGTACACACGGGCTTGAGCAAATTGTCTGCTAATATAGAGATGACGTGGTCTTAACACAAAGGAGATAGCGTGGGTTGCATCTATTAGCAATAGAGGCTAACAGAGACCACACATTTGAAATCCGATGGATGAGAACAATCGAGGTGATGTGGTTGCACCAAATTTCAGCTTGCAAACATTAAATGTATTTTAGTGGGGATAAACCTTATGGATACTATATATATCTTATTATGCTTCGATGCAAGTAGGATTTTCAGAATTGGGTGCTTCTCCTTGCCCGGTTTAGGTCAAGTGGTCAACCATGCTCGAAAGTCGAGACTCGAGAGTCAAGAGAGTGAACAGTCTAGGAAGTTATTTTGTGGTGTAAACAGTATTTATGTGGCTGAATTCATTTATTTTGCCCACGTATTATTTCTTTGTTTCTATGTAGAAAATCACAGCAGCAGAATGGAGTTGAATTCAGAATTTGATGTGCTGATTTCCATATTACAAATTTTCAATGCCAACCGAGCTGTTGGCTAAGAGCATCTCCACCGACGGCCCCATGTAGGCACCGGCAGTGCCCTACCGGGGCCGCAGGCATCTACACCGGCACACCTCAAATAGAGACCCTAACAGAAGTGAAATTCGAAAAAACAAATGACGGCATATTTCGGCGAATACAAAAATTGAACTAACGGCAGCTGAAGGCGTTGTTGTCGCCGCTTTCTGCACTATCGCCGCCGCTGTCGTCGTCAGAGAACTCCTAGTCATCCCCCTCTTTTGGTGCCAGTGGTGGAGAAGGAGCTGTTGCGGCGAGGTCAGCGAAGTTGCCAGAGTCCTTGGCGGACCAGAGCTTCGCCTTCCGCACCTGCCGGTAGTCCTAGTCGATGGAGCGTCTAACGAGCTTGTGCTTCCCAGCGCGTCCTCCGGGTCGGCGGGGCCATGGTACCTACGCCTATAGCTCCATTTCCCACCACTTTTTCGCTGACGGCGACGGCTGGTGCGGGTCTTCCTCCTTGGGGCGGCGTAGTTTGAGGCGCCCGCGTGCCCATGTTGGTGCGCGCGCAAGCAGCGCCGCCATGCGCTGCGCTTGCGGGAAGTACAGCGGCCAGCGAGGTAGGTTGCCGTGCCTCTGCTGGCGGTAGCCGTACGACGTGAGCGTTCTGTGGACGTCGCGGCCGAACTACCAGCTCCTGCGGCCTGTGCGATTGAACCGCCCGGTGTCAGGGCCAGCGGACCTGGCGACCTCGACGTCGCACTCCTGCTGGAACACGCGGCGCCACTCTGGGCTCGTCGGTGCCCACTCCGAGAGCGTCGCTGCTCTGGCATCATCTACGCTCTCCACTCCTCGATGAGCGAGCACAACTATGGTCCATCCGGAGGAGCCAGCGGCACCGCGTAGCCGCCAGTGGACAGTTGCCAGCCGTGCGGCAGGCGGTACTCCATCGGCACCGGGATGTGGTGCCGGTAGAGCAGTGCCTCATCGAGTGTGAACTGGTGGGAGCGCTCGCCACCAGCGTTGCTTCCGCCGGCCTCGTAGTTGTGCACCATGGATTCGAGCGGTGTGTTTGTTCTGCCGGTAATGGATTCAAGCGGCAGTGGCTAGGGTTGGGCGGAGACGGCGGTGGCTAGGGTTGGGCAGAGATGGTGGTGTCGACGGGGGGTTTAAAGTAGATGCACCGGCCCGCATATGCCACGCGGGGAGTTGGGCCGCCGCCGAGTGGGCATTCGTAAGGCGTCTGGCCTCCTCGCTGCCTCAGTTTCCGGTGACAATCGCCATTACGCATCTTTAAAAACGCAATCGGCGCCTTGCCTCACTAATGGGCGGGCCCGTGGGCGGTTTCCTACATGGCGCGAGGCGCCGGCGCGCCCGATCGGCACCCCACGCGAAGGGACCAACACAGGGTTGCCGGCGGTTTTATTGGACTCGAAACAGCGCCATCGCTTTATCGGGTGCCCCGGTATGAGCCAAATTTTGCCGCCAGACCTCCAAATTGCTATTGGGGGCGCTATTGGGCTCCCTGTCGTTGGATATTGATTTCCCTGATTCAAATCATCCAGGACAAGTGCAGACAAAGGCAGGCACTGGCGGAGCTACTTAGGGGCCGAACTTGGCAGTGGCCCGCCCAGGGTTTATGTAAAAATTATGTATACAGAGCATCGGTGGCCCAATCGACCGGGAAAGCCAGCTGGGGATGAAGCAGGCTAGAAGCCTCGCAGCGAGCACCAACAGCTCTTGTGAGCAGGAAGAAAGAGCAATAGAAAAGCCCAATAAAAAATAGCTTGACACAGCACGTTGCTCCAACTGTTTCTTGGATTTTCTTTCTGAAATACTGGGTCTTCGTTGATTTTTCTCAGATAAATGTCGTTGCGAGAGCCCTAGCGGCCCAGCCCATAGACCAGATGATGAATTGTGATGATAAACGCAAAGGCGATATTACTAGGTATTGTTACGTAGAGACCGACCTATAATGCTGGTCGAAATTTTTTTGTAATATCACTCCTTGCTTCAAAAAAAAATTGTAATAATGTACGGCTATAATGTATCCATATTTGTAATAATACTCCTTGCTTCAAAAAAAATTTGTAATAATGCTGGAGAATGACATAATCATGAACTAGTGTAGAAATGTTTTCTTATCATCATGCATTTAAGACTGGTCGAAAAATATACAGTCCAACAATATATCTTCCGTGATAAACCGTTGCTTCATATTCATATCTAAAAGAACTTCAAGAGTCCTTGACCAATTTGTCAAACATTATATCTTCGTGATAAAGGAATGTTAATGTCATCAAATTGTAGTTACGAATCATATATAAGCTTTGAATGGTCAAAATTCAATTTTCAAGACCAGATCAACCAGCAGTCCAGAACGAAACTCCTTTGTGGTTATTAGAAGCTGGCATGAAACGAATAGGCAACCAGTTACACCGACGTACTCTACATCAGTTTTCACAAGTAATGCATTCAAGTTTAGAAGGGTATATAATGGCATATACAGGTACGTTAACTGTCTGTTTATTTGTACTCCTCTCGAAGGCAAATGTAACTGCTGCCTTTGGTCCTATCCACTTTGGCAATTTTCTTCAAAATTTCAGTAAAATGTTGCTTCTCCTGCAGTACATGGATAACAAGACATCAAAATCCTGTGCATGCATAGGGCAGATATAACAATATACAGCAGGGCGGATGCACTGAAAGACATACAAGTCGGCAATAAGATGAATCCAAGGTATGAAGCCAGTATGCTTTACCTCTGGAGTTCTGAGTCTAGGCCTAAATCTGGAGACAAAATCTCGCGGTGCTACAGGAGCAATCGCAATAAGTACTCTCCTGATTTCCTCCTCTGTTATTGTAGATGTGTTAGTGTCACTTCCTGCCGAAGCAAATGCCTCTCGAAGGCAAATGTAACTGATGCCTTTGGTCTTATCCAGTTTGGCAAATTTCTTCACAATTTTTAAAAAAATGTTGCTTGTCCTGCAGTACATGGATAACAAAACAAGACATCAAAATCATGTGCATGCATAGGGCACATACGGCAGGGTGCATGCACTGAAAGAGATACAAGTCGGTAATAAGATGAATCCAAGGTGTGAAGTAGTATGAAAAGCAAAAGACCATGCAGTTATTAAGAACACAATATTTCAGAGCAAAACGCATCACAAAGCCAGTATGCTTTACCTCTGGAGTTCTGACTCTAGGCTTAAATCTGGAGGCAAAATCTTGTAGTGCCACAGGAGCAGTCGCAATAAGTACTCTCCTGACTTCCTCCTCTGTTACTGTAGATGTGTTGGTCACACTTCCTGCTGAAGCAAACGCTTTTGAAATAGGTTGCAATGAAGAGAGTGGCTCCTCCTTGACACCCAATGTCTTAGTTTCCTGTAGCACATTTAGGACGATCAGAAAATGAATTTCATGCAATGTTACAATTATATGATTAAATATTAACTTTATGACATACAAGTTCTTTCTTTGGCTTCTTCAGCGCTGGGCTATTAGATGTTTTTGAATCATCACCCCCTGATCTCCTTTTCTGATTGGAGCTAGGTGCATGTGGAGTGCAAATAGCAAGTCCAGTTGCTGTTAGTTTAGCAGGGTTGTTTTCCTGTGGTTCACATTTGCATTCATCTTTCAGTTTTGGAGCAAGTACTGGAGATGGCGACTCATCTTCCTGCTGAATAACAGTAAACATGAAAGCAAATCAACGAAACTTCTTGTGCACCTGCAACTCATGAACTTTAAATCATACACAAGTTTAAGAGGAGTGGTGTTCACTACATTAGTGTCTTCTTGGTCATCGTCATCAGATTCACTTTGTCCATCAGCACGACGGAGAAGTTTTATAAGTTCCTTACCGGACTTGCTCAGGCCACCCACTCCTTGTTCATCCTCGTCATCATCCTACAGAGCAGAGCATTGCAATCAAAGATGTATTTATCAACAATTCTGATGAAGGTAACACCACCTGTAGATTTAGTAAGTATACTTGCAGCATTTTGCAGCAGGCCTAGCATATTAACTGATAATGTGAGCACAAGCATGTGCACTTCTTTCTACCTGCTTAATTTCTTGTGGAGCAGGGTTTTCAGTATCAGATAAATCAGGTATTACCTCTGGGTCAACATAAGGAGTCTCATCATCCTGAAGGCATCTTCATGCTCCCAATCATCACCTCATAAAGAGCAGGTTCCAGCTAAGACTATTGAGGAGTGTGCATATGTATAAGCAAGTATATTTCTTTGCCGTGATTAACTAGGAATGAGAACGGAAAGTATGTGCAACTTGTTGACACTGCATTCCATGTTCAAAAAGCACTTCACGAATTCTATAGCATTTTTTAAAGTATCATGCACATGATATACCACGACTTTTATATTCATGAATACTTTCACATTTTTTGGAGCTTGGAAATTGGTTTCCGGATAACAGGGTGCACTGGTAACTAATTGGTCACAATCCGCTGTGGGATGAACGAACAGCTCTTTCGAATACCAACAATAATAATCAGCATGTCCTATATTTAAGAATTCTCAAATGTTAACAGATATCGATAGTATTTGATCAGCATACCTATCTCAATTTCAGCATCAAAATCAAAGTCTTCTATCTCATCTTCCTCCTCCTCATCATCCATGCCCTACGTAGAAAGCCCATGGGCATTTCTCCTTGGAGCTCTGGCTTATTCGTCCTCCTCCCCTTTGTCAGGGTGATACCCATCCTTGTTCGTATTTTCTTTCTTGGATTGGACCTTGTCATTTGCTTCATCAAGGTTCTTGAAATCGGAACCAAAGGCACCAGGTCCATGTGTAGCCAACTTCATCATCCATGGTCCATACCCAGTTGTGCTGCCTCTCCTTCTTTTCATCTTCTCTTCAGCTTCTTCCAAAGTCAGCTGTTTGTACTGTGCGACTTTACTGAAGTTATACCTGAGAAGACAAAAGAGACTGTAACTAAGAGATCACTTTCCTGAGGCCTTCAAGCACATAATTACTAATACCGATTTTCGAAACTTGCAAGCGAATCTCTTGGCAGGGAAATACCTCTTGAAGCTAATCTCTTGCAGGTATCTACGTTTTCGTGGTGACTATTGTTGATATGAAATGGGGAAAAATAAGGAGAGAAGCAAACATTTGAGTACCAGGAACCAACAGGAACTGCATGGAACTCCTCGCCGTGCATCATCAGCAAATAATATGCAGGGGTAGAAGACTGTGATGCCTCGAGTTGGCTTTGGTACCGATGTTCCCCTGTTCCATCTTTCAATATCCATGGCTTTCTGCTGTAGCATTTCTCCTGCTTTGTTGAACATTTGGGACGGACGATTAACAGGATTACACGAACAGAGCATTGTAGCAAAATTACCAGGGCTAAAGTAACAATTAACGGGGGAAGGCTCTCCTTGCAGCAGGTACATTTGCCATCAGATGAGCAAAATAAACTCCACTTGTGCGATATAGGTGTCTTGTAGCTCAGTTCTAATGTATATGATCAGTTGGTCGCCAACTACTGCAGCTAATATTGGGGACGTTTGCTCGCAACAGCAAGTATTTCAGAAATTTCATCACAGCGCGCTTCCTTATTGCGTGTTGGATTAGCACCCAAAATTCGACAGCATATCAGGTTGGACCATAAACAGTAATGATGATCACATCCATGATTTGGAACCAGTACCCGCGTACTGGCAGTAAGCTGTCGACGTCCTTCGGGGCCATCCTTACGAAGAGACCAGTGGTTCCCCGCAATCTTCTTCTCCGAGAAGGGCGGTAAGCCGGTGGTGAACTTGCCTATCGAGACGGCCTTCTCCGCGGTGGTATCCACCCGCACATTGTACTCCTGCGTGTGCCGTCGGAACAACAAATCAGCCACGGGCAACGAAACCCAAAACCGCCGAGCGCGCGCGCTGGCTGCGGCGGCGGCGGCGGCAACTGAAAACCTAGGGGGCCGTCGCGGGAGGGGCAGGCTGTAGTTACCCGGATGAGGTTGGTGACGGGGGCGGCGCAGACGGCGCAGAGCGTGCGGGCGCGCGCCATGGCCTTGCCGCAGGAGCTGCAGACGGTGGCGTGGCGGCAGGCCGTGCCGTAGAGACCGGACGCCGTGCCGCAGGCGTCGCACGCCGGCCTCAGCACCAGGTTGGCGGTGCCGGCCGGAGCCATTGCTGCGCCGCTGCTCGCTACGTAGGGTTTGATTTGGGGCGGTTCGGAGGGGAGGAAGGCTGGGCGCGGGCGTGTCGTCTCAAAAGCAGGGCTGGGCAAGAACTCGTTCTTCCAGGCTCCGTCAGCATTTTAGTTCAGGAACGGCGTTACATTCTGAAGCACCTTTGTACCTTTGTGATGTCGCTGGGCTAAGAGCATCTCCACTCACGGTTCTTCAAATTATGTCTAGATTAAGCATCAAATCAAGTGTCTAGGGGACGCCGCACTTTAGTGCCGCGCTTAAGGGCGTCCCTCTCCAACCGCGTTCTCCAAACTCGGCCTCCAACCAATTTTATATTTAAAATTAAAGCTTTATTCATAATTTTAGAGATGCTTCGTCGCTTTTACATGGAAAAAACTTTGAAACGGACGAAGAAGAACATACAAAAACCTTGGAAAACACCAAGATAGGATATAAAACCTAGACTAGAGGGTGGTCCCAGTCTTCTTCTTCGCCATCGTCATCGCTATCATCGCCTGATGAGTCGCCGTGGTAGTGGATACAACAAGACTCTTTGTCAAACACATTGACGCTCATCTTGTCGTCTTCGTAGAAGAAGTTCA
The DNA here is from genome assembly GCA_030979885.1 of Lolium multiflorum. Taxonomy (NCBI): domain Eukaryota; kingdom Viridiplantae; phylum Streptophyta; class Magnoliopsida; order Poales; family Poaceae; genus Lolium; species Lolium multiflorum. The sequence continues at coordinate 346,011,398 of CM061750.1, read as the reverse complement.
CCATGCAGCCGACCTCGATGTCATGGCCGCGGGCGTACTTCTTCTAGCCGGTGTGGAGGTAGATCTTGCCTTCCCCGTCGAACAAGACCTCCACCATCCACCGGTAGAAGTTGCCGCCTCCTTCCCGCATGTTCACCGAGGCCGACTCCCGGCCATCGTGAAATTCGATGAACGCGTCCGGGAGCTTCTTCTTGCCAAAAGGGTCGTCGTTGATGAAGAGAATGAACTCGAAGTATTTGTTGCAGGAGCAATCCTCTTCCTTAGGCGACGACAAGTGCAACATGACCGCCCATGCCCATGCCCCTACCACGGCAGCGGCTGCCTCGACCACGGCCGCGGCCAGTTGAAGAACCCGCCATGGAGCACATGTAGAGAAAATATGGTGGCGGCTAGGGTTGTGGATGTGTGGTAGCGATGGCGAGTGGGGCCGGCCTTTTATAGCCAGTGGCGACGCGAGAAGAGATGGGGAGAAAGCACGGGAAGCGGGACACCGTATTAGGCCGCACCGGATAGAAAATGACTTTAGGGCACGTAGCTAGGGGAGGTCAAACGTCTGCCCCGTCCTAAATTTCTTTGGAAGACGGTTCCGGGGATGCGATTCAAGATGTTCTAACTGACATTGATTTGTAGTTTCGACAAGATGACATTGAGGAGTGACTTTTTGGCTCTTGGGTCCCTTTATTTTGTAATACGCGTTTTTGATAAAAAAAATAGCTGTTTTCGTAAAACTGTACGAATGTATATAGATTGTCCGGATGTACATGCCAAAATTTTCTTATAATTTTATAACAATTAGATTTCTGTTTTGTATGGAGGGAGCATACGTACTGGGGAGCCGAATTCAATTTTCAATGACGTTGTTCCTACTATGTTATACTACTTCGCACATCCACTTCAATTCAAATGTGGTAGGCTCACTTCTTATCTCTTTGTGGGTTAGAAAACAGAAAAAGGTGCAGCCGAAGCTCACCGAAAATGAAAAGCCCACAAGGCACTACCCCTGGTCTCTCCATGGTCATATGTGAATGAAAGAGCCCTCTGCTCGATCTCGCCCCTAATGACGATCTCTGTCTGTCGTCTATGTCAGCGTAGTCTGCAAGGACTAAATCCCTCACACGCGTGGTGAAGGAACAATCATGGCAAACATGGTTACCGTCTTGGGGTGGATATGGCAAAGCTTGCAAATGGGGTCATGCGGCCATACCTGAAGAGCAAGATTGGCCAACGTGCGGATTGCGATGTGCGACAAGCCAAGCAAATAATTTGCATTTTGGTTCACCATGAGTTCTCCAAATATCGCCTTTGCGTTTAAATCACAAATTCATCATCTAGCCTATGAGTTCTTTCCATCGGTTCATTATTCTGGCCCAGGGGCACTCGCTCAATCCAGTATAAAAAATGATGTGCTACAATAATGTATCGATATTTGTAATAAAACTGGAGAAAAACATGATCATGAACTATATCTTGTACGCTACCACTATCCAATGCAGGACTGTAGAAGTAACTCTTTTCTTATCGCCATGCATTCAGACTGATCGACCAATATATATAGTCCAACAATATATCTTTCATGATAAATCGTGGCTGCACATTCATATCTAATAGAACTTCAAGATTCAACAGTATCCTCCTTGGACAATTCGTCAAATATTATATATCTCGTAATAAAAGGAATGCTACTATCATCACAAAATTGTAGTTACAGACCATATGTAAGCTATGAATGGTCAAAATTGAAATTTCAAGACCAAGTCAACCAGCACGAATCTCTTTTGGGGTTACAAGCTGGGCATGAAAAGAATAAGCAGGCAAGTAAGGGCAACCAGTTACACCGAGCGTATTCTACATCAGTTTTCACAAGTAACGCATGCAATGCTAGAAGGGTATAATGGCATATACAGGTGTGTTAACTGTCTGTTTATTTGTACTCCTCCCGGAGGTAAATGTAGCTGCTGCCTTTGGTCTTATCCACTTTGGTAATTTTCTTCACAATTTCAAAAAAATGCTTCTTGTCCTGCAGTACGAGGGTACAAGACATTAAGATAATAACGTGCATCCATTGATTTGATAGGGCACATATAACAATATATCCTCAAAGTGCTATTCACTGAAAGACATACAAGTCGGTACTAAGATGAATCCATGGTATGAAGTACTAGTATGAAAAGCAAAAAACCACACAGTTATTTAGAACACAGTATTTCAGAGGAAAATGCATCACAAAGCCAGCATGCTTTACCTCTGGAGTTCTGAGTCTAGGCTTAAATCTGGAGGCAAAATCTTGTAGTGCCACAGGAGCAGTCGCAATAAGTACTCTCCTGACTTCCTCCTCTGTTACTGTAGATGTGTTGGTCACACTTCCTGCTGAAGCAAATGCTTTTGAAATAGGTTGCAATGAAGAGAGTGGCTCCTCCTTGACACCCAATGTCTTAGTTTCCTGTAGCACATTTAGGACGATCAAAGAAAGAATTTCATGAAATGTTACAATTATATGATTAAATATTAGATTTCACATGACATACAAGTTCTTTCTTTGGCTTCTTCAGCGCTGGGCCATTAGATGTTTTTGAATCATCACCCCCTGATCTCCTTTTCTGATTGGAGCTAGGTGCATGTGGAGTGCAAATAGCAAGTCCAGTTGCTGTTAGTTTAGCAGGGTTGTTTTCCTGTGGTTCACATTTGCATTCATCTTTCAGTTTTGGAGCAAGTACTGGAGATGGTGGCTCATCTTCCTGCTGAATAAGAGTAAACATGAAAGCAAGTCAACAAAACTGCTTGTGCACCTGCAACTCATGAACTTTAATCATACACAAGTTTTAAGAGGAGTGGTGATCATTACATCAGTATCTTCTTGGTCATCGTCATCGGATTCACTTTGTCCATCCGCACGACGGAGCAGCTTTTTTAGTTCCTTACCGGACTTGCTCAGGCTACCCACTCCTTGTTCATCCTCGTCATCATCCTACAGAGCATTGCAATCAGAAATGTATTTATCAACAATTCTGGTGAAGGCAGTACCGTCTGTAGATTTAGTAAATAGTATACTTGCAGCATTTTGCAACAGGCCTAGCATATTAACTGATAATGTGAGCACAAGCATGTGCACTTCTTTCTACCTGCTTAATTTCTGGTGGAGCAGGGTTTTCAGTATCGGCTAAATCAGGTCTTTCCTCTGGGTCAACATAAGGAGTCTCATCATCATCACTGAAGGCCTCTTCATGCTCCCAATCATCACCTGATAAAGAGCAGGTTCCAGCAAAGACTATTGAGGACTGCGCATATGTATAAGTATATTTCTTTGCGGTGTTTAACTATGAATGAGCACGGAAAGTATGTGCAACTTGTTGACGCTGCATTCCATGTTCAAAAAACACTTTATGAATTCTGTAACATCTTTAAAAGTACTATCATGCACATGATATACCATGACTTTTACATCCATTAATGCTATCACATTTTTTTGGAGCTTGGAAATTGGTTTTGGAATAACAGGGCACAGTGGTAACTAGTTGGACACAATCCGCTGTGGGATGAATGAACAGCTCTTTCGAATACAATAATAATCAGCATGTCCTATATTATTGCATAAAGTGGGGCAAATTTAAGAATTGTCAAATGTTAGCAGATATCAATAGTATTTTATCAGCATACCTATCTCAATTTCAGCATCAAAATCAAAGTCTTCTGTTCCACCTTCCTCCTCATCATCATCCACGCCCTTAGTGGTAAGCCCATGGGCATTTCTCCTTGGAGCTCTCTCTTCTCTCTCCTCCTCGCCTTTATCAGGGTGATTCCCATCCTTGTTCGTATTTTCTTTCTTGGATTCGACCTTGTCATTTGCTTCATCAAGGTTCTTGAAATCGGAACCAAAGGCAGCAGGTCCATGTGTAGCTGACTTCATCATCCATCGTTCATACCCAGTTGCGCTGCTTCTCCTTTTCTTCATCTTCTCTTCAGCTTCTTCCAAAGTCAGCTGTTTGTACTGTGCGATTTTACTGAAGTTATACCTGAGAAGACACAGGAGATTGTAACAAAGAGATCAGTTTCTATTGCAGGCCTTGAAGCACACAATTATTAATACTGAACTTTGAAACTTGCAAGCGGTATCCCTTGGTAGGAAAATACCTCTTACTCTTGCAGGCAACTACGTTTTTGTGGTGATTATTGTAGATATGAAACAGGGGAAAAAGAAGGACAGAAGCAAACTGTGAGTACCAGGAACCAGCAGGAACAGCGTGGAACTCCTTGCCGTGCATCATGAGCAAATAGTATGTAGAGGTTGCAGACTGTGATGCCTCGAGCTGGCTTTGGTACTGGTGTTCCCCTGTTTCATCTTCCAATATCCATGGCTTCCTGTTGTTGTATTTCTCCTGTTTTGTCAAACATGTGCGACACACGGTTAACAGGATTACAGGAACACGAACAAGATGATAGCCAAGTTATCAGGACCGAAGGAAGGGTCTGTCTAGCAGGTACATTTGCCATTAGATGAACAAAAATAGACTCCACTTGTTTCAAAGAGGTATTTACTAGCAGCACACTGCAAATGTATGATCAGTTGGTTGCCAACAAGTACAGTTATATTGGGGAAGTTTGCTCAAAGCAGAGTATTCCAGAAATTTCGACACAGCTTCCTTGTCGCGTGTTGGATTAGCACCAAGCAAAAGGGTTTTACATCGTGGCACCATATGAGGCTGGACCGTAGAAAGTAATGATTGATCACGTATCCATGGTGAGGAACTAGTACCCGCATAGTGGCAGTAAGGTGTCGTCCTTCAGGGCCGTCCTTACGAAGGGACCAGTGGTTCCCCGCAATCTTCTTCTTCGAGAAGGGCGGCACGCCGGTGGTGAACTTGCCTATCGAGAGGGCCTTCTCCGAGGTGGTATCCACCCGAACATTGTACTCCTGCGCGTGCCGCCGAAACAAGAAATCAATCACGGGGAAACGAAACCGAAAACCGCCAAACGAGGCGGCGGCGGCGGCGACGACGGCATTGGTTACGGAACTACGAAACTAGAGGGGGCGCGCCGCGGGAGAGGCAGGCAGGCTGTACCCGGATGAGGTTGGTGACGGGGGCGGCGCAGACGGCGCAGCGCGTGCGGGCCTGCGCCATGGCCTTGCCGCAGGAGCTGCAGACGGTGGCGTGGCGGCAGGCCGTGCCGTAGAGGTCGGAGGCCTTGCCGCAGGCGTCGCACGCCGGCTTCAGCACCAGGTTGGCGGTGCCGGGCGCCATTGCTGCGGCGCTGCTCGCTCCGTAGGGTTTGATTTGGGGTCGGTTGGGAGGGGCGAGCGGGGGCGTGTCGGCTCAAAAGCAGGGCAGGGACGAGGGTTCCGGCTTCAACTCCTTCTTCCATCCAGGCTCCTATCACACATGCTTTCGTTTATGGGCCGCTCTAAATTGTAGCCCAATAACATGTACAGTTTTTTTTTGACAATTTTCGAATTTGAATAATTTTTAAAGGCCTGTAATTTTCGAATTTGAATTTTTTTAATAGGAACAAATTGGAATTCGAATCAGAAAAAATCAATTTTTAACAAATTATGAAACTAGAAAAAAAGAGCAGAACCTCATAAACCACGTAAAACCACGTAAAATCGGTCAAAAAATGGAATACATGAAAAACCAACGAAAACCATAAACCCTGTCATTACCATGTGCAACTAGGACGGGCCAACTCGCTCAATCCTTGCGTGTGTAAGCTATTGTTGCACGCATTGAGCGATGTTTGGGGTTTTAGGGCAGAACAACTCTTCGCGGTCCATTCAATTTAAGTATGGGCTTTCGTTTGCGTCCGTGCGGTGGCTAGTGAGGACGAACCGGGATGCTCCCAATATGTCTACATTTAATTCTTGGTGGGTTGCACTGGTCCAGTCCAATAACAGATTGTTTTATCTTTTTAACAAATTTACTCTTTTCAATATATTCGGGTGCCACTCGCGTCAGACCAACCTCCCGGAAGGTCATGCACGCTCCGTACTACACATAGCCAGCCCGCGAGGAAGCGTACCTAGCATTTTGAGAGCAGGCGGCCAACGAGGAATCATAGTTAGCATATTTGAGAGCGAGTGGGCCAACACAATGAGTGAGATGGATATTTTGATGTGTCTGTATGTTCTATGTTTTCTCTGTTATCCCTTCGTTAGTATTACAAATTTAAAATAAAACTACACAATATGAACTACGAAAAGGAGTAAAAAGTTTAATGAAAAATAATGTACAAATAATACTACTCCGAAGTATGGAAATTTCAAAGTATAATACCGAAGTATGGAAGTACGACTCTTTTAGGAAGTACAATACACAAAACACTAATCAAAGTACAAAGTACAAGTGTACTTTAAGTATAAAGTGAAAAAAAGGGGGTACAAAGCAGGCTAAAATGTAAGTCTAAAGTACAACGTCAACTAGCAAACTCAAAAGTACAGAACATAGAAACCGAGGTACAAAACTAAATTACACCTTAATGAAAATCCGTAATAGTTATGGAAGTAGATTTTTTTCTAGAAACCTATCAACATAAGATGTAGTTTTAAAGATCTTGATGTGAGTAGCTAAAAAGTGAAAACCGTTTATAATTTCGATGAATAATTCTCAAAATATTTTATTTTGGAAATTTAGATGAAAAAGAAAGGGAAAACTGCATCTTCCGCCCTCCCGTGTCACTCTTCCTCATCTTCATTCCCACATAATATGCTAAAACCAAAGTACACCTCACTGAAAACGCGAGTACACTTACATACAAATCGCAAGTACATTTGTATCTTTACTACTCCCTCCGTTCCTTTCTATAGTGCCTATAGATTTTTGGCACGGAAATTAGTGCAAGAATATTTTTTACACAAGACCCCTGGCTAAACGATTTGAGATCAGACTAAAATTAGGGAAATCAATAACTTCCTAACTTACCGTAACAAATCCCACAAATCTGTCTGGTTGACTCTCCATATATGTGCAGCCAGGTTTAATTAAGAAAAGAAAAACATTACTTCCTAAATCTAAGCAATCCTTGAGGCCATGCATTAGGAATCTCAATTAACTGTTACCTATTTTTTATAGATTTTTTTCATGCATGTCGTGTGGGAGTTGACCGGTGGAGGGGGTAACTGAAAAAAACCAAGCTATAGCCTTATATTGTGAAACAAATGTAAAAAATCTATAGGCACTATAGAAAGGAACGGAGGGAGTATTATATTTCAGTTGGTCGTACGTCATATAACGCGTTTGGTGAAGGAGATTGGGATCATCCGGACCGTACAATATAATCTTATGATCTCCGCTTAACATCCAATCGTGTGATCTAATTATAAGGCAAGTCGTCTATCCTTTCCTTTCTCAGCGCAGCGCACCGTATCAATCATGTATACAATCAAATTAGGAAAGATATATTTCCTTGCCCCTACGAAACATTCTCAGAACCACCTCTCACGGTACAATTTAGGAAAGATATATCAATCACAAGATGATGCTCCTATCTCTCCATTCCGCAATCAATTAATATGAAAGATACCTTTACTTGTCTCGAAAATAATAATCTCGCAACCATCTCAAGCCGGTGCTCCCATCCGCCATGGCACCAAGCAGGAACGCTGCTTCCAGTACCCAAGCAGGGACTCCGTCGTCATTGTCTATGTACCCAGGCATCTGCTTCTCCGAAATCAAAGACCGCCGTTCACAGCCGGCCGGCTTCCGACTCTCAGGTAGACGTGCAGGATCTTGCGCGCCTGCCGGTCGGGCGCCATGCCCTCGCCTCGCTAGGGTTTCACACGCCATAGTTCTCGCGGTCGCCTAAGTCGACAGTTCTTCCCCGAGTCCCGCCGCCAAGACCTTAGCGCATGCGCAGGCGGTGCCAGTGACGGCACCGAAGCCGGCGGCGCCGTTAGCCTGTGGCCTCAGGAAACATGCGCCGGCAGATGTGCCGAGGTGATGGCTTCATGCGAAAGGGTAGTGGAACCGCAGCGTATTCCGTGCGTCGCCAAGATCATCATCCAGACAGAAACACCGCCGCCGTACCCCCTTGCACAGCTCGCCCCGTCCCTAAGTTTCCAAGCGGCCGTGATGAGTCGAGATTGTTGTGTTGCTCGTCTTCCAAGCCCTGACTCCCATATACCTGAATCTGCCTGAAGTCCCTCTCTGCGAAGCTCGCGGTACATCCTTCACGCCTAGGCTAACATCTCCCATTCACGGCAAATTCCTCTATGCTCAGAACATCTGCCGACTCTGCTTCTGCTCTAACATCCGCACCATCTCAGGTTTGCTTCTCTTCAGGTTTCTCTGTATTGCAGTGTTGACCCAAGTCCTCCTTTTGTTTCTCTGTATTGCAGTGTGACATATGTTCCTTGATCGATTTAGAAAATGTTGGTTGCATGATGTATTGAGAGAAACTGTTAGTAAATTATTGACTATTGTTACATAATTCCTCTTTTGATTGTAGTTCATATTTTTAATATTAATCTGTGAGTAGACCCTATTTTCTACCATGAAATGGCACCCGTAATCACATGCTATTTTCCCAGGAAAGAAACCATGATTGTGTTTTTTGTGTGAATGAAGGGATTTCTCATCTGCCCAGTTACAGTAATGCATTTTGGGGTGTAATGTGTTCGATTTTTTATCTGCTTCACCAGCCCATGTGCTTAAGATCATTGGACCATGTAAATATTTCAATAAATACAAAGAAGATAAGAAATGGAGAACTAGCGTTGATAAACATTAGTTGTTCCATCTATTACTTTCTTGTAATTCTCAAATTTTAAGGGTTTTTATTAGATTTCCCATGTTAGATAAATTCAAGAATATAGATGATCACTTAGAGTTAATGACGGCTCAGTCGATGACAATGATCGGCAAGAGTGGCAAGGACATCCGATGGGTAACAAGCGCGTCGACAATATTAAATACAAGTAACATTATCTCATTTTTTCTTATTGTTCGCTTCTAGAGATTGCAGTACTAACATTGAACCTTTACTATTAAATTGGCCTCTACTCCGTAGTCTGTACTACTACATAACATGCAATTCTCATCTTCATCTCCTTAATTGCAGCAGTACGGTCAAAACAGCCACTAGGAGGATGACCAAAGTAGCGACCAGGACGGCAGGACCTAGCAGAGACGCCGATCAGCACATGATTCTTGGTTACTCACAAAGTGGTGGTAGCAGAGAGCAGAGGAGAGACATGATTTCTTCAGACGCCGATCAGCGTAAGATTCGCAGTTTCTCACAAAGTGGTGGTACCAGAGTGCAGAGGACAGACATGATTTCTTCAGAGCCAGGACATAAAGAAACTTCTTGGTGTAAGTTACTGGTACCCCTGATTACGTTCTGAGGAGACATGCTTCTTCGTTTTACTCTGGGTAATGTTCCTCCCGTGTGCAGTTGATTTCAGCCTAAGCAACAACATCAGACTAAGCAGCAAAACGTTGGTTCCAGGAATACTACGACGAATCTGAAAACGGTTCGTGTGACCCGTGTCACAATATTTTTCTTTTATAACTGCTACATATATAATCTTGTTGTTTACCTAACTGTATTGTCCCATCCTCACAACAAAGAAGCAGTGCACGATACAAGTAACTGAGCTGGGTGACAAATTGATCTCAACTAAGAATAACATTAGAAGTAGGGTAATTGTTGGTGCTGATTCTTTAGTGATTTTTTCCTTCTTCGGATGAACTGCTGCCATGTCTAGCTGGTCCAAAGGAAGCAACTGAACTTAGTTGCTTCCACCAAAACCAAAATTTTAAACCGTAATAATTGATACAAACACTTTTGAATGCTCTTGTATTTGCGGTTTCCAGTATTTGATGTATTTTAAGGGAGACTGATACATGATTAATTTGTATTCATACGGTGACACTCATCCATGGAGACTTAAGTGTATTTCATAATTTACTTTCTATAGTTCAGTTGGCTATGGCCAAGAATTGTTGCTTTATTATGTGGCTTTTTGCGCAATCTAGCGACAAGCTCCACGACATGAATTGAATTTGCTCGTCTTGTCTAGGGAAGAGTTCAGAGTTTTGGGTGTGTTAATAAAATTGATAATGCATGGTGAAACACTCTTTTATTTGCAGTGTATTTATCTTGGTTGTGACTAATATCTTTGATAAGAGGCGAAGTAGCTCAAAGCTATATTAATGTTGGGTACCCATATTCCAATAGCTGAACCACCGTATAGACTTATGTTTTGGCCACTGCCTTCGAAGTAATTGGAAGTTTCATTGTCAATTGTTCTCTTATCAACTACCTGATGTATAATGATATTTCCGAAAAATATTTATTTTTCCATCGTGTTATCCCGTAGTATTACAACTGAATTCTTGTACCACTGCAAGTGACACTATGGGCCTGCCTCCTCTCTTTTCCTTAGAATAGGATGCATCTTTGTTTATTTAATTCTATCTCTTTATTATGCGAATGTCCTACAGGGCAAGCTCTTGATAGGCAGGACACACATGAGCACAGCCGTCTCCTTGATACCAAAAGAGTGTCTATGCAAAATACAAATCTTGGATGGACCTCTGAGTTCTGCTTAGCTACAAAGTAAGTTCTCACCTTCTCCATGTTTTTTTTATCTGAGAAGATAAACATGCTTCAAAGGGATTATTCTCTTTAGGCTACAATAACTTTAGTCTGGATCTGACATTTCACTATTTTTGTTTTATCATTTGCAAATGTGAATTATTGAGTCACTGATTCTTTTAGGCATTTTAGAAGCTGATAAAGAAAGTAATAGATGGAAGAGACAAGACAGGTGGAACAACATAGCATGAACTAACAGGTTATTGATTTGCTTGTTTTTTCTGCAATTCCATCAAAGTATTATGGACAAATGCTTTCCATATCACTGACTTAATAAGTGCCTTTCTTAGCAAACGTAAAGGAACATTTGGAACATATTGGGTCACATCCTTACTACTATTTGCTGGCACAGCAGCGGGAGCACGATGTCTTTCTTCTACTGGAATGTTAGTTTACTGGACATACCTTTTGAATTTGTTTAGCCAATGTTTAGCTTTATTTTGCATCGCTCTAGCATTAATTGGGGTATAGTTAATTTATTATGCAGAGGCATGTATAGTTTCGTGTCTACATGCAAGTAATGTTAGCATATGCATTTAATCTTATGGTGATGGGAATAAATAAAAAATAAGCTCTACTTCATTGGATATGGAACATACTATGTATTTCATAGGTGTCACTCACCAATAGTTGCCTAGGCAAGAATTATTGCATATTATGTGGCCTTTACACAATCTGGCAAGAAGTTACTACTGCCATAGGCCAATCACGTGATGTTCGTATTTTAATCATTTTTTATTTGTTTACATGTGTTGTTCCCCCTTAGCAACATATAGGGAGAAAATATTTGGTACACAACGACCATAGATTATGAAGATAGGATATTGCCTTATTTTTGCACAATGATGGTTGAAAAGGGCCAAAGGTCACACAGAGAAAGATAAGAGGCCGCTGCGTGGTGGTCGTTGGTGAGAGAAAAGCACAAGGAAGAAGTCACATTCGTCAAAACATAGTTGAAAATTCGAATAGTGATAATTCATCTGTGTTTGGAGCGGGGTTCAGCTTCTCGCATACTAAATTTGTCCTTGTCATCCAGCCATTGATCTAGCAGCGAATGAGCACGACATGCCTGAGTATACTTTAAACTAGAACTCACGAAATGTTTTGTTGGATTTTTATAAATTATCTTTTGAATGAAGTTAAATATAAATCATATAAAATGCATTTTCTTTACTATTATATTCCAGTTGGTCGTACGTCATACAACACGTTTGGTGAAGGAGATTGGGAACATCCCGACCCTTCATGTAATGTCACCGTCTCCGCTGGAAATCCGATCGTCCAATTCAATCCGTGCCTCTTTCCTTTGTTAGCGCTAATGACGGTATCAATCAACCCAATTAATTCTCACGAGAAATGTGCATGCCTCATAAGTCAGTTCCTCCACGTAATTTCTTTCCCCAAATACTTTAACCGGATCCGATTTCCTCACCCACAAAATCCGTTCCTCCCATGGCAGCATCCCCATCCCATGGAAGAAAATCCTATACAACCTGGGACGTCTCAAAGCAGCAGGTCACGTATATTCCCTTCCTCCTAGACGCGGCAGCGATTCTACTGCTCGATGTGCCGCGAATCCGCCGACGCTCGCCTGTCTCCCTCCGGCGTCCACGGCACCGCTCGTCCGTGACCGGCAGCCTAACTCATTCAGGTCGTCATGGCTCGCGGCACCATTGATGCTCCAGCTAGCATCGACCACCCTCCTCCCCGCCCGGTGGCGGTACTCCTTAGCAGATGTTTGAGAAGTCAGAACTGATTTTGTTTTAATGGCCGGACGCTGATGTCTGCACACATGCATGTTTAGAGAACTCAGATTTGATGACTTGAAGTTCTGCTAACAGTGCAATGGTGGCACCGGTACTCAAATCAGGTTTGGTCACTTGGTCGTGGATAGCTGGAGCACCGGTGTCGCAAGTGACGACGGCATGAAGGACTTACGGATTCGCGACACACTACGGGAGAATTGCCGTACGCCGACGGCCAGGCGATGTGCCGACGGCCAAATGTCGGGGCCGTCGGTACAGTAGCCTCTGGAGCGCGGCGACGAGGATGACCGTCGGCGTTAAATTGGCCGTCGGTACAGGCTGGAGGTGCCGACGGTCACAACTCGCCGGAGTTCTGGCCGTCGGCACACCCTTTTTTTCCTTTTTTTCCACTACAGAACTGTGCCGACGGTTAAACCGTCGGCATAGCTTTTTCCTATTTCTCAGCGGCAGTCTTCAAAAAAGCATAACTAAATCATTCTAACTGAGAAAAATAAGTATAATATATCAAATTTTGCAGAAAAACAAGATCTATCATAGAAAAATATCAAAAATTGAATATTTCAAATACCTAAATAAATTTTCTTATAAATGAGCTATAATGTTCGAGGTTTCATGGCTTTCACACACGCCAAAAATGAAAAAATGGTCGCTCGTGAGTCGGATTAGAAATCCGCGTCCAGGGTATTGCTTACCATCCTAGGGCCCACACATGTGCCAAATATGACCTCGTTTCGGAAAATTATGCCATGTCGAGGCTGTTTCCCACCTCATTTCCCCTGAAATCCATAGAACTCCGGACGTGATAGCTCTTTTCGTGAAGGGTTTTCCAAAATAATTGCCAAATCCCAGTTTTGACAAACGGAATAGTTACTATGACATATAAAATGACGCCACGGCTCCGTGAGATTTTTTGACTTCGTTCAAATTGCCATCTGGCCAAAACAGCCCCCGGGACATGCGGTATCGCCGTGCAGGCGTGCGGGTGCACCCATTCGCGAAAAACTAAACGGACAAAAATTAGCACATATAATGATGCGTCGTAGAACTAAAAACATTTTTTCCGGAATTTCGACGGATAGTTGAGCCCTAGTTCAAATCCGGTCAGTTTCCAGCGGATTCGGCGGGACACCGCCGAAAGCCGCATGAGTTCCCAAAAAGCTAATGCGTGCACATGTCATGTGATAGGTGGTGCGTAGTTGGTCTACTATCATCGCACGGCGGTTTCATATCATACTAAAATATGCCCCATGTAGCTGCTTCACAAATAAAAACCGTTTGGGCACGCTAAAAATGAAAAGATGGTCGCCTGTGGGTTGGATTAGAAATCCACACCCGGGGTCTCGCTTTCCATCCTAGGGCCCACACACGTGCCAAATATGACCTTGTTTCGGGAAACTATGCCATGCCGAGGCCGTTTCCCACCTCATTTCCCCTGAATTCCATAGAACTCCGGATGTGATAGCTCTTTTCGTGAAGGGTTTTCCAAAATAATTGCCACATCCTAGTTTTGACAAATGGAATAGTTACTATGACATATAAAATGACGCCACGCGGCTCCGTGAGATTTTTTGACTTCGTTCAAATTGCCATCTGGCCAAAACAACCCCCCCAGGACATGCGGTATCGCCGTACCGGGCGTGCGGGTGCACCCATTCGCGAAAAACTAAACGGACAAAAATTAGCACATATAATGATGCGCCGTAGAACTAAAAACATTTTTTCCGGAATTTCTGGAGCGACGGATAGTTGAGCCCTAGTTCAAATCTGGTCAGTTTCCAGCGGATTCGGCGGGACACCGCGGAAACCGCATGGGTTCCCAAAAAGCTAATGCGTGCACATGTCATGTGATAGGTGGTGCGTAGGTGGTCTACTATGATCGCACGGAGGTTTCACGTCATATTAAAATATGCCCCATGTAGCTGCTTCACAAATAAAAACCGTTTGGGCACGCTAAAATGAAACGATGGTCGCCCGTGTGTCGGATTAGAAATCCGCACCGGGGTCTTGCTTCCCATCCTTGGGCCCACACACGTGCCAAATATGACCTCGTTTCGGTAAACTATGCCATGCCGAGGCCGTTTCCCACCTCATTTTCCCTGAAATCCATAGAACTCCGGACGTGATAGCCCTTTTCGTGAAGGGTTTTTCAAAATAATTGCCGTATCCCACTTTTGACAAACGGAATAGTTACCATGACATATGAAATGACGCCACGCGGCTCCGTGGGATTTTTAAATTGTCATCTGGCCAAAACAGGGACCGCGGGACATGCGGTATCGCCGTACCGGGCGTGCGGGTGCACCCATTCGCCAAACCCATATACTGATGTAATTTTTTTATTTCTTTCCCGCTTTTTTTGGTTTTTTGTTGGTCTTCGGTTTTTCATTTGGTTTTCTTGTTTGTGATGGTTGGTTTTTTTAGAAACATTCGAACTGTGAACATTATTTAAATTTGAACCTGAACATTTTTCAAATTTGCATTTTTAAAATCTAAACTTTATCAAAGACTGATCATTTTTTTGAAAATAATTTTTTTTAGAATTTGACACATTTTCAAGAACTAGACAATTTTAAAAGTGATTTAAAAAAAACATTTCCTGAAAAATTGAAAAAACAAGGCAGAAGCTATAAAAGCGGGAAAGAACCTTAAAAAAACAGGGCAGAAAACCCGAGCCATAATATATAGGCTAGGTCCATGCCCTACAGGTGGTGTGGCATGTTGTAAACAATGAACTTGTCGCGCGAGGAAGCGTACCTAGCATTTTGAGAGCGGGCGGCCCGCGAGGAATCATACTTAGCATATTTGAGAGCGAGTGGGCCAACACAATTAGCAAGATAGATACTTTGATGTGTCTATATGTTCTCTGTTTTCTCCCTTTTCCCTTCGTTAGTAGTACAAACTAAAAATAAAAGTACACAATATGAACTACGAAAAGGAGTAAAAAGTTTAATGGAAAATAATGTACAAATAATACTACCAAAATTTCAAAGTATAATACTGAAGTATAGAAGTACAACTCTTTTAGGAAGTACAAGTGTGCAAAGTACACAAAACACTAATCAAAGTCAATGTTAAGGAAATCGGTAATCGTTAACTGCTCGGCCGGTTGGGGAGTAGCGATTAATCGGAATTCGGACGATTAACTGATTTAATCGGTCGGCTATTAATCGGTGCAACATACACAAATTAGCACTTACAACAATTTATATAAGAAAAATAATAGTATATGAGCCTCTATATGTCTCTCCCTACTTCTCTAAAGCCTAAAATCCTAGAAAAACTTATACGCTTGTCCTCCATGACCTAATCTTTAAGGTCAGGAGCGAATCAGGATCCACTAGCTGATGCCGCGTTCCTTCCTTCCACTTCTTCTCCTCTCACCTCTGAAGTTTATATTCTCCCACCACCTACCTAGGGCCTCTTACACCTCAACCACCTAACCTATTGAAGGCGTCCTCCAGTTACTGGACGAGCTCCTCATGGTGATCGAGCTCATGTAATATGAGGTCTGGAAAACTATGAGTAACTGGTCTGGGAGGGCAAGAAACTATTTGACAACTGTGGAAATGAAGCTACTGGAGGCTGCAATCAAGCGGGAGCTTCGCAAACCCTACTTTATCGGGGAGGGGTAGCGCATGTACTAGCCATATGCATTGAAAATATTGTAACTTTTTTGACCAAGTGTGGTAGTTAATCGGGAAAATACCTAGTAATCGGACTTTCGGACTGATTAATCGGGCTAAAGGATTAATACAAGAGATTAATGGTAATCGACACGGTCAAGTCCCTAGTAGCGATTAATCGGCCTTGTAATCGTTGAATCGGCCTAGTTTTTGAACAGTGATCAAAGTACAAAGTACAAGTGTACTTCAAGTATAATGTAAAAAAAGGGTACAAAGTAGGCTAAAATGGAAGTCTAAAGTACAACGTCAACTAGCAAACTCAAAAGTACAAAAACATAGAAACCGAGGTACAAAACTAAATTACACCTTAATGAAAATCCGTAATAGTTATGGAAGTAGATTTTTTTCTAGAAACCTATCAACATAAGATATAGTTTTAAAGATCTTGATGTGAGTAGCTAAAAAGTGAAAATGACTTATAATTTCGATAAATAATTCTCAAGATATTTTATTTTGGAAATTCAGATTGAAAAATAAAGGGAAAACTGCATCTTCCGCCCTCCCGTGTCACTCTTCCTCATCTTCATTCCCACATAATATGCTAAAACCAAAGTACACCTCACTGAAAACGCGAGTACACTTACATACAAATCGCAAGTACATTTGTACGTAGTAGTTTTCAAATTACAAAAAAAAGTATCGTGAATTCAATCAACATGAGATGTAGTTTGGAAGATCTCAACAAGAGGTGCTGAAAAGCAAAAAAAAAAGCAACAATTCGTAATTTAAAAAAACGGTTCTCAAGATATTTTATTCTGAAATTTTGAATCCAAAAATAAAAGGGAAAATTGGACCTCCCACCCCTCATGGGCCCGCGACCCCCTCTCTCGCATTCTAATCCCACTTTGTTTTTCATTGCAACGCTTGGCGAGCATGCAGACTCACAGCAGAGACCGGTGAAGGAGAAATCGACACTTAGCAAATTAAGCCACGCCAGACTAGGAAGCAGGACGTGACACTTGTCGCGAGGAGAGTGCGACGAAGTTCCCTTTATGAATGTTTACCTTGTTATTTT
Source organism: Lolium multiflorum (assembly GCA_030979885.1). Lineage (NCBI taxonomy): Eukaryota > Viridiplantae > Streptophyta > Magnoliopsida > Poales > Poaceae > Lolium > Lolium multiflorum. The sequence goes on along the minus strand of CM061750.1, from coordinate 345,994,347 downwards.
TTGAGATTTCAAATATATTCTGTTTTTTAAGTTTTTAAGTTTTCTAAGCTTATTTAATATTGGATATTTTCGGTGTTGCAGTATGGAACATCCCATGCATGTCAAACTCGTGATAATTTTCTCAAACCCTGTGAGCATTTTTCTGAACCCTACGAGCATTTCATTTGGTCAAAGATTTTTTTTTTTTGAAAACCACGAAGATTATTTTCAAAGCAACAAAGTTAAAAAATGAAAAGTATAAAATGAAAAAAAAACAAAATAAAAGGAAAGATAAAGAATAAAATAAATAGAAAAAAAAGAAAAAATGGATTGAAAAGTGACAATTATGTTCTCTTATTAGAAATTCTAGCAGAAAATCTCTTGGGAATATTAACTAATCTTAGCTAACTATCGTGTCTCGGAATAGAATCAAAAGACTCAGTTATATTTGAATATTGACTTATCCGAGAGATCGTGGCTGTTTGGGATTTTAGAGATCATGTTTCAAATATCAAGGATTAGAAAGACAAAGTGCAACTTGTACTTCATCCATGAAGTCAAGATTTAAAACATGATGGCCATATATTATTTTTTCTGATAATGTGAAGCTTTATTAAAGTTATCTTCAAGACGATACGAGCCACAAGAGTTTGCACCTAAAATTTGCATAGCTAGGATCACATAGCTGCATAACATGAAGAAAGAAAAAAAAATGCAGCACGATGCAAGTACATAAACTTGTAGAACACCTAAGGCACTTGGCTATGTTGCCATCTACGTGAAATAAAAATATCCATCGATTGCCACCTTTTCCATTAGCGTACAGACTTTTGTAAAATAGGTCTTGGTCCTCCAAATGCTCTAGAGATGACCACAATCTGAGCAACTGGATACACGGGGAATGGCCTGCAAATGGGAGAAGTTCTTACCATTAAAGACCAAATCATTTCTACGTAGCCACTGCGACATTACTATGGTTTTCAACTCTTATTGGTAGAAACTAGTAAAATGCCCGTGCGTTGCCACGTGTTCTCAATTTTATTTCTCATAGCACATGTAAACATAATGCACATAATTTTTCGGCAGTATGTCAAGGAAGAGAACTTATATATCATTATTTCAACATCAACACCACTTATGCCGAAGGAAAGAACATGCAATTTATGATACTGAAACTGGTAGGTCATTCATAACACACATATTCACATTTCTTTTGCTCTTTGATGCTGGTTCATACATGGGGTTACAATTCTATAGTAACACGACACTGAATTGGGACATAGCCTCTCGGTTTAACAGTTCATGGACTAAAACTACACTCAGGTTTACACTTTTTCCTAACACAAAACAACTTTCCATCCAACTCTTTTTCTCTCTCTTACTCACATAAGTGTCCCAAGGCATGACAAGGATGTCTTTGTCATCCTTCTCCTTTATCACCAGCCACTTAGCTTAGTTTCACCTCTGCCACCATTGTGCATCACCGTGAACCGTTAAACCGGGAGGCTTTGTCCCAATTGTAGGACTCGAGAATCATTTACTTTCAGAACTCACCTGCTAGTTTCTAATAAAAATGGAACAGAAATAATTGAATGTTGAACTTTGCTTACCAAACAATATGAACCACAAGTACTTTTCCCAATAAATTTCAGAAACATATATCAATGCTTTCTGCTACTAAGACTTAACAACATGTAATTACTGGCCAATGTCCTCGCCTGGAACCTACAAATCACAATTCAGTAGTGTGCCCATATCCACTAAATTACAACTCACCTTAAAATCGGATTTGTAAATCAAAACGAATCACAGTGGCATTGTGCTGATCTGTAGTAGGCCTACACATTGGAAATTAAGTGTCAACGACAAATTTAGGGAAGTCGTTGTAATTATTAATTTCTTATCACCCCAGATCATCAACATTGTAGTAAAATTCTAGACTACCTGATCATAAATCGATTGTGTAGTACAATGAGACCAGCGAAGAAAATATTTTAACCGTGCAAATATGAACTATTTATTTGATTTGAAAACAGAAAGCAGAACATGGTAGCATAGACTGTTGGTAAAAATGAAACTACAAACTATAAAAGTTCTTACACCCGGGGAGCCAAACATGCTTCATGTCTGATGGAAGTCAATAGCCAAGGAAAATTGTTAACACAGATAGATAACACATGGAGGACAAAGGACAATTTTCAATAAATATGGTGGCCCTGGTTATCGAGTTAGCACTTAGCACTACATTGAAATTTATGTGTGAGCGCGACTCCAAATTATGTATGCACCTACTGGACCACAACAAAGCATCAATAGTTTTTAGAGTGTTACAAAAATAAATAACCCTAGGTAATCATGAAAGATTATAGCGCAATAATGGAAAATAGTATACTAACTCAGATTTGAATTGGAAAAAAAAGTAGCATACCATTATAAATATAACTCAGAGCATGAAGCTAGAGAAAGAATTGATGGTCCTCTTTGGCTAAGTCATACTGGAATTGAATTGGTGGGGTCTGAGAAAATTGCACGAAAAGGCTTATGTAATTTAAGGATTTCAAAAGGTAAACAATTTCATAAGTAACATTGGAACTGCCAAGCATTTTTAGCATTTTCCGAACAGCAACAGCTGGCATCAAAAAAAATATTGGAAGAATAATTATGTTATGAGAACAGTCGAAAGAATCTGATCTTGTCAGGTGTTACGGCAAGGAGCAGTAACTTGATGTGCACAAGATATTCCTTACAAATAAACATACTCCCTCCGGCCCGAATTAATGGGCGTGGCCGCATCTTTTACAAAACGACCCTTGTAATATTTCCGACAAACAGCCGAGTTCGGCGTCGTCTCCCCCGCGCCACACTCCCCCGCCGCTCCCCTGTGCCACACTCCCCCGCGCCACACTCCCCCGCCGCTCCCCCGCGCCGCCTGCCCCGCCCTTGCCCTCGCCGGCCGCGTTGCTTCCTCCTCGACTCCCCGCGTTTCTTCCCCCGTCTTCCACCAATCGGAACCTAACGTGGAGGGAGATCAAAGGTGAAGGGGATCCCTTTCCCCCCAAGCTAATCACTTTGCCGGCTCCGGCGGCCGTGCTCGTGGACGGCGGGGCCAATCCATAGAATAGCAGCGTCGGGGCGCGGAGCAGAAGGACGCTGGATCCGGCGGCAGCGAGGCGCTGCTGGAGCTGACGCCGCACCGGATGGCGGTAGGCGACCACGCGGGCGTACGGCCTCCAGTCGTCCATGGCCATCGGAGGAATGACCTCAAGCCCGCTGCCGTCAGCTGCCGTCTGCGGCGGATCCAGCGCGCCTCGCCACCAGCAACGCACCCGGAGAAACGACCTTCTCCTCAAGGACCGCAGCTACGATCTGGGGGAGACCGGAGCAGTACCGGAGTCCACAACCTCGCGTACGTTCCATCGTCCTCCTACTGCTGCTCTGTACCCCAATTGTCTACTGATTTTATTGCTTGCTAGTCTTATCCCAATTTTAATGACTTCGATCTATTCAAGATTCCGGTCTGTGCGAGGCTGCGAGCTGCTCTTGCTGATTATTATGCTCGTCAGTGCCCTGGATCTTCGAATTGACCTGCTCTTTCGATGTACCAGGGCAGAGCAGCAGCCACATCCTGCTCCGGGTAGACCTAATTATGGGGGTATTTCGTTTTTGGAAACCGATTGTGTGTGCTGTCTGTGGTAGTGTGCTCCAAATTGAGTGCGGATTTCGCTTAACCATGTGGGGATTATTGTTGCCATTCTCTCTAAATCCTGTCGCATACAGTAATTAGCGTCAAAATGTAGCAACAGCCTGGTTAATTATCCATGATAGAAACTCATCAATTCATTTGTTTAGGACCTGAAGCTTGTGAATAAATTGAATGCTGAATTTTCTAGTTCAGAAATAGCTAGGTCTCTCCCTGGAAAAGAAAAGGTAGTTACCTCTCATATAAACGTGTTTTATACCTTCTTCCAATGCTAGATAATGGTTGTCCTTTGTGGTATTCCAGGTCAAATTGAGGGTGCAATCTTTTGCTTATAGTAACTACATTATAAATGTCTTCACTTATACCTTCCATGTAGAAATTGCAAATAAAATCCTTAATGAGGAAGCACCAGACTGAATGTCTTGCTATGGTCTTTGACTCTCACATACTACTGACTATGAATTGTCAAATTGTCAATACAACTGGTACTCCTTACTGAGTGTGTTGTGTGTGTCAAATTGTCAATACAACTGGTACTCCTTACTTGATCTGTCTCCCTGCAACTTAGACCATAAGTTGAATTATCTATCTAGTTGGTTAGTAAATAAGATTGAGGAGTATTCAGTTTCTTAACATTCTTGTGGAGATCTTGAACAAAACAATTGGTCTATCTAGTTGGTTAGTAAATAAGATTTCTGTTTAGTAATTTCCATCTGCTATATATTGTATCCATTTGGAGTAAATAAGATTTCTGTTTAGTAATTGCCATCTGCTATATATTGTATCCATTTGGAGTAAATAAGATTTCTGTTTAGTAATTGACATCTGCTATATATTGTATCCATTTGGAGTAAATAAGGTCAGCTTCCAAGCGCCCGCCAAGTGCTTGCGTTTATTCCTGTTACATCCTGCTGCCTCTTCTTTTCGAAAGCAGCAGCTTACATTGCCCTTATTTTCAGATCATGACAGACCACTAAGCAAAACTGGGAGAGCTGATGCAATAAGTGTTTCTGATAAATTTACAACTGTTTATAATTTACAACTGTTTGCAGTATGCCATATTTATAATTTACAACTGTTTGCAATACACCATGCTTATAATTTACAACTGTTTGCAATACACCATGCTTATAATTTACAACTGTTTGCAATACACCATGCTTATAATTTACTCCTCTTGATCCTCTTCTTCTCCTTAGGCTTCTCTTTTTCTATTAATGGTTGTTTTCCCTTCCTCTTCTCCTGCTTAGGCTTCTCTTCTTCTATTCTTGGTTGTATTGCAGCTTCAAATTCGCCTATTTGTGTTTCCCGGATGAGGTCAAGTTTCTGTAAATAGTAGACATAAAATTCTGTGAGTAAGAGCACCAGTTTAGACCTATCTTAATACAGATAATTACAAGCAATAGGACATTGACATACAGTCTTGACTCGACGCGATGGACGGATAATGCTTGATGGGTCCTTCAACCATGTGCTATATTCTTTTGCTGCGATAATAGTGTCATCGTCCACAATTAATTGGAATCTTCCTTTTCTCTTTGATGTTTTCTTTGCTTGTGCAACCTTGATCTTTGTCTCCTCTTCCTCCTTTAGTTGATTCTCATATTCCTCTATCAACTTTAAGGTTTCTTCATATAGTTCGCTATCAACCTCTAGTGTGTCAGGCAAGTTTCCCTCCTTTATCAGTTTGTCCTTGCCCATGTGAATTATCTTGTATGTATTTCCACCCTGGTTTTTCATAATCTGCACAAGGACAGACTGCAAGGTGACATACACTTTGGCAAGTGTATTCACGTCATATGCATCGTAAGCTTGTTCTACTGATTCTATCAGTTCTTTGAGAGTATTAGGTGCACTCTCAAATGCCAAGGATTGGATTGAACTGAAGAAGCAGAGATCCAGAACATTCACATCCGGGGAGTTAGGAGGTTGAAAAGTCAACCTAATATCCAATCCTGAAGCTTTTACGGCGGCTTGAAAAATAGGATCATCAGGCGGAACATGTGTTCTTGCATTGTCCTGTTGTATCCATATGGTTCCCACGTCTCCATCATCGGGCCATACTTCAACAATTGCTGGAATTACCTTCTCACAGAGGTATTCCCGCATCACGTCTCTAGTAACATTGAGATTCTTTAGCATCAAATCGCCTTTTGTCTGATACTTTGAGTTGTACTTGGCCACATCCTCTACGACAAAAGCCCAAATTCCGACCTTTCCGTCAAATGTCATATTACCTTGTGCATCAAATCTTGGTCTTGCAACCAGAGTTAGGAACATCACCTTACCAATGTTGTTATGGTTATGGATAGTGCGAACTGGATCCGGTTCTTCTGGAGTTAGGTAATATGTTCGATTACGCTTTGTCATATCAAACCATTTTTCGTCCATATGCATTATGTTCCCCATCATTTTGAAGATAAGCTTTGCATCTGTTATTGATGGTTCATCTATCATTGAGATGCAATATAGAAGTCTTCTGAGTCTATTTTCCAAAGATAGATATGGCTTCAGACTATTAGTATGGCGCCTTAAATCGCCCCATGCCAACCGTCTTTGAAGTGTCGAGAAAGGGACATCAAGGGACCTTGCTAGAGCTCTCAATGTACCCCTTTTGTTTAGTGGAACTTTAGGCACCCTTTCGTCGAGATTAAGCTCTCTCCTCTTTCTTCCACACCTTCCCTTGCGCTTGTTTGAGAAATCAAGCACTTCATTTCTGTCCTCTTGATCTATGGCCTTCTTCCATGTCTTCTCAACAGATCTAAGACTTATTCCCAAAAGTTGAGCGACAATTTCTTTATCGGCCTTCACCACGGGTCTATCATTGCCTAGAGCTTTGAGTGCAATATATGCAGCAAATTTATAACTCTCCGGTATATCTTTATGGTGCCTCTGCACACCATGTTCTTGTTCTTCCTCTAGAATCTGTTCTGGCTCCGCATCATGTTCTTGTTCTTGGTGTTCTTCTTCTGGAACATGTCCTAGCTGAGCAGCATGTTCTGGAGTATGCGGACTGAAGTCGAGATCCAGATCCCTCCCTGCATCATCCTGCTCTTGTGGAGGAGTTAAATTGATATCAAAGAGGAGGACCATTTTCTCCTATTGTGGACTGGGCGAGCTGCAGAAAAGATAGAACAGAGTCATTACAACCATAAAGTTTATGTAGCTAGAAGTTAGAGATAACACATTTGTTCCCTACTTGCATGTACAGATTCCAGGTCGCATAAATAATTGGGAATAACTTTAGTTGTATGTTAACATGAAGGTACTTGCTGCATTCTGCACTTTTGATTGAAGAAACATTCTGCACTTTGTCCTTCTTCAGTTTATCATGGATGCATATTAAGACACTAAATAAACTATAAATCCAGTTTGCTACTATGGAAAATTGAAAATATTGCGGTTTGAGAACATACAGTCCTGCCTAGCCTAAAGCTCTGTTTATTTGTCGTCCATGGATAAATTGATCAACCTAGCTGTGCCCGGGACGATTGATGAGAGAGCCATCAATAAGAAGAGGGTTAAATTAAAAATGACTGATCCTAGACCTGATTTCTCCATGTTACAGCCTCATCTAGTTCTCGGGTTGATATCTCAAATCATAAAGGTATATCCTGTAAGTTTCAGCCGACACTACTATCTATCATGCAGACTACACAGTACAAGTGTAAAGCCATCTTAAGACCACAGTTAATTATGATTTATTTGTGCATAGGAGTTCAATTTTTATTTGTGCATTTACTTGTTAGGGTAAGTCTTGATTGTTCATGTGATGCCTCTATGCAAATATTCCTTTGATTCAGTTCAGTTCAGTCATTTAGATTGTTAGTTTTAAATTAGGTTGAGTATCTTTGAGAAGTAAAGCATATTGTGTAGCTAATATTAGCAATGGTTCAAGTCACCAGTACTGTAAAACAACTAGCTCTTGGCATATGCCAGAATTTGACACATTTATGCCAGTACTGTAAAAGCAAACACAATTTCCACTGCAAGTTGTGAAATGTTGCCTTACTCATGTATGTTTCTCACCTTGCGCTACTTACTACCCAGTTCCTAACTTTTTTGTTTTTATCTTGGTGATTTGGGCGAAAGGAAATGACTACCGTTCCGGGTTCTCTGGTCTGGGAGCTTGTCAAGAAGAACAACTGCTTCCTGATCAAGCAGTTCGGCAACAGCAACATCAAGGTGCAGTTCAGCAAGGAGCCCAACAACCTCTACAATGTCCACTCCTATAAGTTCTCTGGTCCGTAGCTGCCTGTGCTGTTTAAACCCTTCTGTACCTATAGATCCAGTGTGGTGCTTACCGATGAGCTCCGCGACAAGATCGTCAAGCAGGTACACCGGTCACCGTCTGATTTTTGTTTCTCGTAAGAATGCTGAGTCTCCTGTGTTCTCCTTAGTTAGCACCTTCATGGTGTCATATGTAGATACAAATGCAATCTCTGTAGTCAGTGTCCAAAAGCATCTTCTAATCCTGCATTCGCGCAATACACAAACCATATTCTGAATGGTGCGATTATCTGAAAGTGAACTGTTTCGAATTTGCAGGTGGAGTACTACTTCAGCGATGAGAACCTTCCGACGGATGAGTTTATGTTGAAATTTGTCAAAAAGAACAAGGATGGCTTTGGTAATGGTAAGTACTCTGTCATTTCTTCAGGACATCTGCGTCGCCTGTTCTGAGACTGCATAACCTTTTGCAGAGGCCACAGGTTCTGCTACAGGAAGAGTGGCAAGGATGATAGCAGCCAGGACCCCATGACCCAACCTGTCAGCTCGCCCTTGAGCAGACAGAGCCTGTCCACGCTCACAGGGTTCTTCCTGAAGAACCAGGAGTTCCGCAAGATGGCCAAGGCTGTCAAGAACCAGGTAATAACACTACTCCTTGTTTGTGCATGTGCTCTTTACTTCCAACATTTTTACTGCTGGTCTAAAACATATGGAACTCTAATAACCGCCAATATTATGCTGGTCCTGGTGTTTCATTTGATAGAGCCTTGTCTGGCACATGGAGCTGAAAGATCAAGTGGTACTGAAAGTCTGAGACAACATGGGGTACGATAGATACAGCAATTTCCTCCCAGGACATGGTAAAAAGGTCAGCATTACAAGCTCCATATATTTTTACAACATTGAAAAATAGATCCCACCTACGGGAAGCCATCTTGCATCTGTTAATGCCCAACGCTGGTATGCGTACCATGTCCATGTTGCATCTTGGATCTGTTAATGCCTAGCGCTAGTAATTTTGCAGCTCTGACAGAAAAACAGGTGGTGTCATTTTTGCAGAGACAAGGTTCTCACCGGCAGGGCCCCGTCCCCGGCGGGTTGGTTGCAGAATGTAGCAGCAGCAGCACGATCGACCGGCGGCAGCAGCCGTTGCAAGCTGCTCCTGCGCGTCCCCCGTCCACGGCGGAGCAGGGCGACGTCCCGGACCACGACGCGAGGGGCACGGACGGGACGGCCGCGAGCGCGGACGAAGGCGGCGCAGCGGCGGCGGAGTGGGTCTCCAGGAAGAGGAGGCCAAACCTCGACGGCCGCCGGACGACCTCGACGGCGCAGTTGGTGTCGAGGAAGAGGAGCTCGGTGAGGTCGCCCACGAGGCCTTCGCAGGGAAAGGAGAAGCGACCGGCTGGCGGGCCCTCCGCGGGAGCCTCCCGACACCGAGCGGATCCGCCCCGAACTCCCTCTCGCCGGGGAGCTGCGGACGGCAGCGCTGTGCCGTCGGCCTCCTCCTTGAGGAAGACGACTCTAAATTTGGACCTGATTGAAAATTATTTTGAATTCGCAAGGGGGTTATTGTAAAAACAACTTATAACACTCGCCCGAACAGTAATTCGGGTCGGAGGGAGTATAAGTTTTGAGCATTGATTCAACTAATGTTAATTTTATATTGCGGGTGTCGTAGAAAGGAGCAAGAAAACCAAGAAGTCAGCAAATATTCAATACCTTGAAAATGAAACCATGATTACCTGAGATGCAGCATGCACCAATATTGGCAGTACACCTGGACGAGATGAATCATCATGCAACAGCTGATGCAATCTCAATTTTTAACACTAAGTTTTTTGATGCTCATGTCTACATGTAGTAAATGCAAGAGAAGCTTAGTTTCTTAAACACCCCTTGTATGGTTGTACCTCATATCTACAGAATATAATAGAACTTCTCCCGGGCTATCTTAACACAACTATCATCCATGATTCCTTTTTTGCCTAATTCCCTTTTTTTAGAGGGAATCAGTAGGAAGATCCCCACTACTTAAAAAGAAAGCACAAGTACATACACGAGAGTGGATAAGAACCAAGATAAATGATAAACACAACATGAATTGACAGAACAAAGGTTAACAATAAATATTGTGCATAAGCTAGTAGCAAGGCCTTGTCCAATCGGAAGATATTTGAGTATCATCCTCAGTGCAAATATAAGTGAGAGCTAACCTCAGATATGGTACTGCTTAAAGAAAGAGTGTCCCCAACAGAGAGAAATGTAAACGTGCACGCATGATGGTTATATATACAACTAACCATTTATCAAGATCGGGTCCTCGATGAGATCGTGCCAGAACTTGCAAGATGAAGCAAGGCAGGCAAGGGGGGCTGGCTCAGATACGTGCATGATGTCCATAGGAAGTTGTGGCGCTGGTGCTTCTGAGTAATCTTCCTCCATGGTCTTTCCCTGCAAAGAAAAGCAAGGTACCATGTTTGTTAATCTCATCAATTAAACAATTGCTCCAAGGGAATTATAACATAAAGTTTCTTAGATTGACTTAACAGATGGATCTGACAGATATAAAAATAATGCACTTGGAAGAACACCCACATGAGAATTTAAACAACCATCGACCATCATAAGAAGGAAATGTTAAAATATTAGTCAAATCTATGATTATTTATATAGAACCCATGTTATGCCTAGAAGATGTGCTGGAAAATTCATGAACCTCTTCGGTAAACTTTATTAGGTTGACTTAACAGAGGGATCTGATAGAATTATTGAAACAAATGCGTTTTGATGATCCCCACAGTAAGACTGTGAGTTCTAATTTAAACCATCATCCAGCGTAATAGTAAGTTAAATTTTGGAACATCCTACAAAGGTATGATGATTTCGGCAGAACCACGATATGCCTACGATTTATAAAGCTACATGGTAAAAACACACCTCAGCAGTGCAAGAGCTGATTACTGACCAAAATACCAATGTAATTCAGCTGCAATTACATAACAAGCTCTAAGTAAATAGAAAGAGTGCATATAGACAGTAAGAGCAAAGCACATAGCCTGATGAACATGAAAATAACAGGTGCCTTCAGTGATATTGTTGTGTGTTGGAGGAGGTAAGGGGTGAGAGTGACCTGCGGACGTAATTGTGGCAGCGAGATGCCGGATCTGGGCGTTCCATCAGGGGGTTCCAGGAGGAAGAGACCGAACCTAGAACAATGCGGCAGCGTCCACAACCTCGACGGTGGGTGGCTTGATCTTGATGACCTCGTCATTGCCAATCGTCTCATTTTCCCCAAACTCTAAATCTGATCTCAAATTCAAAGCTTCATCTACAAAGGACCATACATATGCGGATATTATTGTCACAACAGTCAACTTGCAAGAATCTATATCTACAACAGCAAATAATTCTTCGATAATAATGCTTGAATGGCTGAAGTTGCTTATCATTTTCATCGAGAAAGTTACAGAAGATAGAAATGAAGGGTTAAATCACGCGTGAATTCACCATTCACTACCAAAGTTGTTTCCTCAGAATAGTTGAACCTTGTACCGACTTACCTTGATAGCATGATCATCAACCACCATATCCAGCAGTATCATCAACCATCAACTTATTCAAAAAGGAAACCTTGTTGTTGCACGTAGCACAACCCACCTACACTTCCGCTCCCGCCTTCCCCTTATGCCATTGCCAATGGTGGACATGCAGTGCCAATCACTTAACAGATGAATGATAAATGATAAATGTTATGGAACCAAGAATGAAAGGAACGACAATCTATGTAGAAGACATCTCCATGATATGACACTATCAATGTTAAATTCTACTAATCAATTTATCCATACAACATAAAAGTTACTCGACATAAAATTATAATGATGCCGAGAGGACTCCTGGGAAACAGTAGTATATGATCAAATATAAACATAAGTTTCACTACAAATTAATCGAATTTCAGTTTATAGAACTGTAGCTTTAAATTCAATCCACTGCAGACAGAGACAGATGAAGAAAACCAGCTCGTTTTTCTCAGTCATTTGGAAGTAGTCTCCGTTGATTAGAACTCCACTGTTGTACGTTTTGGCTACTGGATTCAATTCAGTTCAGTGATATACCAATTCCTGAATGAACAACCCGCAGTAGAGCAATAATTTCTGCTCGATTTGTAGTTGTTGGATCAACGATTTTGGGGGAAAATGCTTCTTTAATTTCTGTCGACGTACCTGGTTACGTGGCGGCAGTGGGTTTGTGCAGATGCAGTAGGCGGCGGCCATGACGAACCTCATCGGCCGAAGCAGCAGCTGCCGCATAACCCCCGGGGCTCTCTCAAGATCTTCAACCCCTCCTCCGCCGTCGACCCACCTTCCGCTCGGATCCGCGTTCCGCCCTGCGGCTGACGCCAAGTTCACCGCTCCGCTGATCAAGGCTGAAGCGGGCGACATCCAGGATGTCGGCAAGGCAACAAAACAGGTGACGAGGTGGGGCATCGTGCTCTAGTTCCAGCCCAACGAGCAGACCGGCCAATCGCCTTGAGCACTCCCCGTATCGGGGGCCGGAATTCGGGGATGGGGAGACCGTGCAAGATCGCTGGTGGTGGTGGGGCGGCAAGGAGGCCGCGATAGAGCAGGACGTAGGGGGCGGCTGGAGCGGGTGGCAATCGGCGCCGTCATCGACGATGCGGGGGAGACAGAGGATAAGGAGTTCGCTGGACCGTGGGATGTGTTTTACGAATACCTGAGGGTCCAAAATGCAAAAACGGCGACCATGCGCGGGACGAAGGATGGACGAACGGACCATGTACTGGTTGACGACGGAACGCTTTCATTCTTTTTAAGTATACTAGTAAATTGCCCGTGCGTTGCTACGGAAAGACAACAAATACATAAAGAATAACTAAATGGTATTACATTCATGTTTTGAGTTTAATCGATGTCTATATCTCAACATTGGAACAATGAACATTATATTCAAACATGAACTATGTCTACTTTTGCAGGTTAGTGATCCAGTACTTCAAATATTTCACAATCTGTTTTATAATTTTTTGCAATGAACAAGTTTAGTGTCCAGTACACTATGGACTAATTTTCTATAAGAAACTATTTGGGTGTACGAATGTGTTGACAAAAAACCAATGAAATATAACTCATCTGATCAACATATAAAGATCCACCAAGAAAAGAAACTACCAGGAGGACAACTGGACTCACATCCCTAATTTCTGCTTGTTACAATGAAGAAATAACTATACATGATCTAGGGTGATACAAACCTCTCTCAAGGTGCATACAATTGACATAATATTACCTTTCCTAACATCTTAGTTCCTCTGAAACTTACAGTATATTTTAAAGGATCTTATATAATACTCATTGAAGCAAAGAAGTTTCACTATCTATCTCATGATCTCTAGATACCACAATAACAGAACTGACATATAAAACATTGGTAGAACAATGTGCAGTGATGATGTCGCGCATTGTCACGTCTCCTGATAAAATAATAGGATGTTTTGCAAATATATGGTGGCATGCAACAGTAAGCTAAAGCACAAACTAAAATGCTTCAACTCTAAGGGCACCAACGAACTGAACTTTCTAGATCAACAAAACAGAACAAATATGTCGCTGGTCGGAAGGTGAATATGTCTGCAGCGGCAAGATCGGAGTCCCCAATATCAGTTCAGACTGTAAATAAAAACATAAAGAAACTTTAGCATATGTACTTCCTCACAAATTCCCGAACTTTTGTGTAATGTTACCTATGCCAAATAATGTTGTTGCATGTTCCTTGTGATCATTTTCATGGTTCCATCGATTTTAATCTAGATGAGAATTCATCAAACACACAAACTCTCGTATACACAAGAACTGGTATCTAACCATACTGCAATAGCAGTTAGGAAAAGAAGCAGACTTGTGTAATATTTTTATTTGCATCTCAGGCCACTCCAAGGAAATGAGCTAAACCAAACAAATTGCCCCTTTCTAGAACACGTAGAACCCATTTGCACCTGATATGTAATGTGGTGAATGGAACAAACAAAATATAGTGAATCCATTTATTCTTCCACGGAACAATAGAAAAAATAGGAGGAATAAATGAAAGGAGGTGAATTGAAGCTAATAGTGCAAGTTACTGACTGCGAATGTTTGTGTTCCAAACAATAGTTATGTAACGTGACCCAGAAGTTGTAAGCTCAGCAATTTTCTCTCTTGCTGGATCTGGACACAAACGTAATACCAATTATACGTCACCTTTCATGCATATTTAATATCAAAAATCGGAATTAAGAAATATGCATGGCTATGGAACAGTCTTTACCATAAGTGGATGAGTTTTTGTCCTACCAGCAAAATGTGCAACTATGCAGAGAACCTATTTTATTTAGGTGGATGATCTTACCAATTCCGAAAACAGAGACCTGAAGTGGTGAAATGGTAAATTTGTTGAAATTCGAAAGTCCATGATGGAGAACCTACATAGAACTTCATATCTCTATCCACATCAAAAATAGTATAATAAGTGATAGGTCGTTGTAAGAAAAGAGTATACTGGCTACTGCAGATAAAGTTCACATGAGCTGGATATTTTGAATTCCATAATATAGGTCACATGAGGTGGAAGGAGAATGCCCGCTCCTAGCTCGTCCTCGCGGGCGAGTCAGGGCGAAACCCTAACCCACTCCCCCGCCCCAGACCCCTTCCTCCCCTCCTCCGCCGTCGGCGGCGGGAGCCGCCGGGCAAAGCCCGCGCGGTGCCGCCGGCGGCGGGCATCTCCACCAACCGCATGCCTGTAGGGGCGCGGGTTAACCCGACGGCGGCGGCAGGAACTACATGGCTGCCAGCGACGGCGACGGCGCTGGGGAGGGCGGCGATGGCGCTGATGATGACGACGACGGCGCTGAGCTGACGGCGACGGTGCTGGGCGACCGGAGTTGGCATCGTGGCGGTGCGGGTCTGCCAGCCCAGATCTGGGCCCTTCGTGCCCGATCCAGGGAAGGCGGCCCCCGGCCGTCCTGGCCACCGGCGCCTGGGTGCGGTCACCCACCCGCTCCTCGCCCGTCCTCCTCGACTCCGAGCGCAGGGTGCTACTGCTCTGGCTGGGTTGAGTTGAGCCTAACGCCATCTTGGCGTGGTGGCTCGAGGCACCCGTGCGGCGCTGGCGGCGCGTAGGCGGTGCTGGGTGGCCGGTGATACCTCTCTGAGGTGGATGCGCGCAACCCTGCCGGCGAGCCCTCCCATTGGAAGGGTCAGCGCGTGAGCTTTTGGCGAAGGGCGGACGCTGCTTGCGGTGGTGAGGTACTATGCTTCGGGCGAAAGCCCTGCCTTTCGGGGCCGGTGACGGCGACGCCTGAGGGTGCCGTTTCCTATGTGGCGTCATCGAGGAGTTCTGGCTCCTCCCTCGCCCAGAGTCTCAGGTTCCGGGTGAAAACCTCAGATTTGGCATGCCAAATCGGGCGACGACGACGTCTTTGACGTCGTACCCTTCTTGGAGGCATCGTCTTAGGAACTTGAGTTCGGGCAGTGGTTCTTCCTCGGAGTTCTCTGTGTTGGCCGCATGGGAGGTGTCTTGCGATGTAGGTGGCGCGCCGGCCACTTGAGGGGTATCGCGGTGGCTTGCGCGACGAGGATCTTCCTCGGACAGCGCGAGCGGGCCTCTGGATGAGCAGTGGTGGGCTGGCCTCTGTGCTTGATGGCGGGCTGCTGAAGACTGCACGCTTGCGCGTCCGTTGAGGTTGCTAGGAGGTAGCCGCTGCGCCGACGGCGTCCCTGGAGCAGCAATGCTCCCAGCTGAGCCGGGTGGGCTTGCGGGATCCGGGTGGTACGCCTCTTGGCTGCGGCTGGCAGGTTCTTGGTAATTTCGATGATGCACAAGCACTGCGACTTTCATCGGCATGGGTTCTGTTTGGCGGAGGAGCTAACACTGTAGCATCTTAGAGTGTTGGGTGTGTGTGGGTGTCCCAGCCTTGTCTTAGGCTTGTAATGTAAACTTCTTTTCTATCAATGAATTGAAACGCAAAGCTTTTTGCGTTTTCGCGAAAAAATAATATAGGTAAAAAAAAAACAACTTGGAACAACCATGGCAAGAAGATCACCTATTCCGGGTTGGAGGTCCTCGGCAAGGATTGCACACCTGGTTATTATCATACAGAGTTGAAATGTAACAAAAGTATCAGGGTCCAAAAATCCCATTCACGGGAGAGTAACATGTTCAGCAGTACTCGCAGTCAAACAAAGAAGGGTTCCTAAAACCACAAGAGAAGAAACGTCATGAATTTTTCACCATCTAATAATTGAATAAAGGAATAAAAGGTTGTATAATTTAAGCAGAAACCTATGTTACCTGTAAACCTAACCCAAATTCATTAGTACTCTTATAATAGATAATACTTGTCGCAGTTGCTAACAGATTATATTCACGTAGACAAATCATCACTGTACAGCATACTCCAATGTTCACGTGGAGTATCTAAAAGACTAAAACTACCAACCTAATAGAGAAATCATGTAGTGCTATTATCGCAATGGAAAATAGATAGATGAACGATTTTCAGATTTCCCAACAAAATTCCAATGTTCCTCTTGTTTAAACAGATCAAGAATTCAGACAAAGCGAACGCAAAGTTGTTGGATATCAGGCATCAAGCTGCGAACAACAATAAGAACAGAGTATGCACCTTGCTCGTTTTTGGTAAGCAGATTAGTATGCCTCTTGCAATACGGGCACAATTAGATTCTCAAATTTAATAAAGAGTAATCTGGGATTGTTTTTTCATGTAGCTACGTTGTTGATTCATAAGCCCTAGCTGAAACAATAAAAACTAATTATTAGAGCTCATAACTCAATTAGGCAATAGCAAACATAAAACACTCGAAGTCTTGGAAATCCATCTATATTTGCATACCTTGGAAATTATCTCTACTAATCATGTAGATGCGCACCGGTTACAGAGAGAAGCGCAGTCGCCGCCAAAACTGTGATATTGCAAATTAGATGTGCGTATTTCACAGATGTTTAGTTACAACGAACTTAGCTGTGGAAAAAAAAGGAGAGCAAACTTCCATTATATTAAATCCACGATTCTGATCATATGTAGTACTATATTAGTCCCTCTTTGTATGTCCTGACTAAACCAGTTAAGCTCAGATAACAAAATCATAGTCAAGAAAGATCTTCTGATCCTTCAAAGAAAAATTAATAGCATAAACAATATATGCCTAACCAGGGACTCTAACTTTTAAAACTTGATACACCACCTGCATATAGTAGAAACAACATGACGGTGTATTTTTGTAAGAAAAAAATATCATGTTAGATATAAAAACAGCAGAAAGTCCAAAAGTACAACATATGAAAATGTCCTCTAAATTGAATGTCAGAACCATCCAATTTCAAAATGCACTTGAACTTGACCTTCAATATTGTACCAGAGAACCATCAGATACTCCACGAATGATGTTCAATTTGCTTCCACTTGCTACATCATGAAGTATGGTCATGTTTACGGCTCAATTACTAAGATCAAAGATAGATAAATTCACCCCTTGAACTAAGCATATTTTCTGTACTATTCCCAATCCAACAATCCTGTTTTAAGGCGGTAAGGCGTCTTAAGGCGTTCTACCCCCGATTATCACTTAAGAATCGTAGGCGGACGCCTAATCACCTATGGTAAAAACAAATTCTTCAAGTTTCAAATCGCAAGTAACAGTAAGATAATCTCCCCATAGATAGATGTGTCATGTGTCAGCAGGTAAAACAACTGGAAGGCAAAGCAAAGCCAATTATAGTACCTTGTCAACTGGGCCAAACAACACATACCTAAAATCGATGAGTCATCAAACCTGAAATTTAAGACATCAAAGAGGTGAGGATGAAGGGATCAGGAGAGAACACACCAGGCTCCGGCGTCCATACCTAGAGCACGTCAAGCCTCGTCGAGCTCCACTTATGCGTCTGCGGCTTGGTGGCGGTCTTGGCAGCCCAAGAGTACAACGGTAGCGTGTCAGACCTTGTCGAGCTCCCCTGCTGCGTCCGCCAGTCGGCTTGAGGAGCTAATCCCCTATCGAAAAGCATGCCGTGGTCCCCTCCTACTGCCGCCGCTCGCGAACAACAAGGACTGGTCTAGGTGGAGTAGGCCGACGAGGGACAAATTCTAAGCGGAGCTTGCCGGCGACCATGGACGTGCTGGGAGGGAGCGTGCCGGCGAGCAGGAACGACGACCGAGATGGTGGGCGCCGGTGAGCTGGGCCACGGCAGGAGCGAGCACGCCGGTGAACAGGGTCCCATCGCGGGGTGTACCTCCGGATCTGTGGGGGACAGAGAGGGTAGGCCGGCTCCGGCGACCGGAGATGGAGGCGGGGTCAGGAGGGAGCTCGATCGAGGGGATGGGGCGTACGGTGATCTGGAGTAGTGTATGCATTTATGCGGGTCTGGTTGGGGGTGCATTGGATCGCTCATCGCTGGGTGTTTGGAGCGACATGCGAGGATTGCGTGGGCTGTTTCCGGACGTTTACGATTACGATTTTGATGTGCGGTTTCTACGGGGTTGACGAAGGGGAGCGGAACGAGCTTGACGAAGCGAACGACGGACGGCCTGACGACGGAACTCGTTCCCCTTTTTAAGTAGTAGAGATAAGTACAGATGTATTCTGTGGCGCACCTAAAAGTGCGTGCTTCACAAAAGTATTTCTGTGGCCCATAGGTTAATATGCTCCACATAATTTTTCAAACTTTTGTGGCGCACCAAACAGTGGTGTGCCACATAATTCTTGCTTTCTATGGCGCATGTAGCCAGATGCGTCACAGAAATTTTATGGGGCCCACGTAGGGTCTGGTACTGCACATGGGTGAAGGCAGTTCTGTGGCACATGTGCCAACATGCGCCACAGAAAGATGGACTTATGTGGCGCACGATGGCATACGCGCCACATAATTCTGTGTGGGCCCTACACCTGACAGTAGCAAGCCACATTTCTGTGGCGTATATGTTAATATGGGCAACAAAAGTTCATCTTTATGTGGTGCATGTAGCCATATACGCCACAAAAGTTCATATTTCTGTGGTGCATGTAGACATATGCGCCACAGAATATGCGAAGTAGATCTAGGCAGTGTTTGGTTGCACGGAATTGGAGCTCGGAATTGGAATTGAAATTGGAATTGAGGTCCAAATAGACCAATTATGTTGTTTGTTTGCGCTCAGAATTGGGGGCGTGGAATTCGGGCTCAATTCCGAGCAGCCCACCCACGCGTGTAATTTTTCGGCCCGCCAATTCCAAGGTCCAGACCTCTGAAATGGCTCTGAATCGAGCGAAGGGGTAGTCACCCCCAACCTCACGCACAACCTCGCGCTCAACCTACCGTCGCTGCGGCCCTTTCCGCGCCGCCGAGGACTGTCGGGCCCCGCGCCGCCGACAACCGCCGTCGCCAGCAACACGCCCTCCGCCACCGCCCCGTCTTCCCCACCACCGGCGCATCCTTGCAGACTTCCGTCAACTCCGCGCAGCAGACATGGCGGCGCGCTTGGCCGGCTCACCGATGCCGCGTGCGTCGATTGGACGGCGTGCGCGGCTCCGTTGAACCCGCCACCCGCCGGTGCCTCTTGCGCGTGGACGACGGAGCGCGGGGGCGCAGGAGGTCGATCCGCTCGTCGCGAAGACGCCGCCGTCCAGGAGCTTCTCGGCATCGGATTCAAAGGTAGCTGTTTTTTCTAGATTCCCTCTGCAAGATGAGCTCGCCATCTTCTCTTCGATTCGACTCGACCTGCAGGAGGGCAGTGATTTGGTTTTTTTTGTTTGATTTCTTTTTACCTAAATTTTGTTATTATGTGAAAAATAATAGCATTCTAATATATACATGTATATTTCATTCATATTACACACTTTATATTGTTCAAATTCAATTCCACACAATGTACATCCAAACAGGATTTAGAATTCCATTCGCAGCGTTGATTCTACAGATGAATACCGTGCACATTCAAATAACATTTCTGGTATTCCATTCGCAGCGTTGATTTGGTATTCCATTGCCAATTCAATTTGGAGGCGAATTCTATGCAACCAAACAGGGGTAGGGGTTTTTGGCTCTCCATGCAACCCACCACCACCCTCCTAGATCGTCTTTTTTAGCTTTGTAAAATACAAAAAAAATAGATAGAAATTTCAAAAAATAAAATTCTTCGAGATGCCCATGTATTATGTCATCTAGTTTTAATGAGAATTAACAAACATGAATTTTGACTTTTTTTTGCAAAATTGCGTCATGAAATCTTCAAACTGGATTTCTGGTTGCATACGAACTCGAAAAGAAACGCACAATATATCAAAATGACCGGGAGAAAATTCTACATCAAATTCAACTAACAGAGTCTGTTCTGAAATTTGCAGAATCGGCAAATTCCAAAAGAGTAAAAAGTTACGGCAAAGTCAAGATTTTTTCCTGCAAAAATAAAAAAAATCGAAAAAAATTCTGTGAGGCACCAAATGCATATGCGCCACATAATTCTTAGACTGAAATTTGAATTTTGACGGCGCCTCCTCCTCTCTCCTCCCTTCTCCTTCTCTCCTTCTCCTCCTCTTCCACTTTCCCTTCTCCTTCACTTCCCCTTCTCTCCTCCTCCTCCCTCCTCTCCTCCACCCGACGACCTCCTCCTCCGACGACGATCCTGACCTCCTCCTCCTCCGGCGACCCCAGGACCTCATGACCACCCCACCACCTCCTCCTCAGACCACCACCACCACCTCCTCCTCCTCCTCCTCCTCCGGTAACCCCCTCCTCCCTACCTCCGGTGACCCCCTCCGGCCGGCCTCCTCCTCCCCCACCTCTGGAAAATTTCAAAAAAAAAAAATCTGGTGAAATCCCGGAGGCCCCAAATCTAGACCTGGCTGCCATTTTTTTAAATTCAAAAAAATAGTGGCGCACCACCGCTGGGTGCGCCACAGAAGTTTTTTTGTAGCGCATGCCTTCCTGGTGCGCCACCGAAGTTTTAAAATTCTATGGCACATGTAGATATGCGCCACGGAAATAAATATCTGTCACGTGTCTTCGGTGGCGCACGAAATATGCGCCACATAAAGTTAAAAATGTGCGCCACAGATGAGGGTTTTTCTACTAGTGCGATCATATTACAAAAACCGCGCCCACCCTAATCAAAATTCTACACTTATGATCTGGCGCAACTAGTTGCAACAACTCTACATGGTAGGTACAAGTTAGAAGCCACTTTGCTGATTGGCCATATAAGTCTCGTCACGCATTCGGAGTCGGAGGCCAACCGTGTCCGACTCCGGTCGAGAATCTTTGAAAGGCACGGGGTTTAGTGCTAACAAGCCCCCATAAAATCGAAGACACGGCCTACTCGATCAATCACCGACGCACAGGAAACCTAGCTAGAACCAAATTGTAACCACAAAGTTAATTAGCATCTCTAGATCGATCGCCTGGGCGGAAGCGATGGATCAGGCAATGGGAACGACGATAAGCTACGAGCGGGACGAGGAGGAGCGCCACATGCTGTTTGAGCACCCTGCCAACTCGTGGGAGCTGCAGCGCCTGAGATTTCTCGCCCAGATAGCCGCTCTCGACAACGAAGGCTACCGGGAGCAACCCGGCAACGTGTGGGAGCTGCAGCGGCTGCGACGTCTCGCCGAGTTAGCCGCTAATGAGAAAGACTACTGGGAGCACCCCGCCAGCGATTGGGAGCTGCAGCGCCTGAGACGTCTCGCCCAGATAGCCGCTCGCGAGGAAGACTACCAGCGCTCCAACGAGGAGAGATGCCCTCTCGGCACGCAGCCAATGCGGCATCCGAAGACCTATGATTCTGTAGCCCATCGATCGTCCAATACTCCATGACGTATTTTATCTTCTTGTAAACCATGGTTCAGTAATGTGTTGGAATTATTGTTCCTTTGTTAATTATCTCGTTGAGCAAAAATATCTTTTGCTACAAGGATCCGAATCGATTCTAGAAGTTCATAAGAAGGAAATATTGCCCCAAACATAACAAAATATATATTATATCAACGTCCTTGGATCGCCCAACGATCACTATATATCACCCTGGAACGAGCCTTCGATTCGGCTCCGATACCTAAGCCGGCATGGCGTTGTTTATGGCAGCCGGAAAGTCTTTGTGCACGTGCCCTAAGAGCATCCCCACTCGTTTGGGCTCCCCACGCCCAAATCCGGCGATATTTTCGTCCGGATTGGAGGAAGATTTGGCGTGGGGAGTTGTAGTTTTGCGAGCCAGGATGGAATGTACGAATTCAGACAAAATAGGCGATTCGTTCAAACATAAGCGAAATTTAATGATATTTAACATATAGAGGCGAGTTCGTACATAAATAGGCCGAATTCGTACATATATTTGAATTCGGCGATTGGCAAACTAAACTTAAACTAAATAGCGGCCTACTACATGCCGAAATGGCGGTAGAAGGACGTGTAGTCGCCGTCGTCGTCGTCGTCGTCGCTCGAGTCGGCGTTGTCCTGGGCGGCGGAGCCTCGTAACGGCTCGTGCCCCGGCGTCGCCGGTGCGTGGCGGCGAAGGTACATGTCGTCGTCGCTGCTCGTCGAGCTTCACCACCCCTGGGCGCGGCGTTCCTAGCGGCGGATGGTGTGGCGGCGTTAGCGGCGAGTTGACGCGCGGCGGCAGATCGAGTAGCCGCCGCTGCTCGCCTCTGGCGCTCCCGGTCGCGCTGGACCAGTCCGTCGGCGTCGTCCGCGCGCCGCCTCCTCCATGTCCTTCAGCGATCTTGCGATCGCCTCCGCCACCGCGGCCTCCTCCGCGCGCCTCGCCTCCTCCTCGGCGAGCTGGTTTGCGGCGAGCTTGTTGGCGCCTCTCTTCGTCTTCTTCCGCGCTCGCGGAGCGGGCGGCGGTCGCGGATGACGAGGGCGCCGCGCGCCCCTCGGTCGGCGGTGGCGAGACCGGCTCCTTCTTGACGGTCGCCCACTCCTTCTGACGGTGGCCGGCGTCGACCCGCCGGACCTGGACGCCGATCTCGAGCCCGACGACGAAGAGGACGGCGCCATCCTCCTCGGTATCCAGGAACTACCGTGCCGGCGCGACACGGTAGCCGCCACCGGCGGCGGCATCCCCGGACAGGGGAGTTCCCGTCCTCGATGTGCGCGAGCACATTCTCGAGGGTGCGGTTGGGCGCGCTCCGCGGCGGCCGGCGGCGTTGTTCCTTGGGAGGAGGAGGAGGGCCGTCGTAGGAGGCGAGCTCGCGTTCGTACCTTCGCCGGAAGAACGCGATCCACGCTTCGTGGTTGTCGGGGAAGAAGCGCGGATCCGCGCGCTGCTCGTCACGAGAGTGGCGAGCACCTCCTCGATCGCCGTTTCGAGTGCGCCGCCACCCGTTGGCGGCGGCGGGATCGGCACGCCGCCTGCGCTCAGCCTCCATCCTCCCGCGCGAAGTCCGGCGGCGGGGGCCGCGTGCGAGTCGCCCCTCCCATTGGTGGAGAGCGGCGGCCGAAGCCGTTGGCCGCACCGTCGTTCGCCATTGCTGGTTTCTTCGAGTTCGGGGATGATTTGGGGGAAGACGAGCGAGGAGGTGAATGCGGGCCAGCCGGGGTAGTTCGGCGATAAATAGCGGTAGGCGCGCGTGAAACCGAGGCGACGGCATTAACTCGCCGCGTGGAAGCTACGCGTCCGGCGAATGCTGACCGCGGCAGGCTACAGCGCGCGGAAGACGATGCGATGAGGACGACGATCGGTGTCTCGCCGACAAGTTGGGGCCCGCGGGAACGTTCGCGCGCTTCTTCGTCCGGAGTCCCGAGCGCTCCCGGGGGGGGTGGCGTGGGATCGCCGGATGAATTTAGGCCCAAATCCGGACGAAAACGAGGAACCGGGGGCGCGACTGGGCCGATTTTCGCCGTCCGGATGTAAAAAACGCTCGCCGGGGGCCTGTTCGGGGGACGAGTGGAGATGCTCTAAGGAACAATGCCCCAAAGCCATAGTCGTTGCAATTGAACACTTTAATTGATCTTAATCTCTTCACACCAAACATGTGAGACACGTACACTAAACAAGATCCACCACTCAAGTTCCCCGCCCTCCTCAATGCCACCGACAAGATCGCCGCCAGCGAGGTGAACGAGGAGGACGTGGGAACACTTTATTCTTGTCCCACACAGCACAATAACAACCACCATGATGTCGTTACTGATCAAACTCTAACATTAAGGGCCTTACTATAACATCGAGCACAAGTTCGAGATCCACACCCCTCTCGCAGCCGGAGCGACACACAGAGGAGGGAGGGGACCCGCGTGTGGATTTTGAGAGAACCCTATAGATCACCACCTTCTTCTTAGTCGCGGGAGGAAAACGTTTCCTTCTCTATTGTCAAGTAAAAATTAATGTTCTTCTGTACTACATCAGTCACCTATATGTCGTTATAATTCGTGTGGCTATCTGCCATCTAGTTGGACAATGTTTGTAGAAAATCTAGTTGCACCAGGTTTACCGGTAGTTCTGCTATGTGAAAATGTAGCCATGTAGCTCGAGCTGCATGTAGCTTGTTTTCTGCAAGATTTGATAATTAAATTTAAAGTTTTTTTTGAAAACTTGAAAATCGAATTTAAAGTAGCTCTTGGAGTTTCTAGGACAGCAGTCCACGCAATGCAGATCACCCGCAACTTCAGGATGTTCAAATAAAACATAACGGAAAATATTAATCTCGATCACAATGGATATGCATATTTATCTTGTTTTCTACAACATAGATAACAACCAGAAAAGAATATGGTCTAAAAATAGTACCAAAAACCTATCATATTGAGATATTGATTAGGGCTAGCACTTGTAAGTTTTCATAAAATAATAATGTGGTTTTCTCAAGAAGTTAGGCTTTATTTATAAAAAGGGACGTGTTTCAAGATTTTTCTCTCGAGAACTTCATTAATGCTCTTAGAAAATCCGATATGGGCTATCTGCCTACTGTAAATCAATATTCCGCGCACACAGACCCCGACATTGTTGTCTGTAGCGTATGATCATCTTTATCTCAATCAAATGAAATACTTCAAAATTCGCATCACTTCCAATAATTTGTTTATTTGATTGAACTAGAGAGGGTTGGAGGGTACTAAGTAAGGGTTAGAGCTTTGCACCTATACTATTGAATACTGTATGGTTGTGATGCGTCCAAGCACGAGGAGGCATTCTGCCATGTTGCGGAAGGAATTTTTGTGTTGGAGGTATTGTTTTAAGAAGAGCGGACTTGTTGTACGGTGAAAATTTAAGGTCTAGTCTTAACGGTTGTATCTGGCAAAGACCTTATAGAGGACATTGTTTTGTGAGCGCAGATTATGGGTGATGTCCTGGCTGTGATTCGTCTGCAGCTACAAGTTTTTTTTATCACCGTAGTGATTTTTTCCCTTGGCTTTCTTCTTGTTTTTGTAGTAGGCTTGTGTGCACCATAGTATTTTAGGACATTTAGTTGTTGGAGAGACTATATGTAATTAATAATTTTCGTGATATCAATGATTCTTATTATCGAAAAACGGTGGGAAAGAGAGAATCATGGCACCGGAGTGGATATGCGCTGTGGCGATCTGCCGCTGGCACCACGGATCTCATCAATCAGACAACGTGCGTGAGTGTGAACCTCGAGTGATGAAGTTTCGTGCGGTATGATTCGCACATGGAACGGATGCAGCAGAGCTATGTTTGCCGTCATTTTGATAATAGTGTACGAGTGCCCACTCCAATAGGCAATAGTGGCCTACACTACACGGACATAGTCAGCAGTACAGGCTAGGCAAATAACACGTGAGCATACAATCGACGCTGAATTAGGGCATGATCGTCCCCATGTGCATATTCATCGTCCATACGTACCTCACTGAATTATTACTTTCGTGCTAGCTGGCCGTGTCTACTGGCTGTAAACCCTACTAAGGTCCCCTCGGCGATACGTAATATTACTCATAGTGGGAGAAACATAGCTAGTAAAATTACACATCCCAATAAATTTTAGTGACATGGCATGACAATAAATAAATAAAAAAAGGTGACAAGCTATGTTACCATCACAACACACATTTCAAGACAAGATGGGTATGTAACCTAATAAATATAACTTTGCATTACATCACATATACTACCCACTATAGATGTAGTGCATGTTACTACTCTATGTTACTCCCCACTATGACTAGTCTAAGTAACATAATTGTGTAACTTAAAGATAAATCTCACGGTCAAAGATCTATAAAAACACTACTCTCTTCTTTTACAAATAAGTGTATGTTCAGGTTATGTTCTAAGTCAAAATTTATTAAGTTTGGCCAACTTTATGAAAAACTTCAGCAGTATGCATCACATGATGAAATGCATCCAGTGATATTAATTTGGTGTTGCAAATATTGCTACTTTTCTATGATGTTAGTTAGATGCTTGACTCAAGACAAAACCTAAAGACATACTATTTGTAGACGGAAAGGGACTAGTCTTTTTTTTTAGAGTGCCACAGCTCTTCATTAACACCGACTTTGATATGATTGTCATGGACCTGAGATATGTACCTAATGGTACTATTGTAGTATTGTTGATCGATGCAATGATGCTTCCATTACCCGAGCTAATGTGACAGTTTGGTGCCATAGTTTATTAGGCTGTGACTCGTGATAAACGAACAAGGGATGACACATGACCGGATGTACAATATTGACCCAAGACTTCAACCATTTCCTTAAGCTTGTAGTCTTGTAGAATAACCATATGGAGGATTGAGAGGATATTGATAAGTCAAATGGGAGGAATACTTGCCACGTGGAGGCTTACTGCATCGAATTATTCATTTTATGTACTGTTCATACCAGTTCAAGAACATACATCGTGCATTTCCACCAATTTTTATGGTACTAAAGAGTACAGATCAATCTCCACGAAGCTAGTATATAAGTACATGTTTCAAGGCTCCAGGCTACACAACGGTGCAGCTAGGCTGTAAGGAATGCTCAAAACTCATGAGCCTCGAGATCGACTCGTTTTTTTTGTATTTACTTGAGATCAACTCGAAAACAAATGTGCCGATCGAACATAAGTGTCTGATATAGCTCGGTTGGACATGAGTTGATCTTTATCCAACACTAGCTCGCTTGATTTAGCTCGACAGCTGGAAACAATATACTTGTCTATAATAATTAGGAGTGTTGTTTTGGCTCATGGGAGCATATGCTCCCTTAATTTTGAAATGCATCTTAAATATATTTAAAAAAATTGAAACAAAAAATTCACACGTACATCTTCAAGTGCTAAGCGTCAATAAAGTTGTTTAATGAAAAATCGACTTGTCGTGTGGCGTGTGTAAAAAAAGATAAAATTTGGTGCTAAATAAGTCTTTTGACAAGACAAATTTTCTTTTTTTCACATATATCAAAAATTATATCATTTTTTCGTGAAACTTGACAAAGACGCATGTATTATGGAGATGTAGATGTAGAACTTTTTGTCAAAAAAATTTGACACTTCAAAATATGTTTTTGTGGTAGAGGGAGCCGGGAGCCGAATTAAATATAGAAATTTATTACCTTATATGTTATTGATGAGATTTATTCCTTTTAATTTAGATGAGATTTGGTTAAGTGATATGGAAGGTTAATTTATTCCTTCTATGTAATGTGGATGATATTTTTGTTCTTTCATATGCAAGCAAAATTATAAAAAAAAGAGTAAAGTCTGAAATAAACCTTAAGCTTATGGAGGTAGCCCAGATCAAACCCCGAACTCTTAATCCCTGAAACCAGCACCCTGAACACTTAATCCTGGTCATTATTTGCCCGACGCTCATTTTCCGCTGGGATTTGCTGATGTGCGGCAGTTAACGCTGGGCTAGTTGACTGATATCTGACTCGGCAATCTAGACTGCTCATTGATGAACAAATAAGATAAACAGAGGGTCTGTAGCTGTGGTGTACTGGTGTACCCGCGCCCATCTTCATCTGGTTATCGCACCATCGTGGTTTTGTCACCGTGATCACAACAGCTTCCCAGCACCAGCGTCTTCATCCTCATGCATGGCAGGTTTTTGACCTCCTCCCAACCTCAGAAACCGTCCCTGCGCCTCACAGAAGGACTCGAGCGCCGCCCAGCTCCCTGCACGAGGTGCGCCTCCCATGACGTCCAAGTGCTACCCGAAGCCCCAATTGATTAAATATCAAGAGATCTTGAGCAATATTGTTTTGGGAGATAAAGATTGGCCCGTGAATCTCAAACACATTTTCACCAGTAAGTCAAATCTTCTACGATCCATCTAGACAATCTTGTTGAACTGCAACTGCAACCAGGGCTGCAACTGAACTGAAGAACAAGGGTGGACTGGCCCGACTGGGCTGGTCGAGAGAAAGAGCACACCTTGTACAACTTGTGCTCCCAGACCTCGCAGCGGCGGCGCAGATGTGTTCAACCTGATGTTTCAGCCAGCGTTGCCGACACAATCGACGCCGCGTGGATGCGCTCCTGCTAGAGTACATCAACATGACGCGGCGGAAGGCCTGCTGGGCGTGCTACGTTGCAGTGGACGACAGTGCCCAGACCGCAAGGGAGGCATGTCCGCCTTGACAACCAGCTCTCACCGCCGGCAGGACGGCTCGCCCGACTGCCCGAGTTCCGCGACGCGCACGCGTGCTGCACTCGCTCGTGCTCCGGCGTCTGATCCTACGGCTGGATGTCGAAGGGTACAACCGTGCCACAGTAGCGACGGACGCGGTCGCGCGGCACATCCACCTCGACAACCTGCTCTCGCCGGCCGGCCAGCAGCTCGCCGCGTTGCACGATGTACATGCGCTACACACCGCTCTCCAGGCGCCTCGCAGACGTCGTGCGGAACGTGGGATGGCTCCGCTGCTCCGATGGAGAACACCACTGCTATTCGGATGCCGGAATGCTGCTGCTCGGGGCGGGGTGAGCTGCTGTGGAGATACCATTGTCGTAGTTGAGAGACTGAGACTCTGAGAGAGAGAAAATAGATCACAGAATCACACGATATACGGGCCATAAATGTCAGTGGGAGATATATGTACACCGAGGCTACGTCAGCAATTCCCTTGTTTGGGAAAGACCTACCAATACCACAATAGACCGGGAACTGGAAGTTTGGGGTGCCAATTCCTGGGATTAAGAGTTCAAGGTTTACTCCTGACCACCTCTATGAACTCAAGGTTTATTTTAGACTTTACTCTAAAAAAAACTTCTTTTGGTTAGCTCAAAACTAGTTGGAGATCAATTTGATATCACTACAAGTTAAGTATGAACCAACTTTTACAGCTTGATGTTTAACTCGACTAATTATGAGCTCCCTCAAATATTAGTATGAGCTGGACTTAGCCAAATGTAACTCGCTCGAATTCGACTTGTTTCCAGCCTAGGTGTAGCCATGTAAAAACATCTCAGCAGATCCCGTAAAAATTAGACCCTTAACACATTTATAAAGGGCTCTGTATTTACGGTCTCAAATAGGCTATGCGGAGCTCTGCTCCGCTCTCACCTGGCTCGCAGTGGCGACCTCTCCCGGGCATATCGGCCTAGCTCGCGATGCCCACATCACCTGCCTTGGTTCCCTCGACGAGAATGGGCACTAGCATGGCGCGCCCGGCGAACAGGGCCAGTGTTGGCCAGCGAATGGAGCTAATTTTCGCGGGACCAAGGGCACTGTTTCGAGCTGAAACTTTCATCCGGCCAAAACTGGCGGAGGAGTACAAACTGCACTCGGTTTGGCTCCTCAGCTCATGTATGTACAGGTCGGGTGAGGATTTTCTGAGATCCTCCTAATAATATTTACGGGTCGCGTGAGTTTACGGGATCTGATCTGCTTCGATTTTCCTAGAAAAACTGAAAACAGGATTTTTTTTTTTTTTTTGAGAATTCGGCAGGTGAGCTGCACGATATATTAATAGAAGAAGATTTAGTTAATAGGGAAACCGGCCATACAGTGGCCGAGTTTATGAGGAAAACCGGCCCAAAAACCGCACAAATATCGGAGCCTCATCACCCACACGATACCAGACTACCGACGAACAAACACACACCACCAAACCCGGAGCCGCTGCTCCGACGTCCCCTGCTCGGAGGCGAGCCGCAACGCCGCACGACATGGACGTCTTGTAGCCCAAACTACCAAGGCGACCACGCAGACCACGAACGCCGCGCCAAAAGATCCGGGGCCGCCGCCCCGACATGCCAGCCACACCGACCGTCCCGTCGTGTAGGCCGGGCCGACGAGCTCACTACCCACGTAGCACCAACACGCCACCCATGCCTCGCTAGACCATGACCACACCCCATGGAGTCATCGTTGCAAGACCTTCCGAGGCCGCCGCCTCGGCGTACATCAACCGTCCGGGGCCGCCGCCCCACCACCCCCGACAACAAGGCAACCATGCACAACTGGCACACATCTACCGCACCACGAGGAACACGAACTCCAAAAGCGGCGCCTTCAGGAAGGTAACGGCACAGTGTGTCGCCGCCGCTCGCTCCGAGGAGCAGAGGTTTTCACCCGGAGAAAGCATCGACTCGCGACAACAGGAGACCAAGCTCCCCGATGAAGCCCTCAACAGGGAAACGGTACCCAGGGGCACCGCCAACATCGGCACCAAAGGTGCGAAGCTTTCGCCTGGAGTGTAAACGCTGTCGTCAGGCCCAAGAAGGCCCTGGCCGTACGCGTGGCCAGTCGAGCAAGGGGCCTTGTTGCCGTCCACCAAACACTCAACACTCGCCTGAGAAGCGCGTCCGGCCAGACCACGCGCACTAGCGCCAACGAAGCACTAGGCGGCCACCGGAAAGCCGAGCAGCGCCACGCCAGGCGAACCGCATCCACCACAAGCCACGCCATGGCCGGACGGGGCGAGAAACAGGACGGACGGCGAACTGCGAAGAGCAGCGAAGGCCGAAGCCACCCTGCAAACCCGCCGGCAGGGCCGGCGCGCAGGGGCACCGACGCGAGGAGCGGTCGGAGATGCGCCGCGACAAGGACACGATGGCGAACCACACCAAGGCAAGGGCGACGCGGGCAGGAATGTCTCCACCAGGGCGCACAGCAGCAGAAGCGCGGGAGGCCCCGGGGAAGATGGCAGGACAGGGCGCCCACCGGGAGTGCCGGGGAGCGGCGCACAGGCCGCGGCCCTCCAGGCCCAGATCGAGCCCAAATGGGCCCAGATCGGGCCCTCCCCAGCCAGACCGCGCCAAGGCTGGGCGTCGACAGCGGCGAGCTGCAAGGGCAGCAGGGGGGCCGCGAGGCGCGACACCACAGCGAGGGGCGGAGGACGGCGGCGACCTCCGGGGTCCGGCATGGCGTCCTCCCTCCGGGACGGCCGTGCGAGAGCCCGAGAGGCATAGGGCCTCGCCGTCCCCGTCATCGGCGGCGGGCGGCTTAGCCGCCGGCGGCCTCGGGAGGCGACGAGGGGGCGGGCAGGGGGCAAGGAGGAGGCGGCGGCGGGCTGGGGTTGGGCTCCCCCGTCGCCTGGAGGAGGCGACCGAGGGGAGTGTTTATTAACGAGATCTAGAGATGCTTTAAACAAAACAAAAACAGGGAGCTCTTTCTACTCGAACTTTCCGACGTCAAGTAAGATTGTAAGAAGCACATGCCAAACTCGAGTTGCCACCGGTAGATAAAAATTTGACAAAGAACAAAAAGGAAAAAAGCAGCGTGACAAATCTATTCTGAAAGGGAAGATAAACAAGTGCGCTAGCTCGGCACTGCACTGATTGTACTTGCCTGCGTAGACTCTTGATTCCCAGGCATTCAATCGCAGCATGGTCATGAAGATATGATTGATACTATATCATAAGTAGTATATGTGCTTTAAAAATTGGAGCTAAGACAACGCGCGCCATTGTTTAACAACCCTCCGGCCGCTTGAATCGTTCGGTCGATCACAGCCTGCTCCTCGCAACGTGCTCGTCAACGCCGTCGCCCGCGTGCGCGTGGCGGCGGACGAAGTCCGCCACCTGCGCGTTGAACTCCGCGGCGCAGTTGTCCTTGAACAGCTCCATGGCGTGGAACCCGGCGCCGTCCATCTTTGCCTCCACGTGCACCCCGGCCTCCCGCAGCGCCGCCACCAGCACCCTCTGCCGGTCCCTGGGCGGGTCCTTCTTCCGGCCGAGCACCAGGCACGGCGGCAGCCTCCGCAGCCGCGCCGCGCTGACGCCGGCCAGCATGGCGTCCGGGTTGCAGTACTCGTGGTCCCGGTCGGCGCCCAGCGGCAGCGAGAGCTCCCAGAGCAGGTCGTTCGCCGGCAGCGGCAGCACCCGGTCGTCCACCGACGCTTGTTCTGCCGCCGTCCGCTCCACGCCGCTGTGGTGCGCCTGGTTCAGTATCAGCCCGCGCAGCTCCACGCCCTGGTCCACGGCGGCAAGCGCCGCGCGGAACGCGATGCTGGCGCCGCTGTGGGAGCCCATTATGAAGATGGGCCTGCCGGGCGAGCCGGCGGCGTAG
Organism: Lolium multiflorum; assembly: GCA_030979885.1. NCBI lineage: Eukaryota > Viridiplantae > Streptophyta > Magnoliopsida > Poales > Poaceae > Lolium > Lolium multiflorum. Next base: position 345,961,986 of record CM061750.1, on the reverse strand, counting down.
GACCGGACCCAGCGCACCGCGTCGGCGGCGTCGTCGAAGGCGGCCGGGAGGCGGTGCTCCGGCGCGAGGCGGTAGTCGACGGAGGCGACCGCGGCGGGCACGGTGGCCGCGATCGTCGCCGCGGTGTTGTGGAACGGCTCGGAGGCGGCGCGGAAGAGCACGTACCCGCCGCCGTGGAAGTAGAGGATCAGCGGCAGCCTGCTGCCGTCGCGGGCGCCGACGTCGTTGCCGGGGACGAAGAGGCGGACGCTCGTGCCGTTGGCGTCGTTGAGCGGCACGTCGTTGGAGTGGACAATGCGATGTGCTGGGCCGTCGGCGGTGACGGCGATGGGCTCCCCGGACGGGCACGGCGGGAGGAGCTTGGCCTCGCCGTTGCGGGTGAGGGAGCCGTCGGGGTTGAGGCGGATGTTGAGGTACTTGTACGGGTCCATGGCCTTCTACAGGTTGCCGGCGCGCGCGTGGATGGATATGCCGTTAATCGCAAGCGACGGAGCTGGAGCAAACATAGCTGGGAACGCAGCGCATTTATATAGCAAGCTCCCGTCTAGTTGCGAGCTGAACGGCTTGGAGCTGGCGCGGTTGCCGGTTGGTAGTTGCGAGCTGAGCCGAGCACTCAGCAGTACACTAGCTCTGACTACAGGTCCGGTACGGTGGAGAGCGACGGGAGGTGGTGGTGGTGGGCTGTCACACGACGCAACGCAACGCATCGATGATCGACGGGCGACGCTGCGGCGGCCGCGCCGTCCACACAGGCTACACAGCGCGCAAAGTCATGGCGGAATTCATACGAGCGACGGGACGGGCCGCGGGAACGGATAGATCGGCTGGATCTATCGCCACCCGGCCGCCCTAGTGCTGTGCCATGAGGAAAGCTGGGAAAGTGACCTGGTAGCGAGATTTGATCGATCGCCCGTCACGTTGTAAATCTTAATGGCGCCCCAACCAACGCCACGTCGAGTCGAGTCGGGTGGCCGGGATGCGGCCACGACGGCCGCCGGCCACTGCTTTCCGCCATGTCCTCCAGGGCTCCCACCCCGCAAAGTGGCAGCTCGTGAATGCTGATCCAGATCTACCGATCCGACACTTAATTCAATTCTAGAAAAAGACTTGCTCCCTAGAACCGTACTTTGTTTTCCTCCATTTTCTTGCCCACCCTTTCACCAAGGAGGAGCTGAACACACCTTCTTTGACGAGGGTGTCCCCCTCGCGTCGCCCCTCCAGCCGACCTGGGGAGAGAACCCTAGGTCCCGCCGCCACCCCCTTCCCCAACCTCTCCCTCCTCTCGTCGCCCTGCCGCCGGAAAGGCTGTGCAGCGGGAATATGCTCTTAGGCCTCTGCGTGCGGCTGCAAGGAGGAATGCGGTCGTGTGGGGGGCTAGTCTTCGCCCTTGGGAAGCTGTCGAAGGACCTCCTCCCTTCGCCCTTATCTCTGGCTCGGCATCGCCGGTGGTGGGTAGTGGTGGATGGTGGCTGGGGTGATGCCCACCGCAGACCGTGCGGGGGACCATGGATTTCAAGGCGGCGGCACTGGGCAAGGGGTAGGGCGGCGTCGACCTCGAGGTGGGTGGCCGTTGCCAGTGTTGTAGGACGTTATCCTCAGCTGCGTGGCCGGCGAGGTGGCGACGGACATGGGCGCAGTGCAGGGTTTGTTCCGGTGGATCTAGTGCTCTCTTGTCTCGGCCCCCAGCCATGCGTTCCGACCAGTTGGTGTGGCCGGAGGTAGGGCTCTGGATCGAGGGAAAACCCTTGGCCGACTGCGACAGCCATGACGACGACGATGCTGCATGCGTCGTTCCCCTTCTTCAAGGCGACGTTGAGGTATACTCTCTGATACCTTCGATCTGGATTATGGATTGTAGTATTGTAAACTTTTTCCCTAGAAGATCTAGGTTTAATCGAACCTTGGGAAGCACTGCTAAAGTGGTGTAAAGGAAACGTCTACAATATTTACTAGTTGGTTTAATTTTATGTTTACCGAACCTTTCTAGTTACTTTGTTTTATGTTGTGTTCATTGGATGGAAATATGTCAGGGTCAAGGATTCTCCTGCAGCTATGCATATATAGATATAGAAATAAAATACAAATGTGTAGCAAATAAAATAGTGATAAGAGATTTGTGAGCAGCACATCCGTAAATACTATTGCCTCTAAAGACAGAGGTGACAAGAGTCTCTTGGTCTAATCATTGTTCCCATAGCCGCGTGTAACAAAAATTATTAAGTAAATGAATGCAGACCAGAGCATTAAGCTAGATGATTGTGCCATTGATCCTGACCGAATCACTAATCGTGTACCGTTATTTTCCCCCTTCTGTCACTGAGGTTTCATGATACCATGCCGTTCTCCCTTCATCACACCTCTTCCCTTGATCGGTCCGATAGATATGGGTACCTGCAGATCATCGAATCGAGGCAAAGAGAAAATGATAGAAGATTGCAAAACTCCTATTCAATTCCTACACATATTCATGAGATTAGAAGCATATAGCGTTGCGAGGATTCACCCAAACCTGCAACCCGTGAGGACTACTCACACAAGATATCAAGATCAAAGATAGAAATCATTGTTGCAAATACTTAGATTGAAATCATAATATTCTTACAATGGTCGCTAATTTTTAAGGAGATTTGTATTACAAGTGATAGATGGAGGAGAAGGGAGATGGAATGGATGAACTATGGTAGTGGATCTCCTTTGGTGTGGTGTAGATGGATCTGATGGGTGCTGGCTCTGTTTGGCGACGAATGGATCTCTTTTTGGCGTGTCTCCCTTCACAGAACTTATAGGGTTTGTCCTCGAGAATGCTGCGGCACACCTTACAGGCGGACGGTACGGGCGGGGCTTGCATGTACCAGTGCCCACTAAACTCCCTGGAACCGACTTTTGACCTCTAGTCGATTTTGTTGCATTTGTGAAAAGATTTGCTTCCATAATTGCAGGTCCATTTGCCATTAAGACTTGATTTCCTGCACACCATTCAAAGATAGAAAAGATTGCACACCTCTGCAATAATTAGTCATTATTGGCACATTTAGAGAGAAGTTTAGTCAAATTCTTGACATAGCTAAGGGTTTAAACGTGAGTAAAAAGTGGCGTATTTCACAGCCATCACCTCCCTCAATGCCTTGCTTATCTCGGGTGAAACCCCAAATGCTTCGGCCTGGGCGACGGCGGCGCTCCGGCAGCGCCATCTTGAGATAGCAGTGTCAGTGGACGAGTTTAGCGGCGGTTGGTTGGTAGCCGGTAGCGGTTGTTCTTCGGTGATGTGTTGTGGTTGGCCAGGTGCTCTGCTTTCCTGGAGTTATGTACTTGTCGGCAGTTTGACACCCACGAGCCTGGACGAGAGGAGAAGTGCTCCATCTTCCGTAGAAGCAGCCTCCCGGCGTTCGAGCTGTATTTTTTGGTCTGGCCTAGCACCGACACATCCTTTTCACCACATCTTCGTTCGTGTCTTCTTGCGACAGCTTGGGTCTTCATGTTATGGTTGGTGCTTTGGTGGTGGTGGTGTCTATGGGTGGAGGCATGGTGAGACGGTAGTGCTCAGATTCTTCCCCAATTACAAATATTTGTTAGTGCATCACAAGGGTGAGCATCTCCAAATATTGACATCGCTTGTATTTTTTGTAGTTTTTTGTCGCATGTAAGTTCTTTTTCAGCACTTTGTAAACCTAGCTGTTGAAGGCTTTATAATTTAAAGTCGGTGATGGCTGTAAAATACGCCACTTTTTCTCGCGTTTAAACCCTTAGCTAAGTCAAGAAATTGACTAAGTTTACCTTTCAACTTGCCATTAATGACTAATTAATGCAAAGATGTGCAATCTCACCTATTTTTGGATGATGTGCAGGAAATCACGTCATAATGACAAATGGACTTGTAATTACTGAAGAAAATCGCGGCAGGAGTATAGCAAAGTTGACTACGCTTGAAGAGACGGTTCCAGGGACTTTAACGGGCATCGGTACGGGCAAGCCCCGCTCGTACCGTCCACCCGTACCATGTGCCGCAGCCTTCCTCAGGTCAAACCCTATAAGTTTCGTGAAGGACCCGACGCCAAAAAGAGAGCCATTCATCGCCAAACAAAGTCGCCATCCATCAGATCCATCTGCACCACACCAAAGGAGATCCACCACCATAGTTTATCCATTCCATCTCCAATCTCCTCCATAGACATAGCCATCACCATTGTAATAGAGATCTACTTGAGAATTGCCCGAATATTGTGATTTCAATCTAACTATTTACCACAATGATTTCTATCTTTGTTATTGATCTTGATATTATGTGTGAGTAGTCCTCACGGGCTGCGGGTTGGGGTGAATCCTCGCAGCATTTATGTGTGTAAGGATTGAATATGAGTTTTGCAATCTTGTATCCTTGTCTCTTTGCCTCGTTTTGATGATTTGCAGGTAACCATATCATTCAGATCGATCAAGGGAATAGGTGGGATGAGTGGATAACGGTGTGCTACCGCGATACCTCAGTGACAGAAAGGGGAAAGTAACGGTACATGTTTAGTGATTCATTCGGGATCATGACACAATCATCCAGCTTATTTTTTTGGTTTGTATTCATATGCTTAATAACTGTTGTTGCTCGCTGCTGTGAGGACAGTGGTTGGACCAAGAGGCTCTTGTCCCCTCTGGCTTTAGGGGCAATAGTATTTACAGATGTGCTACCCACAAATCTCGTATCTCTATTTTATTTGTTACACATATGCGCTTCAATTATATATGTATGCATAGCTGCAGGAGAAATCTTAACCCCGGCCTATTTCCATCATTGAACACATCCCCCTTAAAAGTAAACTAGAAAGGTCCGGTAAACATAAAGTAAAATAAACTAGCAAGTCTTGTAGACGTTTCCTTCACACCATTTTAGCAGTGCTTCCCAAGGTTCGATTAAACCTAGGTCTACTAGAGAAAAAGCTTATCATACTACAATCTGTAATCCGGATCGAAGGTATCAATCCTTTTTCTAGCGTCCTTGCCGGGGAAACAATTTCGCTATTCCGTTATGGTTATTAGAGACCTTGTTAGTCATTTTATTTTCGTTTAAAGTTTTTTACTGTTATTAGTTCACTGTTTTTATTCTCTAGTTGAAAACCCAAAAAAACTAGTTACTTGTTCTTTTACAATCATAGGATAAAATACCAAAAAGATAATCCCCATGGTAGAAAAGAAGCTTGGGGTATACGCTATCCCAATGATGATTTTATTCGTGCACCGATAACTCAGCCCGCTGTTACAACGAAGAACTATGAAATTAAGCCTAACCTTTTAAGTTTGGTTTAGCAGAACCAATTTGGAGTCTCAGCCGCTGAGGACTTAGGTATGCACTTGAATACATTCACTGAAATATGTGATATGATGCGCATTAAAGATGTTGACCCTAATACGGTGAAATTACGCTTGTTTCCTTTTTCACTAAGAGGAAAAGCAAAAGTATGGTTGCTAGCTTTTCCTAAGGGCACTATTACTTCATGGGATGAATGTACTAATATATTCATGACTAAGTTTTTTCCACCAGCAAAGACTATGCAGCTGCGTTCTAACATTACAGGTTTTAGACAAGAAGAGTGAGAGCACTAGCGCTTGCATGGGAAAGGATGAAAGAAGCCACCATGAACTATCGTAGTCATGGAATGGAGGGCTGGTTAATTTTGCACTTATTTTATAATGCCCTTAACCCAATGTCAAAGTCTATGCTTGATACTGTAGCTAGAGGAACATTCATGAGCAAGCCAGTAGAACTAGCAAGGAGACTTCTAGATGATATGCAGAGCAACCATTCCCAATGGCATGTAGAAAGATCCTCCTCAACAAGGATGAATTCAATCACCGAAGATAACAATGAAGAACTTACTTCAAAGGTAGATGAGCTTATTAATATTCTAAAGGGTAAGGAGGGTACCCAAGTTAATGCCATCACCAACTATAATGTTGAGGAAATAGAATTTATAGCAAGAAATTCTTATAACCCTGCATGGAAGAGTCAAAACAATGGCTCTAATTTTTTCAAAACAATATAATAATAATAATGCAGGAGTTCCAAATAGTAATTACACTAAAGGTAGTGGAGCAAGCAATGGTAATATTTCAATTGAAAATACTTACAAAAATTTTATGCTTGCTCAAACTGAACAAAATAGCACACTTACAAAGCTTACTGAAAATCATAGCACTATGTCAGAGAATTTATCTAATTAAATTGTTTCTCTTAAGAACGATGTTCAACTTCTACAGGAGAGAACAAAGACCGTTGAGGCACAATTGGAGAAGATATCTGAAATCCAAACTATAATACTTGCAAGATTTGCAGGTAAGCCAGAACCAAACCCCGTTGAAGACCTCAAGATAATGAGGATCGATAGGGAAGGAGAATCACCTGAAGAACTGGACTATATCAATGCTCTAACACCAGAATACTCCGTAGAAGATCTAGTGAAGATGATCACGATCAAGCACCCCGAAGTCGATGAAGGTAATAGTTCCATGTATACCATCAATTTATTCATGAAGTAGCATGCAAATTTCATGATTTAGAACAACAATATTAGAAGGTAGCTGAAAAACTCCCAGCTAAGCTTGATGACATATTTGAGCCCACTATTAAGATTCATATTGGAACAAATGAGGTGGCTGCACTTTGTGATCTTGGTGCAAGCGTCTCCACAATTCCAAAAAGCTTATTTGATAAGTTAGGAATGGGGTAATTTAAAACCACTGAGCTAAGACTTCACTTAGCTAATTCAACATATAGATAGGATGTAGGAATTAAAGATAATATCGTTGTAGAAATTAAAGGATATCCTACCCTTATTGACCTTGTTATTGTGGACATGCCTGAAGATCCTATAGCTCCTATAATCTTAGGAATGCCATTTCGTAGAACTATTAAAGCTCTAATCAATTTACATGAAGGGAATGTGAAAATTGGACTACCATCCAAAGACCCATTTGTAGTACATTTTCCTAGAAAAAAGAAGGTCAAACATGATGGTAATGGGATAATCACCTTGAAAGATAATTACTTTGGAGTGGTTCTTCCACTTCCTACATCTAGGTGATCATCATCTTGGTCATGCTAATTGACCTAAACTAGAAGCGCTTCATGGGAGGCAACCCATGTTTAATAAATTTTTCTATCTAGTTCTTGTTTAGTTTAATATTATATTTGTTCGTTTGTTTTTGTTTTTAATAAAGAGTGTTCATGAGATCCTTTCAAAAAGAGGAGAAGAAATAATAATAATGCCTTCGATTCTATATACTAATAGTTGATCATTCTTGATATTATATACTGATGTTTTTCCTTAGTCATTTTCGAGGTAATGTTGATGTACAAGGGCATGTGAAGGAATGCACATAAATTTATAAGTTTTGCAAGTTCTAGTAACTTTAGCGACCAACGGTACAGTGGGATCCGCATGTACCGTGCGCCCGTACCACATCTGCAGCTCGAGGAAGAAAATTGAAAGTTGGTCGAAGAAACCAGTATCTTTCGCGACCGTCGGTACGGGCAGACCAGACCATACCGCCCGGCCGTACCACTTCGATGATGAAACTCCCAATTTCGGTAAGGAACCAACAACTTTGGCGATCATCGGTAAGGGGGGATACGACCGCACCGCCCGACCATACCGAGTCGACCGCCTTAACCAAAGGTGGCTGCACCTGGTACGGGCGGGATGCGCTCGTACCATCCGACTGTACCACGTGTCGGAAGCCATTAATAGGTAGGGAAGAGGTAAACGTAACCAAAATTTCATATCCTCTCTCTCTTTTCCTCCTCCAAACTCAAAACTCACTCCATTGGATCTCCAAATTCGTGTGTTTTTTATTTTATTCCTCGCACTCCATTGAAGTATGGTACCTTTCTCCCCCGATCCCCAACTTTTTATCCGTGAATCTACGCTCTAGTTTTTGTCATTATCAATCTAGACTTAGGTCATATTATGAACTTGATCACCCTAATGAGCATGCTAGACTTCAAAATTAGAGGTGATTCTTTTCTAAGATGTGTAGAGGATGATCATATGTCTATTTCTATCGGATCATAATATTATTTTTGTTAAATTTTTAATTTATGCATAAGATACTTAACTGCTAATTACTTTTTAGATGAACACAAGGAGCCGCTCGCGTGCCGTGGCTGCACAGGCTGCACTACTAGTTGAGGACACCCCCGCTTCGCTCGGCATCGAGTTTGATGACCGATGTCATCTCAACCGTTTCAACCGTCTCAAGGACCGCGAGATCAAGTCGACAAAATGGGCATGCCCCCATATTCTGAACCAACTAGGCCTATGCCATGATTTCAATACTCTTTGCAACAATGTTTGTTTGCTTGACTTTCTTTTTCAGGAGGCCGCCACCTATCGCGGCTTGACTCTTGAGTTCCTTAGCACCCTGAAGCATAGTGTGGGATAATACCACAACTCTGAGGAGAATCAACCCAGAGTCGACTAGATATCATTCCGTTTGATGAACCGTGAATATGAGCTCAATCTAGATGAGTGGTGCAACTACTTTGGCTTTGAGAATAGCACCACCGCCAACCGTTATGCATGATTTACTCTGAATCCATCACCTAGCAGATATTTTATTAGGATGAGTGTATCTAGCACACTCTCCTAGGGGAATTTTATTGAGTGCCCTGCTATTCGCTATTTGTACTATGTCATTGCTAACACCTTGCAGGCACGTGGTGATTTTACAAGACTCAATGAAGAGGACATGATGATCCTCGCAAAGGTTGTGTTCCCAGACAGCAAAATCCGTCCAAACTTGGGCACCCTTCTCATCCTCTACCTGAACCACCAAGCACTTGAAGCTCAGGGCCCCATATGAGGAGGTGGAGTCATCACCATCTTGGCAAGAGAACTTAACATCAATGTAAGCAATTTACGAGCATTGGAAGGCCCTGACCGTCTTGGTTTTACTACTCTGAATGCATGTGGTATGGTTAGAAAGATTGATGGTAGATATTCCTTCAACATACCGGGAGCTGATCACTTGATCGCTTCCCCTCTGCCTAATGGTATATTCTCTCTCGAGGATAGGCATTTGCATTATGATGCGTAGGTTGAGGAAAATCTACCACAATAACAAGATGAACCCGAAGGAGAAGAGGAAGATGAACAAGAACATGCCGGACCAGAACAGGAGCAACAGCCACTCCACGACTTCACCACCTATCAGGACATGTACGCGCTCGAAGGAAGCATGCATTGAGAACCTGAGCAACCTTGTCATCAACCTTTGAGACAACACCATTGATCTCAATTCCCAGATCACTCATTGGAGTGGCCAATGGAACTTTGGGAATTATCCTCCACCACGATGAGCTTAACAAGAGGGCTTGCAAAATCCTAAGCTTGGGGATGTGTTCCTCAAGCATTTTTATTTGTGTTGAATAAATTTGTACTCTAGCTTTTTGAAAGAGCTTTGAAACACTCGTGTTGGTATGTTCCAACACCTTGCTTTTTATTTGTTTTCTATTTTTAGTTAGTTTCCTTTTAATTTGATTGTTTTTAGTTCCTTACTTTGTCGCCAATATTTTTCTTTATCCCTCTCAGTCCCAATTCACAGAAATACAAAGAGATTTTTTCTTTTATCCTTGTTCTTGAAAACGCTGATTTGCAATTGCCTCTTTGCTTTGATGTTATTAATGAGAGAGATTTACCAAGAGTTTTGAAGGAGCACATCATAAGGAAGGGAAATATGAAGTTACCTACAAGAGGTATGTCTTATGTATCCCACTTTAGAAGTTTGAAATTGTTTATGCTAGTAAGTAGACTTGTTAAGATATGGTATTAGTGGGAGTGATTTGAAGCAATTGGAGTAGAGTTTTTATTTGTATGTTTAATTAATTGTGAAAGCTCTTACTCTAGTTCATTTAGTTAACCGAGTCTTCCCTTGGAAATAATATTTCCAAACAAGTACAAAAAGAAAGAGTCCAAAATTATGACTTGTATGATGATCGATTGTCTTAAGGGTTCAACTTTAAAGATACTTAACTCCATAGATGTTGGGATGTACTTGATAGCACTCTTGATAGGGGTTGTTCGATAGAATTGAAACGTAGTGGTAGCTGAGATGCATGCCAAGCTGTGATGTTGTTAATCAAAGTATGATATTGCTTTAAGCGTGTCTACAAACTGTTGTGCACACTTTTGGGATACTAGCAACTCCACTGGCTGATGAACGATTTGAGGTATAAATACCAATTTTCCGCCATGAGTTGAAGCTGCGGGTAGCCAGCTACGCGTGCATAATACTGGCCCCTTGAGTGTTGCAAATTTTAATAAAAAGGCCATTCATGTCTCTTGTTTGGAAATTATCAAAGAAATACAAAAGTATCACTTCTCAAGTCTTGGCATGGACTCGCTACTACTAGATGAATAATATTCTAGAAAGACAATGAATAGATAGTAAGTGTTTTGATAGCCTTGATCAATTGATGTGGGCCTAATTAATATACTTCATTGCTTATACCTCTTTTGACATGAATGCTCGTACTTAATTTTGATGATAATAAACTTCCAGTGTGCCTTGACAAACTGAGAGTTAACTACTTAAGCTAGAGTGATTGTTTACATAACTAGTTATTCATACTTATAATCTTTATTGTGATTGTCTCGAGTTACCGATGCTTGTATTATATTCTTGGCACTTCTCTAACTATGCTAAGCTTTCAATGGAAGAAGTACTGGACTCATAAGGCTACCACTTGTAAGTGATTTTGCTTTCTCGTTATTTTGGTTTAAACACCAAGTTCCTGATAGTTCTTTGTTTCTTGCTCCGGGACGATCAAGTGTAAGCTTCGGGAAGTTAATGGATGTGAAATACGCCACTTTTTCTCGCATTTAAACCCGTAGCTAAGTCAAGAAATTGACTAAGTTTACCTCTCAACTTTCCACTAATGAATAATTAATGCAAAGATGTGCAATCTCTTCTATTTTTGGATGATGTGCAAGAGATCACGTCATAATGACAAATGGACCTGCAATTACTGAAGAAAATTGCATCAGGAGTATGGCAGAGTTGACTACGCTCAAAGAGGTGGTTCCAGGGACTTTAACGGGCATCGGTACGGGCAATCCCTGCTGATGCGCGTAGATGTACACGTCCGTTGGGAACCCCAAGAGGAAGGTGTGATGCGCACAGCAGCAAGTTTTCCCTCAGAAAGAAACCAAGGTTATCGAACCAGTAGGAGCCAAGAAGCACGTGAAGATTGTTGGTGGAGGAATGTAGTGCGGCGCAACACCAGTGAAACCGGCGCCAACGTGGAACCCTGCACAACACAATCAAAGTACTTTGCCCCAACGTAACTGAGGTTGTCAATCTCACCGGCTTGCTGAAAACAAAGGATTAAGCGTATCGAGTGGAAAATGGTGTTTGTTTGCAAAGAACAGTAAAATCAGTAGAATGTATTCAGATGTAAAATAATGGACCGGGGTCCACAGTTAACTAGAGGTGTCTCTCCAATAAGATAACTAACATGCTGGGTGAACAAATTACAGGCAATTGACAAATAAAGATTCAATACATATCAACGATGATTACTATGTGATTTAATCATGGCATTACGACAAAGTACATAGACCGCTATCCAAGCATGCATCTATGCCTAAATAATCCACCTTCAGGTTATCATCCGAACCCCTTCCGGTATTAAGTTGTAAACAACAGATAATTGCATTAAGTATCGTGCGTAATGTAATCAACACAAATATCCTTAGACAAAGCATCAATGTTTTATCCCTAGTAGCAACAACACATCCACAACCTTAGAACTTTGTCACTGTCCCAGATTAAATGGAGGCATGAATCCACTATCGAGCATAAATACTCCCTCTTGGAGTTACAAGTATCAACTTGAGCCTCTACTAGCAACGGAGAGCATGCAAGAACATAAACAACACATGTATGATAGATTGATAATCAACTTAACATAATATTCTATATTCATCGGATCCCGCCAAACACAACATGTAGCATTACAAATAGATGATCTTGATCATGTTAGGCAGCTCACAAGATCTAAACAATGATAGCACAAGCGGAGAAGACAACCATCTAGCTACTGCTATGGACCCATAGTCCAAGGATGAACTACTCACGCATCAATCCGGAGGCGGGCATGATGATGTAGAGCCCCTCCGGTGATGATTCCCCTCTCCGGGTGCCGGAGGCGATCTCCTAAATCCCCCGAGATGGGATTCGCGACGGTGGCATCTCTGGAAGGTTTTCCGTATCGTGGCTCTCGGTGGGGTTTCGCGACGAAGGCTATTTGTAGGCGGAAGGGTAGGTCGGGGGCGACGCGAGGCCCACACACTAGGGCCGCGCCGCCCTGGTGTGTGGCCACCTCGTGGCCCCACTTCGTCTCCCTTTCGGAAGCTTCGTGTAAAAATAGGCCCCGGGCGTTGATTTCGTCCAATTCCGAGAATATTTCCTTACTAGGATTTCTGAAACCAAAACAGCAGAAAACAGAACTGGCACTTCGGCATCTTGTTAATAGGTTAGTGCCGGAAAATGTATAATAATGTTGTAAAGTATGTATAAAACATTCAAGTATTGTAATAAAAGTAGCATGGAACATAAGAAATTATAGATACGTTTGAGACGTATCAAGCATCCCCAAGCTTAGTTCCTACTCGCCTCGAGTAGGTAAACGATAACACAAATAATTTCTGAAGTGACATGCTACCAACATAATCTTGATCAACATTATTGTAAAGCATATAAGATGAATGGAGTGATCTGAACAAAATATTGCTAACAAAGATAATGACTAAACAAATGAATCATATAGCAAAACTTTTCATGAATAGTACTTTCAAACAAGTATCAATAAGAGTTGCATAAGAGCTAACTCATAAGCAATAAATTCTAAGTAGAATGAATTGAAGCAACACAAAGGATGATTAAGTTTCAGCGATTGCTTTCAACTTGTAACATATATATCTCATGGATATTTGTCAACATAGAGTAATATAACAGTGCAATAAGTAAACATGTAAGAATCAATGCACACAGTTAACACAAGTGTTTGCTTCTAAGATAGAAAGAAGTGGGTAGACTGACTCAACATAAAGTAAAAGATTGGCCCTTCGCAGAGGGAAGCATTGATTACTATTTTTGTGAAAGAGCTTTTGTTTTGAAAACATAGAAACAATTTTGTCAACGGTAGTAATAATTCATATGTGCTATGCATAATACTTCCTACAAGTTGCATGTCTCATGCATAGAGTACTAATAGTGCTCGCACCTTGTCCTACTTAGCTCGGAAGACACGGATTATCATCACATGACATATGTTTCAACCAAGTGTCACAAAGGGGTACCTCTATGCCGCCTGTACAAGTGTCTAAGGAGAAAGCACGCATTGGATTTCTCGCTTTTGATTATTCTCAACTTAGACATCCATACCGGGACAACATAGACAACAGATAATGGACTCCTCTTTTAATGCTTAAGCATTCAACAACGTTAATATTCTCATAAGAGATTGAGGTTGTATGTCCAAACTGAAACTTCGACCATGATACATGGCTTTAGTTAGCGGCCCAATGTTCTTCTCTAACATATGCATACTCAAACCATTTGATCATGAAATCGCACTTACTTCAGACAAGACGAACATGCATAGCATCTCACATGATATCCAACAAAGATAAAGTTGATGGCGTCCCCAGAAACATGGTTACCGCTCAACAAGCAACTTATAAGAATTAAGACACATAACTACATATTCATCACCACAATAGTTTTTAAGCTATTTGTCCCATGAGCTATATATTGTAAAGGTAGAGGAATGAAATTTTAAAGGTAGCACTCAAGTAATTTACTTTGGAATGGCAGAAAAATACCACATAGTAGGTAGATATGGTGGACACAAATGGCATGGTTTTGGCTCAAAGTGTTTGGATGCACGAGAAGCTCTCGTACAAGGTTTGGGCTAGCAAGGTTGTTTGAAGCAAACACAAGTATGAACAGATACAGCAAAACTCACACAAGAACATATTGCAAGCATTATAAGGCTCTACACTGTCTTCCTTGTTGTTCAAACACTTTACCCGAAAATATCTAGACTTAGAGAGAACAATCATGCAAACCAAATTAAACAAGCTCTACGGTAGTTCTTCATTAATAGATTAAACTACATGATGCAAGAGCTTAAACATGATCTATGAGAGCTCAAACAATTGCCAAATTTACCAAACCATATGCAGCATTTTCCAATTCCAACCAAATAGCAATTTAACGAAGCAATTTCAGACTTCGCCATGAACATTAAAGCACAACTAAGAACACAAGTGTTCCATAAGAAAAAGCGGAGCGTAATATCTCCAATATAAGAATGGTGGGTGATGACCCACAAGCATAGGGGATCGCAACAGTCTCCAATATAAGTAATATCTCCAATATAAGTAGTGATTATAAGTAGTGATTATAAGTAGTGATTATAAGTAGCGTAATATCTCCAATATAAGTAGTGATTATAAGTAGTGATTATAAGTAGTGATTATAAGTAGCGTAATATCTCCAATATAAGTAGTGATTATAGTAAACAGCAGGATTAAAATACTGTAGGCACAGGGACGGATTAACGGGCGTTGCATGGATGAGAGAAACTCATATAACAATCAAAGCAGGGGCATTTGCAGATAATAATAAAACGGTATCCAAGTACTAATCAATCAATAGGCATGTGTTCCATATATAGTCGTACGTGCTCGCAATGAGAAACTTGCACAACATCTTTTGTCCTACCCCGGCAGCCGGGCCTCTAGGGAAACTACTGGAAATTAAGGTACTCCTTTTAATAGAGTACCGGAGCAAAGCATTAACACTCCGTGAACACATGTGATCCTCACATCACTACCATTCCCTCCCCTGTCACTTCGGGGCCATTGGTTCCGGACAATGACATGTGTATACAACTTGCAGGTAAGATCATAAACAATGAATATCTTCATGAATTAATAACATGTTCAGATCTGAGATCATGGCACTCGGGCCCTAGTGACAAGCATTAAGCATAACAAGTTGCAACAATATCATAAAAGTGACATCTACGGATACTAGGCACTATGCCCTAACAAACTTATGACTATTACATGACCAATCTCATCCAATCCCTACCATCCCCTTCAGCCTACAGCGGGGAATTACTCACACATGGATGGGGGAAACATGGCTGGTCGATGGAGAGGCGTTGGCGGTGATGGCGGTGAAGATCTCCTCCAATTCCCCGTCCCGCGGAGTGCCGAACGGAGACTTCGACCGCGACGGAGTTTCGCGATGTGGCGGCTCTCTGGAGGGTTTCGCGACTTCGACTTCTTCCGTGCGTTTTTAGGTCGATAAGTAGTCCGAAGGAGGGCGTCGGGGGCCAGCCGAGGGGCCACACACTAGGGCCGCGCGCCCCCCCGGGCCGCGCCGGCCTAGTGTGTGGGGCCCTCGTGCCCCCACCGGCTTGCCCTTCGGCTCCGTGAGTCTTCGGAAAAATAGGGCCTTCGTATAAATTCCGAGGTTTTTCCCGAAAGTTGGATTTATGCACAAAAAAGAGACACCAGAGCAATTCTTGAAAACAGCGTTAGTCCGTGTTAGTTGTATCCAAAATACACAAATTAGAGGCAAAACAATAGCAAAAGTGTTCGGGAAAGTAGATACGTTTTGGACGTATCAACTCCCCCAAGCTTAGCTTATTGCTTGTCCTCAAGCAATTCAGTTAACAACTGAGCGATAAAAGAACTTTCACGAACACATTTGCTCATATGATGTATATATTCTCATGCTATGGCTAATACCCAAGCAGTTCATAATGAGACACATGCAAATAAGATCATCCAACAGCTATGTCAATCATGGAGAGGTACCAACAATTAATAATAAGCATTATGAATCATGTATATAAGCAGGATTGTAATGTTCATAAGAGAATATGATAAAGTGGTATCTCGCTTGCCCGTATTTGATCGGCAAAACATAAATGCCCAGGCACCTCTGGAGTTCATAGAAAGACTAGAAGTAGTGATTGTCAAAGATAAAAGCATCAAAGTTATACCACAATCAATCATATTTTGAGACAAGCATATTATACTAAGAATGACAGTTGTGCTCTCAAGATAGTGCTCAAAGAAAGAATGGAGACACAACATAAAAGTAAAAGATTGACCCTTCGCAGAGGGAAGCAGGGATTAACATGCGCTAGAGCTTTTCATTTTTAAAACAGGAGTAAAATTATTTTGAGAAGTGCTTGTTGTTGTCAACGAATGGTAATGGGTACACTAACTACCTCATCAACCGGACTCCCAAGAGCGGCTCCCATGAATTGTTTGCATGTTTATGTGGCACTCCTTCCAACATTTCTTACACAAACCATGGCTAACCGAATCCTCGGGTGCCTGCCACAATCACATACCACGAAGGAGTGCCTTTTTATTTAAGTTTTATTATGATGATGACACTCCCCCAACCTTTGCTTACACAAGCCATGGCTAACCAAATCCTTCGGGTGCCGTCCAACAATCACAAACCATGGAGGAGTGTCTATTTAAGTTAATTAATTCGGGACTGGGAATCCCATTGCCAGCTCTTTTTGCAAAATTATTGGATAAGCGGATGTGCCACTAGTCCATATGAGAGTCTGTCAAAAGTAAATGACAAGGTTGAAAGCTAAACACCACATACTTCTTCATGAGCTATGAAACATTAACACAAATTGAGAAGCATTTTGAAAGTTTTAAAGGTAGCGCATGAGAATTTACTTGGAATGGTTTGAAATGCCATGCATAGGTATTTATGGTGGACACTTTGGAACAACTTGTTTTCAGGTGTTTGGAAGCACGAGCGGTGTTCCCGCTCAGTACAAGTGAAGGCTAGCAAAAAAAACTAGGGAGCGACAAATCAAGAGAGCAGAACTGTCATAATCATGCTTGCGGCAAAATAAATTAATGGAGGCATAAAAGTGATACAAGAACTCGAAGCAATATAAATCATCGAGGCTTAATTGACTTTTTGTTCAGTCATATGCATGCGTGAGCATGTGCCAAGTCGATTCAAGTGAATTATTCAGAGGAGGATACCACAATGCCATACTTACTTATGAATAAAACAATGCAAGCGAACATCCATGACATGCTACTCATATTAATAAATTGGAGCTAAACATGAGAGATCATGAACTACTAGACTTTCTCTCATAGCATATACCTCACATGAACCAAATAAGCATGCTCACATGGATGAGTATATGTACAAAAATGAAAACAAATAGAGTTCATACCAGCCTCTCACCACAATCCAATTGTTGTAGATCGTCATTATTGCCTTTCACTTGTGTAGCTTGGATAATATGAAATGAAAACCACGCTCCAGCCACCGAAGACCATTGAACTCATGATGAACTTTACAAACCAAAGAAGAACAGCAAATATTTTTGGTGTTTTCGAATTGGAAACAAGAACAAAAGAAACAAACAAACAAAGCAAAATCTTTTTGGGTTTTCTCATAGCAAACCAACGATAGCAAATAAAGTAAACTAAGGGCAAAGAACCAAATAAACAAATGGTGAAGAGAAACAACAGAAATATTTTTGGTCTTTTTGTGTTTTAGGAAATAAACAAGGCGAAAACAAAAGAATGCAAACTAACAGAAACACAGAAAATCAGGATGACAGAAATCTGCCAAATCCTGACAGCAGTACAGAAATTGAAATTAACAAAAATCTTACATTGCTAAGCTCAAAAAGTGTTCAACTAATGAAAGTTAGATAACAACCTGGGGCACATGCTCAAAAATTGGCAACTCAAAATAACGTTCTGGCTGTGCGTACGAATTTTTTTGGTAACAGCCCAGAATCTGTTTTTGGACAGCACTTCCCCAAATATCATCTCCCTCTCATTAGAAAACCACTCTAAGAAACTAAACAAGTATGTACAAGTATCCAGCAACCATAATATGCAAAGAATGAGTGATGCCGGTATACCTCCCCCAAGCTTAGGCTTTTGGCCTAACTGGAGTTCATTCCCACGGTCCCCATGAAGTGGTGTCTCCGTAGTACGATGAAGAACGACCCGGTTCCAGGTATGTGTTGGAGGAAACATCAGGGTATGTGACGGTGCAGTCGTAGGAGGGCTCGGCGTCCTCGGAATCATGCTGCTGGTGGAAGTCTTGTATCTTCATATGTTCCTCCACCTCCTCCTTAGTGAGCGACCATGATTGCCTGTCAATATTGAACAAACCTGGCTGGGGAAGAGGGATTTCCTTCTCATTCCCATCAGCAAACAACATTCTATAGACCATATTATCTATAGTGGAATCAGTAGTAACAAAATGATGGCTCTTCATAGCAGCAATATCTAGTCTCCTAGGGGTTAATGGCACATCATTAGAATCAAGAGGGAGTCTTAAATGTGTTAAAATGCGCAGTGCAATAGTTCCTCCAAAAATAGGCCCCCTGCTAGACAGGCGGCGAGCAATAAGAGAACCAAGATGATAAGGTGTCTAAGTGCAGCATTCAAGAAAGCAAGATGATAGCTAGAGATATTACTAGTATTTTCCCTACCAAGAATACTAGTGGCAATGTAATATGCAAAATATTTAATGGCGGGAAGTTGAATATTTCTTATCTTCCCGCGCTGAATGGTGCGGCAATCATCTTCGGTGATCCCTCGATAGAGCTCCAACAGGTCCCGAGGGTTGTCATCAATCCTCCCTGTTGTACCTACAGGGGCAATATCCAATGCACGACAAAATTCTTCCAGTTCCATAGTAACAGGATTACCATAGATCTTGAATGCAACTGTCGGCTCATATTGCGTGTTGTGGAACTTGAAGCTCTCAACGAAAATTTTGGTGAGCATGTGGTATTGCTCCCTTTCATCTCCCACGTAGGTGGCTAAGCCTGCCCTGTTGACAAGGGTGAAGAAGTCATCCAATATCCCTGCATTTGTTAGAAAATCATAACATGGGAAGGATGAAGCATTAGGAGCCCCATTGTCCTCCTCGGGCGCGAAGCTAGGCGCGATGATATCCTCATTGTAGGATCGCCTAATCTGAGTGGACGCCCTCGAGGGCCTCCCGGTGCTGGTTGTTCCTTTCTTGAATAATTCTCCAAATTTGAATTTCTTCATTTTCCTCTTCTGAAATTTTCAACAACCATTATAAAATTTGATTTCAAGGTATATAATTGAGGGGAACTACTATAGGAACTTGCTAGAGTACTAAACATGCATCAAAACTAATTTCTACCACTTAGAACAAGCATGCAAGCTCACTAAACATGTTATCTACAGCAGCAAAATATTCAAGATATACTCAACCAAACAAAATTCTAATTGGACAATCAAAGGAGAGTCACATACCAAGGAGCAAATGTGCCAAATTTCAGACAGAAATCTGGGCTGAGCAAGGAGATCGAGAAATCGCGAGTTCTTGAGCAGAAACGCGAGTGAGAGGAACTTGGTGCGAGTTTTTCGGGAGAGAAGAGCATGGGAAGAAGAGATGCTGAAGTGGGGCAAAGGGGGCCCACACAGGGTGGCGCGCCCCTTGCTGGCCGCGCCGTCCTAGTGTTTGCCACCCGGGTGCCCCAGTCAGCCCAGGTGCTCCAGTGCCTCTTCGAAAAATAGGACTACCAGTATAATTTTTGTAATTTTTAGAGAACTTCGAAAAATGCACATTTCTGGGTGTTAAATTAATTATTACTGCGCAGGAAAATGATTTCCAAAATCTTAAACAACTAAAGCATATTGCAAAACAAAATGTGCTACAGCAAGTAAGATGAGTGGAGGGAGAAAGAAAGAAAGAAATGTTGTTTAGCTCTCTTATGCATTAAAATATACTTGTTAACAAGGTTGATCAAGTCTTGCTACCAAATAAATTTTATATGACATAAGAAGAAATAAACCTCAAATCAATCATGTTACCTTATATTGAATTGATATGGATCCAATCACAGGAGTTTGATATTCTTCTTTAGACTCATATATAGGACAATCAATGGATCCCACTTTGATAGTTTTCACATTAAAAATTGTATTAACTCCATATACTTTATCAATCCTCTTGGGAAAATAGACAGTATGTTCCTTATCATCAACATTGAAAGTAACCATGCCTTTATTGCAATCAATAACAGCCCCTGCAGTATTAAGAAAGGGTCTTCCAAGAATAATGGACATATTATCATCTTCGGCATTTCCAACACAACAAAATCAGTTAATATCAAGCAATGTTGAGTAACTTGAACAGGAACATTTTCACATACACCAACAGGAATAGCGGTAGATTTATCAGCCATTTGCAAAGATATATCAGTTGGTATTAACTTATCTAAATCAAGTCTCTTATAAAGAGAAAAAGGCATTACACTAACTCCCGCTCCCAAATCACATAGAGCAGTTCTAACATAATTATTCTTGATGGAACAAGGAATAGTCGGTATACCTGGGTCTCCAAGCTTCTTTGGAATCTTACCATTGAAGGAGTAATTAGCGAGCATAGTGGAAATCTCCTCATTGGGAATTTTCCTTTTGTTAGAGACAATATCTTTCATATACTTTGAATAAGGAGGCAATTTAATAGCATCAGTCAAAGGGATTTGCAAAAATAAAGGTTTCATCCAATCACAAAATTTATTATAATGTTCCTCCTCCTTTGATTTTAGTTTCTTAGCAGGAAAAGGCATTTGCTTTTGAACCCAAGGTTCTCTTTCATTACCATGTTTCTCAGCAATAAAATCTTCTTTAGTGTACTTTTTATTTTTAGCATGCTTTTCAGGTTCTTTTTCAACCTCTTCTTTATCAGGAGTATCATCCTTATCATTATCTTTATCATGTTCATTACCACTTTCAGTTTCAGCATCAGAAATAGAAATACTATTAGGATCATTAACAGGTTCAGAGGATTCTACAACATTCTTATGTTTCTTTTTCTTTTTCTTAGATGGAGCACTAGTTTTAGTTAGTTGAGAATCTTGTTCAACTCTTTTGGGATGCCCTTCAGGATATAGAGGATCCTGGGTAGAAACACCACCTCTAGTTGTTACTTCATAAGCATGTTTTTCTTTAGAATTATTTCCCAACAAGTCATTTTGCACTTTAGTAAGTTGATCAATTTGAGTTTGAACCATATGAAAATGTTTAACAAGTATCTTAACATCATTGGAGGTTCTCTCCACAATATCATGCAATTCACTAATAGCTCGAGAATTTTCCATTAAATGATTCTCTACTCTCATATTAAAGTTTTCTTGCTTAACAATATAATTATCAAACTCATCTAAGCATTGAGCAGGAGGTTTTGAATACGGAATATCTTCCCTAGTAAAGCGTTGAAGAGAGTGTACCTCGATCATGGATGAAGGGGGAGTTATCTCACATAAATCTTCTATAGGAGGTAAATTCTTCACATCTTCAGGTTTAATACCCTTCTCTTTAAGAGACTTCTTGGCTTCCCTCATATCTTCATCATTTAATTTAATCATACCTCTCTTCTTCACTATCGGTGTCGGGGTTGGTTCAGGTGTAGACCAATCATCATGATTCCGGCCTATTTTAGCCAATAATTCTTCAGCGTCGTCTGGAGTTCTTTTCCTGAAAACACAACCAGCACAACTATCCAGGTATGCCCTAGACTCAATAGTTAGTCCACTATAAAATATATCAAGTAAATCATGCTTTTCCAAATCATGGTCAGGCTGAGCTCTAATAAGAGAGCAAAATCTCGCCCAAGCCTCAGGCAATTTCTCTCCATCTTCCTGGTCAAAATTATAAATTCTCTGCAAAGCAGCATGTTGAGCACTAGCAGGAAAGTATTTCCGGAAGAAAACATCAAGCAATTCTTTTGGACTTTTAATAGAACCAGGAGTTTTAGCATCATCCTTTAATGAGAAAGGAAAAAATTTAGCGACAAAATAAGTACGCATCTTGACATCATCAGAAAACAAGCCACTAAGAGTAGATAACTCAGTCATGTGTTCAACATCACTTTCTTTTTCAGTACCACAAAAGGGAGTTTTCTCAACAATAGCTATATGAGATAAATCAAGAGAAAAATCATAATCTTTATCCCTAATGTTTATAGGAGATGTGGCAAATTTAGGATCAGGAGATAGTTTATATCTAACAGCATGTTCGCAAGCAACTTTTTAATTTTTCTTGCATCAGTAGTAGCATTGCATTTTTCAATAAAATCATCATCAAGCTCTACATAATCTTCATCAAGATCATCACTAGAATATTCAACAGACTCAGGTGAATTAACAGGTGTAGCAGCATTTTCATTAGGAGTTTCAGTATTTTCAATTTGCCTAGACCTAGCAATTGTAGCATCTAGAAAAGATCCTAACGAACCATCATTATCAAGCACAGCAGAAGCATCATCACAATTATGAGAGGAATTTTCAGATTCAGTAGAAGTACCAGCATTTGAAGCTTGTGGTGGTGAAACAAGTTTACTTATCACAGATGGTGAATCAAGAGCAACAGAGGTACTAAGAGTTGTACCTTTTCTTGTAGTGGATGGTAATATGGCGATCTTAGTATCGCGAGGTTTACCCATGATGGAGAATTGCAGCGAACAATATCAATCCAAGTGAACTTCCAAATAATGCTATGCTCCCCGGCAACGGCGCCAGAAAATAGTCTTGATGACCCACAAGCATAGGGGATCGCAACAGTCTTCGAGGTAAGTATTATCCAATTTATTGATTCGACACAAGGGGAGACAAAGAATACTTGTAAGCCTTAACAGCTGAGTTGTCAATTCAGCTGCACTGGAAACAGACTTGCTCGCAAGAGTTTATCGAGTAACAGTTTTATAGCAGTAGGAATAGTAAAATAACAACGGTGAAATAAAGATAGCAGTAGTGATTATAGTAAACAGAGGATTAAAATACGTAGGCACAGGACGGATTAACGGGCGTTGCATGGATGAGAGAAACTCATATAACAATCAAAGCAGGGGCATTTGCAGATAATAATAAAACGGTATCCAAGTACTAATCAATCAATAGGCATGTGTTCCATATTTAGTCGTACGTGCTCGCAATGAGAAACTTGCACAACATCTTTTGTCCTACCAGCCGGTGGCAGGGCCTCTAGGGAAACTACTGGAAATTAAGGTACTCCTTTTAATAGAGTACCGGAGCAAAGCATTAACACTCCGTGAACACATGTGATCCTCACATCACTACCATTCCCTCCGGTTGTCCCGATTTTGTCACTTCGGGGCCATTGGTTCCGGACAGCGACATGTGTATACAACTTGCAGGTAAGATCATAAACAACGAATATCTTCATGAATTAATAACATGTTCATATCTGAGATCATGGCACTCGGGCCCTAGTGACAAGCATTAAGCATAACAAGTTGCAACAATATCATAAAAGTGACATCTACGGATACTAGGCACTATGCCCTAACAAACTTATGACTATTACATGACCAATCTCATCCAATCCCTACCATCCCCTTCAGCCTACAGCGGGGGAATTACTCACACATGGATGGGGGAAACATGGCTGGTCGATGGAGAGGTGTTGGCGGTGATGGCGGTGAAGATCTCCTCCAATTCCCCGTCCCGGCGGAGTGCCAGAACGGAGACTTCTGACTCCCGCGACGGAGTTTCGCGGTGTGGCGGCTCTCTGAGGGTTTCGCGACTTCGACTTCTTCCCGTGCGTTTTTAGGTCGAGGGCGATAAGTAGTCCGAAGGAGGGCGTCGGGGGCCAGCCGAGGGGCCACACACTAGGGCCGCGCGCCCCCCCGGGCCGCGCCGGCCTAGTGTGTGGGGCCCTCGTGCCCCACCTGGCTTGCCCTTCTGGCTCCGTGAGTCTTCCGGAAAAATAGGGTCTTCGTATAAATTCCGAGGTTTTTCCCGAAAGTTGGATTTCTGCACAAAAACGAGACACGAGCAATTCTGCTGAAAACATCGTTAGTCCGTGTTAGTTGTATCCAAAATACACAAATTAGAGGCAAAACAATAGCAAAAGTGTTCGGGAAAGTAGATACGTTTTGGATGTATTTGGGATCCAACTTTATTCAAAACAAAACAAAAATAAAAGCAAACCGACGCTCCAAGTAAAGAACATAGGATGTGATGGAATAAAAATATAGTTTCACTAGAAGTGACCTGATAATGTTGTCGATGAAGAAGGGATGCCTTGGGCATCCCCAAGATTAGATGCTTGAGTCTTCTTAAAATATGCAGGGATGAACCACCGGGCATCCCCAAGCTTAGACCTTTCACTCTTCTTGATCATAGTATATCATCCTCTTCTCTTGACCCTTGAAAACTTTCTTCACACAAACTTCAAGCAAACTCATTAGAGGGTTAGTGTATAACCAAAATTCACATATTCAGAGGTGAAACAATCATTCTTAACACTTCTGGACATTGCACAAAGCTTCTGAAAGTTAATGGAACAAAGAAACTCATTCAACATAGCAAAAGCGGCAATGCGAAATAAAAGACAGAATCTATCAAAAACAGAACAGTCCGTAAAGATGCATCTGGCAGGGGCACTTAACTTGCTCAAATGGAAAAACTCAAAACTAATGAAAGTTGCGTACATATATGAGGATCACGCTCGTAAATTTGCAGATTTTTTAGATTTTTTTACAGAGACTTCTGCGAGAATTCGTGACAGACAGCAATGCTGTTTCTGCGCAGCGATTCAAATCTATCATCAACTTTAACATAAAAACTTTACTTGGCACAAAACATGATAAGGAGAGGTTGCTACAGTAGTAAACAACTTCCAAGACTCAACAATACAGTAAATAAAATGAAACATGGGTTATCTCCCAAGAAGTGCTTTTCTTTAACGCCTTTCAGCTAGGCGCAGAAAGTGCAAATCAAGTATTTTCAAGAGATGGAGCATCAACATTATTATTTTTCTTACAAACACAACTTGTTGCAGAGGGTACCTTAGATGCTCCATTATCTAAATTTCCTATGGTGGTGCTAGGGGTTTTAGCAATTTTAGGCCTATAATAATTCTTTTGTTTAGACACCTTAGAGGCATACATGAATTTTTGCTCTTTACCCGCATAAGCTTTCTCCTTATACTTGAGAGAAGAAAAAGTTGAACCCAAGGTTCCTATAGCTTTTTCAAGTTCATCAATCCTATTAGTTTGATTATCATGGACAACACAAGTTCCTAGGACACTAATTCTTTCATCAATTCCTCCTAGGGATTTATCAAGTTTACCAGTTTTATAAAATAACATTTCCAATTTAGTTTCAATACTTGGAAAATTTTTCTCTATGGTTTCCAATTTTTTCATAACATCCTCAAGAGAGATTTCAATTTTAACTTCATTAACAGGTGATATTCCAACTAGACTCTCAATGATGCAACTAGCTTCTAAAGCGGGAGTACCTAGGAAATTACCTCCCGAAAGAGTATCAAGAACATACCTATTCCAACTAGATAAGCCAACATAAAAGTTCCCAAGAAGGATAGTAGTGGAGTGTTTCTTAATGCACCTATGATGAGCATTACTAATTCTGTACCAAGCATCTTTAAAACTTTCTCCACCTTGTTGCTTAAAAGAACGAACTTCAACTTCAGGATTACTCATTTTAGTAGTAAAGTAAACTAGGCAAATAAAGTAAAGACAAGTAACTAATTTTTTTGTGTTTTGATATAGAACTAGTAAATAAGACAGTAAGTAAAGTAACTAATTTTTTTGTGTTTTTAATGTGAAGCAAACAAGACAGTAAATAAAATAAAGTAAAGCAAGACAAAAAACAAAGTAAAGAGATTGGAAGTGGAGACTCCCCTTGCAGCGTGTCTTGATCTCCCCGGCAACGGCGCCAGAAAAAGAGCTTGATGCGCGAGATGTACACGTCCGTTTGGAACCCCAAGAGGAAGGTGTGATGCGCACAGCAGCAAGTTTTCCCTCAGAAAGAAACCAAGGTTATCGAACCAGTAGGAGCCAAGAAGCACGTGAAGGTTGTTGGTGGAGGAATGTAGTGCGGCGCAACACCAGTGAAACCGGCGCCAACGTGGAACCTGCACAACACAATCAAAGTACTTTGCCCCAACGTAAGTGAGGTTGTCAATCTCACCGGCTTGCTGAAAACAAAGGATTAAGCGTATCGAGTGGAAAATGGTGTTTGTTTGCAAAGAACAGTAAAAACAGTAGAATGTATTCAGATGTAAAAGAATGGACCGGGGTCCACATTCACTAGAGGTGTCTCTCCAATAAGATAACTAACATGCTGGGTGAACAAATTACAGCGGGCAATTGACAAATAAAGATTCAATACATATCAACGATGATTACTATGTGATTTAATTAGGGCATTACGTCAAAGTACATAGACCGCTATCCAGCATGCATCTATGCCTAAATAATCCACCTTCAGGTTATCATCCGAACCCTTCCAGTATTAAGTTGTAAACAACAGATAATTGCGTTAAGTATGGTGCGTAATGTAATCAACACAAATATCCTTAGACAAAGCATCAATGTTTTATCCCTAGTAGCAACAGCACATCCACAACCTTAGAACTTTCTGTCACTGTCCCAGATTAAATGGAGGCATGAACCCACTATCGAGCATAAATACTCCCTCTTGGAATTACAAGTATCAACTTGGCCAGAGCCTCTACTAGCAACGGAGAGCATGCAAGAACATAAATAATACATATATGATAGATTGATAATCAACTTAACATAATATTCTATATTCATCGGATCCCGCCAAACACAACATGTAGCATTACAAATAGATGATCTTGATCATGTTAGGCAGCTCACAAGATCTAAACAATGATAGCATAAGCGGAGAAGACAACCATCTAGCTACTGCTATGGACCCATAGTCCAAGGATGAACTACTCACGCATCAATCCGGAGGCGGGCATGATGATGTAGAGCCCCTCCGGTGATGATTCCCCTCTCCGGCAGGGTGCCGGAGGCGATCTCCGAATCCCCGAGATGGGATTCGCGACGGCGGCGTCTCTGGAAGGTTTTCCCTATCGTGGCTCTTGGTATAGGGGTTTCGCGACGAAGGCTATTTGTAGGCGGAAGGGTAGGTCGGGGGCGACGCGAGGCCCACACACTAGGGCCGTGCGGCCGGGCCCGTCGCGCCGCCCTGGTGTGTGGCCACCTCGTGCCCCACTCCGTCTCCTTTCGGTCTTCTTCGTGTAAAAATAGGCCCCGGGCGTTGATTTCGTCCAATTCCGAGAATATTTCCTTACTAGGATTTCTGAAACCAAACAGCAGAAACAGAACTGCACTTCGGCATCTTGTTAATAGGTTAGTGCCGGAAGATGTATAATAATGCTGTAAAGTATGTATAAAACATTCAAGTATTGTAATAAAAGTAGCATGGAACATAAGAAATTATAGATACGTTTGAGACGTATCACCTGCCCATACCGTCCGCCCGTACCATGTGCCGCAGCCTTCCTGAGGTCAAACCCTATAAGTTTCGTGAAGGACCCGACACCAAAAATAGAGCCATTCGTCGCCAAACAGAGCCGTCATCCATCAGGTCCATCTGCACCACACCAAAGGAAATCTACCACCATAGTTCATCCATTCCATCTCCAATCTCCTCCATAGCCATAGCCATCACCATTGTAATAGAGTTCTCTTTGAGAATTGATGACTACTGTAAGAATATTGTGATTTCAATCTAAGTATTTGCCACAATGATTTCTATCTTTGTTATTGATCTTGATATTATGTGTGAGTAGTCCTCACGGGCTGTGGGTTGGGGTGAATTCTCGCAGCATTTATGTGCATCTAATCTTATTATATGTGTAAGGATTGAATAGGAGTTTTGCAATCTTGTATCCTTGTCTCTTTTCCTCGTTTCGATGATTTGTAGGTACCCATATCATTCGGATCGATCAAGGGAAGAGGTGGGATGAGTAGATAACAGCGTGCTACCTCAGTGACAGAAAGGGGAAAGTAACGGTACATGTTTAGTGATTCATTCGGGATCATGGCACAATCATCTAGCTTAATTCTTTGGTCTGTATTCATATGCTTAATAACTGTTGTTGCTCGCAGCTGTGAGGATAGTGGTTGGACCAAGAGGCTCTTGTCCTCTCCGGCTTTAGGGGCAAGAGTATTTACGGATGTGCTACCCACAATTCTCTTATCTCTATTTTATTTGTTACACATATGAGCTTTAATTATATATGCATAGCTGCAGGAGAAACCCTAACCCTGGGCTATTTCCATCATTGAACACAACCCCCTTAAAAGTAAACTAGAAAGGTTCAGTAAACATAAAATAAAATAAACTAGCAAGTCTTCTAGACATTTCCTTTACACCATTTTAGCAGTCCTTCCCAAGGTTCGATTAAACCTTGGTCTACTAGGGAAAAATATTACCATACTATAATTCATAATCTGGATCGAAGGTATCAGTCGGGCTCGAGCCTCCTATCTAAAAAGGATGAGCTGGAAAAAGGTGTTTTATCAAATGTCCAAAGATAAGCCTCCCTGGGCTGGATGGCTTTACCGACGTCTTCTTCAAGAGAATCAAGGGCATGGAGCGACATCATGTGTGTAACCAACTAATTTGGAGGCCTTTATGTGGCAAATCTTCATTGGTTCAGCTTGGCCAACATTCCTCTATTGCGAAAAAAGAAGACGCAGAGGAAATCACCGATTTTAGCCCTGTTGGCCTAATCCACACAATAGCAAAAAAATATTCTAATGATTCTTGCTCCTCACCTTGGGCCGCTTATGAATGACCTCGATTCCAATTCCCTAAGTGTATTCATCAATAAGAGAATCATTGACGATAACTTCCTACACATCAAAAAATTATTAAAGAGATTTCATAAGAGAAAAGCCCCGATGCTTATTTTTAAGCTTGAAATTTATTTAGCGGACAACAGGGGGCGAAATGCCCACCTAAAAATTCCATTAATGCTTTCCTGAAGGGTACAAGTGGGTATGGAAAGACCATGGATTTACACAGCATGGGGGGAGGGAAATGAGTCACGAACAAATAGGGAAAACTACTCTATGAGTGTCACACACCACTGCCCTAAGGTATCGTGTTTCACACGCGAAGGCACTCGAACACTCCACATCTAGAGATGATCATCGATCGACTTGAGGATGGAGGCCAAGGTGAGGTTTCAAATCGCCCAGAGCACCCCCGAGAGGACGATGTTGTGAATGGGGGCGCTCTAGGACGACTGGTTTTGGTGCAGCGCATCCCAATCATTGTCGGTAGAGATGGGGATCGCAGCGCGGCCCCCGAACATGACGCCAAACCAAACACGGGCAAGGGAAGGTGAAGAAGAGGTGGGCGATCATCTCGGCTGATATGGGCAGAAAGGGCAGGTGGACGTATCAAGGCAACCAATATGTGGCAAGAAAGAGCGTGGGCGTGTTCTCCCATGTCTAAGAATCCACATGAACACCTTCATCCTGAGGGGAGCAAAGACATCCTAGTTCAGGTCGTGGAGGGGCATAACGCGGCCCAAGAGATATCTTCAACATTCAATACACCGAACCTGTCGCAAAGCAGTGTTGTCTCCCCATGCCAAGGAGTTTTCTTCATCGACATCTAAAGCGCGATCGACAACTTGAGTTCAACCATAGCCATCCCGATTTGGCCTGTGTGCATGTGAATAACCTGGTCTGAACCCGCAATCGCCCCAGTGGGCCTTGCTATGTGTGAATAGGCAGCTGCCAGGGACACGGAGAGCACACAAAGAGAAGTTCAGTTGTCTCCCCACTGGTTGACAGATCTTCCATGCCCCACATGGACCGTGGTGATCACTTGGTACAAGGGGATTAAGTAGACGAAGACAGCCCATGATGTGATGGCTGGCGCGGAACATAGAATAAGGCACGTGTTGTGGGGGGTGAGGTCGATGACATCCAAACCCCTCTCAGATCGCAAGCGGCACACCACCTCCCACGACACTTGACAAGATCCCCCGAGCACTTCTCATCGTGCTCCAGAGCATCCCACGACGAGATCGGTCCATCTTGGCGATGTTCGCCTTAGATATGGGCAACACTGAGATGGAGAAAGCTGAAGCACCGAGAGCACCGACGTCAAAAGAGTGAGCCTGGCTCCCAATGAAGTCAGGTGAATTTGCCAGGGTGGGATGCATCGCTCAATCTTCATGGCGAGGATGTCCAATGCAGAAGCATGTGGCTTTTGATGGAAGAGCGGGAGGCTCAGATATGTCTGGGGGAAGTATGACACATGGAAAGACCTTTCTCTCCGGCACCCCTATGGGCTATGGGTACAACGTGTTCTTCTGGAAGTTGATGGCCGATCCGGTTGTGACCAAGAAATCATGCAGGATGCCCCGTAAGCGACACGTCTGGAGGGAGTCCGCACACACGATGATAAGTGTAGCATCTGCATACTGGACGATGGGGGAGGGCAGGTCGACAACAAGTGGGTGCAGAAGGCGTTGCGGATTCGTGTCCTCGAGGATCATTCTACGCAACATGTCGGCAACAATGAGGAATAAGTATGGGGACAAGGGGTCACCCTGGAGGTGGTCATTCCGACATTTGATCCATCGCCCCACAGCACCATTCAGAAACATTGTCGTCTTGCCAATCTTGAGCATGGCCCTAATCCAGCCACACCATCCGTCGCCAAAACCTCAGGCATGGGTGATGGTGTCTAGAGCCTCCCAATTAACATAGTCAAAGGCTTTGCAGAAGTCGAGCTTCAGAGCCACAGCAGGGACGTTGTGGAAACGGTTATTGTTGACGAGATCAGCAGTGTACAAGAACCCGTCCATGATGTACCGCCCCCTGATGAACCCTATTTGCTCGTATGCAACCAGCAGCTCGATAAACTTCTAGAGGAGTGTCGCAAGGATCTTCGTGACCATCTTAACCACGCAGTTCTGCAGCGATATGGGGCGGAATCCATCCACATTGACTGCGGTGTCTGTCTTCAGGAGCAATGCAATGAACGCAAGATTCGGCCTATCCAGCGACACATGCCTGTGGTAGAACTCGTCTAGGAAGAAAATGAGGCCGGGGGACACGGTCACACTGTATCCTAGAAGCAACGGAAAAAAAAGATGGACCAAATCCATCGGGGGTTGGGCTGTTATTGACATGCATTGCCCAAACTACAGTTTTGAGCTCCTAGATCATGAAAGGAGCCTCCAACTCAGCTAGCCTAGGGATGGGGCCAAGCCACACGCTAGCTAGGGTGACTGCACCAACGGGGGGGGGGATCCCCCAAGAGGTGCGTGTAAGACTCATAGAGGAGACGTTCTTTCCCAGCGTGGCAGGAGACGGGGATGTCGCCGGCACAGAGCACCTTGATCTGGCTGCGACACAATCTAGCCTACGCATCGGAGTGGAAGAAGGCCGAATTGTCATCACCAAGCTTGGAAAGGCGAAAGGAGTACCGCTGTTACCAATATACGTCTTGCCTCCTCATCACGAGTTTTGTTTAAGTGAGTGGTCGGCCTCCCTATTGTGCATGGGACTTCCCTTCATCAAGAGACCCTCTATCTCCGCTCCTCTTCATGCTCCTATAGTTGACCCACTCACTCAAATAATTGACACTGCAACCCGCCATGATCTTCTTTACAAGCTTAGAGGCCGGTGAACCATTTTGTGGACTTCTCTCTATGCTGATCACACGGCAGTTTCTGTTGCTCCAGTAAGGGATGACATCATCAACCTTTCCTCTATCCTTGATGGTTTTTATGAGACTACTTTGCACAAAATTTCAAAAAAAAACTAGTTGGGCCCATTCCATGTGGAAATATCAATCTTGATGGCGTCCTCGAGGGCCTCCCAGACATGTGTTAGAATACGTATAGGACATAGATATAGACTAGAACTCTAGAGATATCATCTTGTACTCCAAGTCTACTCCCTCATGTACTTCTGTATATACCCCATGAGGGCCATCCAAATAAACAATGAAACAAAACAAATATTAGGGTCCTACAATTTTCTGCATGGTATGAGAGCGATTAGTCTCACGACGCGATCCTAGAAACTTCCACCACTTCCGCAATGATCACCGCCCCCGGGAAGATCTCTCCTCGGGGGCGGGGCACTCCTTGGGGGTGCGGCACCCGGTCTTGATCAAAGATTAGATCGCTTCTTAGGTAGATTAGATCCGAATTTTCGAAATATTAGTTTCCAATCCCGTAGATCAGATCCAGTTAGCTAAATAAAATCCCTAGATTCATGTTTCGTCTCCCTCGTCCGGTGTAGAGCAGTGCACAAATTCGCCTCAAATCGATCTACTCAAGGTGTGGTGGAGGTGTTCGCTCTAGCTGCGTGCAGGGAAGACCAGGGCCTCTCCACGATAAGGGCTGGCCACTCGAGTGTTGGCTGGCTGACCAAGAGCAGGTTGTCCCACAGCTTATGTGACTTCGCCCCAGGACGTACGGTCTGCGCCAAGTCTAGCTGCACCGTCGCCAACATCTGCACAGCACCGAACCGGACTACATTAAGCAACATCACAATCCACATGCCAGGTCGGTGTGGATTCATCACCGACTTTCTTGTCACGGGCAGCACAACATCGACATCATCGTCGCAGCTAGGGACGCCTAAAAGCGACGCAACCGTCGACACACTTGCTGCTCCGAGATCATCGAAACATCATCGCCAAGGTCTACATTAACGTGGTCTTCATCGACATCTTCGTCAATACGCCGCCGTCGCACAACATCGTCCACATGATGGACACAAAACTACGACACCCTCTGACAGTACAACTGCAAGGCACGACGCCGGCATTGACCGCGTCCCACGACACCGACGCCAGCATTGACTGCGTCTGATGGCTAAGACTGCAGCGACACACCACAACCGCGCACATGGTTCTGGCGAAACCTTGTGCTTGGTGGGCTTCCTCCAGCCTTGTTAAAACTTGTGGTCTCACCTACAACCGCGTCCTCTGATATATGCAAGACGCCCGCGACGGTACCTTTTAAGGTGCAAAACGTCGGTCCCGACTGCAGCTCCGTCCAAACAAAAAAAAAGGAAGAAAAAAACCCGCGCAATTTTTTGCGCCTCCGGTGAATGCGGCTACACATCTATGACGACTACATCATCGACCACGACTACCTTGACCACGGCTACATCACGTTCGGCTACCTCGACAACGACATTACGACAATGTCTACAGCTACACATCGGCAACAGCTCCAGTCGATAGTGTCCGCGTCGTCACTTGCGTCAACAACACTCCCGCTGTGACTGCGGGAGGGAAGAGAAGGCGCCAGAAAGGGACGTCGATGATGACAAGGAGAAGAAGAGGACGGAAGCACAGAACTTCAAATCCAGTCGCAATCGTCCGCTTCACTCCCGCTACGACTAAGGGAGAATGTTAGAATACGTATAGCACATAGAGATAGACTAGGACTCTAGAGATATCATCTTGTACTCCAAGTCTACTCCCTCATGTATTTCTATATATACCCCATAAGGATCACCAACATGAACAATGAAACGAAACAAATATTAGGGTTCTACAACTTTCTTACAACATGCACACCTCCTTCGGGCGTGGTTTCTCTGAAGGGTTAACTTCAAACACCTTGAAGATAAAGTAGTCGGAAAATTGCCTACCTGGAGTGAGAAAATCTTCACCGCAGCCGACCGGACATGGTTTGTCAAATCGGTGATTAACTCTCATGCAATTTATCACCCCGCACCTCTGATTGTCCCGCGTGCACTATTAGCTAGTCAGATACAGCAACAAATTAGAGAGGGCTTCCCTCGGAAATGGTGAATGGAACCTGGGTACGCGCGCACCCGTTTACGAAAAGTTTAAAATAATGCTATTTAAAAGTTTTAAAAAATGTGAAGTAAAATTTTGCATGTATATACTATGTTGATACTTACTCGTGTGTGTTTTCACGGAAAAATACCATTGTATGTGACCTACACAAAAATGACAAAATGCAAATTCCTATTCATGTGAATAGTACAAATTCCTGTTCACTATTCTCATTTGGACATTTTGTCATTTTTATGCAGGCCACACACAATGGTATTTTTTCGTGAAAACTTACACGAGTAAGTATCAACATAATATGTACATGCAAAAATTTACTTCACATTTTTTGAAAATTTTTAAATAACATTTTTTGAAATTTTCGTAAACGGGTGCGCGCGCACCCAGGTTCCAAACGTCCGGGTCGGGGCTTCCCTCAGTCGGCCAAGGACAAAACCACATGATGCTTAGTTAAAAGTAAATTGCGATAATTTTTCCATCCTAAAGTGCTCACGGGCTTGGAGTCCTCAACATCTATATATTTATTAGAGTGTTGAGATTACGTTGGACATGTCTTGAGTGGAAATAAAAGAAAAAATGGGGTTTGGGAAACCAATGCACCAACGAGGACACGTGATTATTGTTGGGGATGGGTAAAAAAATCCTTTTGCTAGGCTCTGTGGTTGTACATGATGAAACAGAAGGACTCCCTTATTTTTGTGGGATCCAAATCAAAGAAAGGGAGGTCAAGAAAGCCATGGAAGACAATGCACATGGTCTGGAAAAATAAACATGAATAGTAGTTTCTCCTTTGCTGAGACCGTGCAATTTTTTGATCTTTGGGTGCAACTTGAAGACGAGGTGAAATTTGAAATTATTTAGAACTTCAGGGCAAATGAGCAATACTTGGCGGCTCGCCGCAATTTATTGGTGCTAACTCCACCAATGTGAATGGTGTGGTTTGGAAGATCTCCCCCCACCTACCCATCACCACCAAGTCAAATTCTTTGCTTCGCTTGCTATTTAAGATAGATTTTGGAAGGCCAATAGATTGGACAAGCGCAGTTAACCTAATTGTGGGCTTTTTATCTTACAAAGGAGCACCGGAAACGATCACTCACCTCCTAGTAAATTGCTGATACACTCTGCGCCTTTAGGCCTCATCAAATATTGGATTGGTCTTCATGGGCTTGATGTCCAACAATGGGCGATGCTCATTATTGAAAGTTGGAGGTTCAAAATGTTCTACAGCCCCACCCCAAATCACAAAACCCTGGCATCTCCCACCTTTCTCGTATCATGGGAAATTGGATGAACACAACACACACATTTTTCGCAACAAGCATGCCCCTTCTTTGCTCGTGCTTGCAAGGATTAAATGAGAAGCTCCTTTGTATGATCGCGGGAGCTAATTGGTTGAGTGAAATAATGTCACAAAAGTAATCTTGTTGTATGTTTTCTGTCATTCTTACGTTTTGGTATGAATCCTTAATTAATAGATTGGACATAGCTTTTGTCCTATTTTTTTTCGAGAGTACCCAAAGGCGTACCATATCTTTATAGAAGGCAGAATTTTAGTACAAGACGACTACAACTCGCTGCAAACAACGAGTGCAGAACGAACTCCACACCGGCTAATCCAAAGACCAGCCAACACCAAAGTTACAACTACAACACAAAGAACCTATCCAAAGCTGATCCTCAAAGCAGCGTCTCGCTCCACACCGGATACCTCCGAAGATCAACATCTGCAAGAGAGCTCTCCTTTGCCGACGCACCATCAAAGGAGAAGATGGCGGGACTAGGCCAGCCTCCAAAAAAGGCGTCGTCTTGGACTCTCCGGCGACGTCGTACACAGCGCCCCGGAAGATCAACCTTGGACAGTGACGGACACCGGAGGAACGCAAAGAGAATCGGCAAGTCGTGTCTCCAACTGCAAGGCTCCCAACAGAGGAACGACATCGAAATGCCGCCAATGCGTCGGTTCCAACCGAACCTAGGCTTTCGCCCGAAGACAGCACCAAACCCATGCGGGAGCAGGGAAGTGTCGGCATACCTCAGCGGCGACTCCAAGGAGGGAAACGACGCCCACGGGGGTCGTCGCCGCCGGCACCGGCAAGCAGGCTAGACTTTCGTCCGATGCCGCACACCGCCCAGGCTGCCCGCCGGCTTGGGGCCGCTGATCTTGTTGTCCACACCGCCGCCGCCACAACACTTTGTCACCGTAGCCTCACCATGGTGCTCCATCAGCTCCCGGCATGGCCAAGGAGGACACACTCCGAGCTCCACCTCCAGCCTAGACATGCACAGCAGCAGGCACCACCGACCCTCCGGGCTCCAGCAGAAGTCGCCTGCACTCAGGCCCACAACCACCTGGCCTGAAACCCAGATCGGGCCCAAGAAATACCCAGATCTGGGCCCTGTGCCTCTGAACCCTCCTCCTCGTCGGCGCCATCGGGGGAACGAGGACGCGCGTCCTCCGGCCTCCGCTGCGCCAGGACTCCCCTGGACGCACTCCACGCCGCCGCCGCTGCGTCCACCGCCGAGATCCTCCGCTCATCCGCGCCTCCCCGCCGTAGCCCGCGAAGCCTCACGCCGCCGACCGCGCTCGCCCACCGCGCCGCCCATGGCGTCCCGCCTCCGCACGTCGGGGGCCCGCCAGGGCGTGCCCACCCTCACCCGCCGTCTTCGACGGCCAGGCGTGGCCGCCACCGCCGGCCCTGGCGGCGGCAGCGGCCGGAGGAGGAGGTCCGGCGGCTGGTTCTAGGGTTTGGCGTGGGGGCGCCTCCGGAGCTGCCCGTGCGTGCCGGCCTGGGAGGGGGAGTTTTTTTTTCTGGTCAAGGCCAATGCTCTGCCCAGTTTTTTTGGTTATACTAGTTCTATGCAGCGCAATAGAGATAGCACAATGAAGTCTGAAAATGAGCGCGACGCTCGATTCAGCACGCGTATAATATGTGATGAAAAGTTTGTCGGGCTGCCTATGTGAGCGTGAGGTTTTCTTCCTTTGTGAGTAGTTTGAGTTCGGTTTTCGTAAATTAATTGGACAGTAGTCTCTTTCTCGACTAATAAATTGGAGCTATACTTTCGCTTACATTTTTTCTAAATATCTTCTTAAAAATCATTTTTTGATTTCGCTAAAAACGATTTTGACTTCTTTACGGAGCTCACTCATAAGTCGGACGTATGTCAAACGGTTCAACCATCAGGACTTGAGGAAATGCGTGCAGAGGAACGTCCAATTTGGCATCATGCTATATGGAACACATCAGGATTGACCGAGTATAGACTAGGAATATTTGGTACAGAACTAACCCAAAGTGGACAAACGGAGTGTTTGTATCAGCTCCAACTACTAAGATGCCTTTTGTGCCTGACGGAGACAATCAGGCACAGTGAGAACAATAATGTAGTAAGAAAACGCTGACATCCTGCGTACCCTGGTCGTCTTATTCCTGGCCAGCTTGTCGCAAGTCGCAACGGACGTCGACACCATAGTATAAGCCATCTCCAACACAGCCATCCAAATCAGACACAAATTGTATTTTGTTTTTATTCTTTCTAAGTGGCTGTGTAGGTAGGTATGGATATGATGTTCTTCCCTTGCCTGCTGTGCGCAAGGCCAAGACACCTTTGATCCGCGCGGATATATATTTTAGACCATTGGGACATTCAAATATTACAAATCAAATAGTAGATTATATCAAATAATTATGCAAATTGTTCACACAAACAACTAAAATCAAATTAAATGAGACAAGAAGACTAGTGGTTTTTAATCATGATTTCACATGTGCTCAACCAAATGGATTTAGATTTGAAAGTGCATGATACACATGGAGAAACTCTTAGAACGTTACTGGTCCACCATGTAACTCAATCAACTCCCCTGATAGCCCCACTCTTGGTCATAGAGTGAATCATCAAGCCCATCCTAAACTATTATGTTGTGCATGATTACACATGCACTCATCACCCCCACTACCACCACCATATAATGCATCGACACTCTAGGTTCTATCAGCAAGATGCCAAACAATGGTCCAACAAGATAGGATCACACCAAATGCCAACTCCATATCTTTTCTGCACTCTATTGTTCTTTTTAGAAAATCCCCTTTTCTCTTCTTGGGGACCGTAAATTGGCTTTACAAATGTACGTAGATCAATATAGATATATACCGTCACCTAGATACTACCATTTGTTGTATTAGTGGACCTCCATAGAATTGCCTTCCGTAAGCCTAGAGAACATCGAAAAGCGTTGAAGCACACTTATGTCATTATGTGAACCCGCCGTGCTGAAAAAAGAGTGTAAAATTCATAGATATTATGAATCCATGGCTTCAAGTATAAAATTGCACTCTCTAACTTGTCCATTGTATACAATTTATGTTTTCAACTATCTCAGAAAACCCTCTTGACGCGTTGATTAACATCAACTGAATTGTGTCGGAAGCATTTGGTTCTCTCAAATATTCTCCACCAACTGCTGCAATAGCTGCTTTGTAGAACGTGTGCATTGATTCTAGCCATGCAGATTCGTTCATCTACATGCACTCATCGACTAGATTACCGACAATTCCATAGGAAAGCATCCAACAGTTGCAGAGCATTTCTGATAAGAAGAAAAACTAATCTTACCAACAACATTTGTCTTGCATCACAAGTAGTCGGGATATCTCTTCACGCCCTCCATAATAGGCATGAACTAGTGTCCTGACATCCGGAACCGTCACGGAACATAGCGGCAGTTTATAGTGGGGTAGTATGATGGAAGTAGTCGCTGAAGAGTTGTACATGACCGGCTTCTTTTTGCGATTCCACGCCTCCAGACGTCACTTTACCGAGCTCCTTGTCTTGGACGCTGATTCTCATTGCGGTCATGGATGAGAGAGTCGTCGCCATCAAAACATCAATATCAATGTGGAAAAACTTGTCGGAGCTATCGTCCATGATCTACGCAAGTGAAGAAATACAATAAAACCACACATATATGTCACTCGAGCCGTCTCAGAGGCAAAGTGCGATAGAATCACACCTCAAAACGATGCAGGAAATTTGCCGAACACCTTGCGGAATGCGCGTAACACGCGGGAGTGGAAGAGGCCTGCAGACAGCGAAGGAAACATATATTGGGCGGAAATGGAAGCACATCCGTCGAAGTTGAAACTCGTCTAGCGAAGGCGGGGGTTGAGGTGGCGGTGATGCCGATCAAAGGGGCAGCAGCAGCGTTTGCTGCAGGGACCGAGCTCCCCCAATGCCGGCAAGACCACCAAAAAGCCTCCGGCAACACGACCCAAACTCGTCCGGCTACCGGCGGTGGATCGGGTGGAAGATTCGGATGTGAAGTCATTGGTAGAGTCCCAACGACAGAGGGGAGGCGGGGAGGCCCAACGACTGTAGCGGAAATATTTGGTACAGAACTAATCGAAAGTTGACAAACCAAGTGTAGTGCTTGTATAGGGTAGCTCGGAAAGTTATTTGGGCTCCCGAGCACTAGTGCTCTCGCCATATTTCAAAATTCAAATTTTTTAATTTACAGGTGTTAAAAAAAATTGAAGCAAATTTTTTAAATTAACTAATGATATATTCCGTAAACTTGTAAAATCTCAATTTCAAATGTTTTATATTCTAAGTTGTACAAAAATAACAAAGTATTCCCTCCGTCTAGAAATACGTGTCTCAACTTTTTCTAGATACGGGTGTATCTATAACTAAAATCTATCTAGATGTATCTAAATAAAACTAAGACACTTATTATTTTAGACGGAGCGAGTATGTCTTTTTTAAAGATTTGAAATCACTATGTTTGGATCTACACTTTTGTCGTTTTTATGTAGCCTAAGGTACATATCTTTTTCAATTGCAAATTTGCATGTTTGTGAGATACATTACTGGCTATATCCAAATGTTTTTTCAGAATTTTTTAAAACTTACATATATGTTTTTATTTTTTAAAAGAAATAAAATCACTGATACTCATGTGCACCAAATCTCTATCCGGCTAGCTGAACTGCTGAAGTGCCGAACTATATCTTTCATCTCCAACTACAAAGATACCTTCTGCGCCCGCCCAAGACAATCAGGCACAGTGAGAAACAATAATATGTTATACTAGTAAGAAGACGCTGACACCCTGTGTACTCGGGTCGTCTTATTCCTGGTCGCCTCGTCGCCGGATCCCCAGGGGATGCCGACCATACGCCGCAGCTGGGGGGCACCAGGAGCCACGGCGCAACAGCATCGTCCCATATGATATCCGGCGATTTTTTTTAAATAATACACTTTTTTTTGTTTATTTCCGAAATAATACTCGATTTTGGCATTTTGCAGGAATAATACACCGTCGGGTTCGAGAAACCCGATTTATAAAAGTCGGGGTAGAGTAACCCGAATATTCAAAATCGGTGCACCTGATCCCGACTTACCGTGCGGAGGAAAAGGAAAAATAAAAAGAAAAAGAAAAAGGATGAATCGGGGTTGAGGAACCCGATATTTGGCAATTAGGTTTGAGGAACCCGATATTTGGCAATTAGGTTTGAGGAACCCGATTCATTTCCAGAATTTATTTTCATAGCTATACCACCGGTACCAGCTAGTAGTAATTAAAGAGCACATCGATCCAGGTTTCTCAACTGAATTATTAATTCACGCGTGCAGTGTCATCCATCTCTTGCACCTGAATTGTTAGAGCATCTCCAGTCGTGTCCCTCAACCCGTCCCCCAAAGTGATTTGGGGTGCGCCGGACAAAAAAAGTTTCCAGCCGCGTTCCCAAAGTCGCTTTTTGTCCGGCGCCCCGAGCCCGTCCTCGCCCCATAGGGGACGCTCCAGGCACGCCGGATAAAACAAAAAGCGAGGCGCGCGACGCGCGTCGGCGGCTCGGAAGTCTAAAACCCGTCGCCTACCTTTGGTCAAGCGACGTTAATGGCGTCCCTGTTTTCCCGGCGACGCAGGACGCGTCTCGTCATGCATGGCCGCGTGGCCGTCCGCGCCGGCGTTATTGCGTGCAACCACCCGCTGCCGCCGATGTACATTAAGAGGCCCTGCGGTTCGTCCCAATCTCTCACCGTTCCCAAACCTGCTCCTCGCCGCCCCGAGATCTTCTCGTCGCCGTTCCAAGCAATGTCGTCCTCGTCCGCCCGCAAGATCGCCGCGACGAACGGCTTTGGCCGCGACAACCTAACCGTGAAGGAGGCGTGGGCGTTGTACCGCGCGGGATATCCCGTCCCGCCGGACATGCGCCTGCCAAGCAGGGGCGGTTGGAAGATGGCCATGAACGGCATTGGCATCCCGCCGCCGCCGAAGCCGGACACGGAGCAATGGAAGGACACCATCAGGGCCAAGCGGGCTGAACTCGACGCCGAGGA
The DNA here is from genome assembly GCA_030979885.1 of Lolium multiflorum. Taxonomy (NCBI): domain Eukaryota; kingdom Viridiplantae; phylum Streptophyta; class Magnoliopsida; order Poales; family Poaceae; genus Lolium; species Lolium multiflorum. The sequence continues at coordinate 345,920,897 of CM061750.1, read as the reverse complement.
GCGGGCTGATCCGACCTGGGCCGCCAAGAACAACGACGCCTGGTGGGCCACCTACTTCAAGGCCAAGTACGACATGGAGATGCACATCACCACCGGCCTCATCTGCGGACCAAACAGCTGGAACAGGGACGGGCCGTCCTCGTTGTACCGCTCGGCGCCCTACACCGTCTACAATCGCGTGGTGAAGGAGGAGCCCGCGACGCACGTCAATCCCGGCGGAGCCCTCCTCATACCAAAGCCGGAGGTGAAGAAGGAGCCGGAGGAAGCGTCGTAGGCGGCGGCCGGCGGAGTACGAGCGGCGCAGCGCTCATCGCCGCAGCGACGACTCCGAGGACTGCCCGCGTACTCATACTTGCGGCCCTCCGCCATGGCCGATGCCATTCCTGGAAGATGACCGCGGTAGTCGTCGCTGTCATCCTTGACATCCTCGTTGTGGTAAGCCCTCGATGTAGTCGTTGGCGTTGTCGCAGTCGTCGTCGTCGTACTGCGCAGGCGTCGGCGCCTGGTGCGCACGCGTCGTCGTACTCAGCGTCCGCCGCGACACATTTCAGGCGCAAATATGCGCCAGGTTTGCGTCGCCGCGGATGATCCGGTCACGATGCGTCGCGCCGCTGGAGGAGGTACCAAACGCATTTTTTTGCCCGGCTGCGCCACCCATTGGAGATACCCTCATGCCTAGCGTGGGAAGGATTGAAAGTTTGATATGATAGCTGGTTATTAATTTAATCAAGCGAGCGACATTGGGGAAATGAATCGGGTTCCTCAAACCTAATTCCCAAATTTCGGGTTCCTCAAACCTAATTCATCTTTTTTCTTTTTCTTTTCATTTTTCTTTTCTCTCTGCACGCTAAGTCGGGATCAGCTGCCCCGATTTTTTGGTTTCGGGATACACTACCCCAATTTTTGAATAATCGGGTTACTCTATCCCGATTTTTATAAATCGGGTTCCTTGAACCCGACGGTGTATTATTCCTGCAAAATATCAAAATCGAGTATTATTTCTAGAATAAACAAAAAAAAGTGTATTATTTAAAAAAAAATCGCTATGATATCCATCCCCATTTGTAGCATCCGTCGTCGCATCCTTTTCAGGAAAAGATGGACGCTGTTGGCGTGCACACTTCGACTTCGACTTGACCAGTGGCAATGGCAACGACGAGCACGAGCACGATCACGCACCGGCCAGCGACACTGTGGGCGGGAGCGAGACCGGTTCCGAATCTTCCAGCAGCTGAACGAAGCGCATTATCAGCCGCGTCGGCCGCGGCGTGGGCGACGGACGCCGCCGAGAACTCGTTCCCCATGCGCACAGTGGTGGACGGAAGACGGAACAAGGCCGGGTCGCAGTCGATCAAGCGGGCGCGTGTCGAGGAGGAGACTAGCTATAGCTTGACCCGGCAGTCTATGCATCTACGTACACATGTGCGTTTCCATTCACCCAGTGGAAAAGTCCGTGCCTATCCTGCATTCCTGTGCGTTGCGTTTGTTGGCAGTGGATGTCGCTGTTCTTTGCGGAGAGAAATGAATCGATTGCATATCTGTATTCACTGGTTGCTCGTGATCTTCTTTACATCGGCTGAGATCTGCTCCATGAAGCTATGATTCAATGGATAGTCTAAGGGCGTGTTCGGATACTCTCCGGCTTCCAACTTCCCGAACTCTGCGTGCGAAGCCGAGCCGAACATCCCAGCTCCACGAAGCCAGATTCGCGAAGCCGAGAGATTTTTACGTCCAAAATGCGGAGCGACCCTTTTGGGAATTCACGGATCTGAGAAAGGCGGAGCACTAGTTATTTACCTATTTTGCCACCGCCTAGTCAAATCTTACCGGTTCGATTTGTTGAGAACCCAATCTTCCTCCTGCACGCGTTTTCTTCATCCTCGCTTGAACCAGCGTGCGTACCTATGCGCGACACAAATTCCGCACCCGAGGTCGCCGGCTTCCTCCGCAACACCCCAAGCTCGACAGAGCACTCCTCCGGCGGATCCCCAGTGCCGGAAGGACCACAAGCCCGGGAGGGGAGGCCACGGTTGCCAAGTGCCAACAGGGCCCAGCAGCGCCGGGAAATTCCTCCTCGCCGGCGCCCCCAACCTCGGCTCCGCGAGCAGTTCAGTGCCGCCTCGTGGGGGTGAGATCCGCCCGTCAGGTTTCTTTTCCAATGGAGGGAGGTGGAGGGCTCCAGGGTCAAAGGGGGTCGTCACTGGTTGGAAGAATTGGGGAACGAGCACATCGAGGAAGACGACCAGGAAAGGGGGGCACATAGGGAGAACCAGCCATCACGGAAGTGGGCCAAAATCTGCTGGACTAAACAGGCTGATAGCTATTTACTGGGCTCTCAGCCCACTCGGAAAACAAGAAGCTGGCCGAACGTTTTCTGCTCCAAACAAGACGCCGGAACTGAGTTAGCGGAGCCGGATTTGAGGATTTCATGAAGCTGGAGACTTCCCGAACACGCCCTAAATACACCTTCTGCACTTCTTTTGTGAGATCTGCTCCATATATGGAGTATATATCTGTATATTGTAGTTTTCTCATATGTTAGGGGGCTTTCTGCATATCTGCGTGGATCCGCCCGCTCCCTGGCTGCTCCCTGGCTGGCTGATTTTGCACATGCGTGGATCCGCCCGCTCCCTGGCTGGCTGATTCTGCTCTGCTCTACACCCGCCCATCCCTGCCGATCTCCCTGCTCCCGATCGGCCCGCGCGTGGGAGAGAGATCGATCTCCCTGCAGTTGACTTTCAGCTGAGGTAAAAAAAAAAGAAAAAAAAGAGAAAAAAAGAGAAAAAAAACTATGTCTTCCTCGGGCTATGTTGCGATCCCTCGTTGCCCGGTGATCTTCGATGGCGCGAATTACCTTGATTTCGCTGCCTTTATGCGCGTCCACATGCGCGGTCTTCGTCTTTGGGGTGTGCTTTCGGCGAGGTCTCCTGTCCGCCGCGCCTGTTGCTCCTACGGTGTCTTGCACCGCCACCTGTTACCCTTGCCCCTGATGCTACTCAGGCGGATAAGGATGCAGCCAAGAGTGTTGATGACACTGCTCTGGCTGATTATGACCGGAAGGTCCAGGACCACTCTACTGTCGTTGCGACTTACCGGCTGGATCTGACCGAGTACACTCAGTGGATTGATGAGGATGCTCGTGTTGCTGCTGTTCTCACCTCCAGTGTTCTGCCTCAGTATGCTGCTGAGTTTATGGGTCTTCCCACCGCTGCTTCTCGTGGGTTTTTCTTCGTCGCGCTATCAGCCGTCTGGGGATGCTCTCTACCTATCTGTGGTCCGCCAGAGCATGCTCTTCAGCAGGGTGATTCTACTATTGATGAGTTCTAAACTCAGAGTGCTGCTATTTGGCGTCAGCTTGATTCTCTCCGTACAGCTGTGTGTGCCACCTGTCCCTGATGTCTGACTGTGCGCGCGGATCTGGAGTTTCAGCGCGTTTTTGAGTTCTTGTCGCGGCTCCGTAAGGAGTTTGAGCCGCGCCGGGCCCAGCTGCTTGCCCGTGGTCGTGTTCCGCTCTCTGAGGTACTTGCTGAGCTTCGTGCTGAGGAGACTCGTCTTCATGGTGCTGGTCTTCTTGAGGTTCCCTCTGTTCTTGCTGCTCGTGGCCCTCATGTGCCGTCTGCTCGTGGACCTCCTATGCCGCCGACTTCGTTGCGGCCTCTGGCACAGCCGATACTTCCTACTCCTCCATTCCAGGGTCAGCGTCAGCCCCAACAGCCCCGTGGTTCGACGTCACCTCCTTGCACCTACTGTGGCAGGCCTGGCCACACTATTGGCAGAGAGATCCCAGCTTACGCCCGCCGCATCTTACTCGTCGTCAGGCTGGTTCTTCAGGATCTTCTGCTGTTGCGCTATCTGATCAGGACATTATCTGTGGTCTTCGTGGTCTGCTCGCTGGTACAGGGTCTTCCTCGACGGGTACTGCTGGTTCGTGCTGGCTCTTCGGCACCGCGCGACCACCACCTTCCACACAGGTACGTCATCCCCGTGGTATCTGGATTCTGGAGCTTCTTTTCATATGACCTCTGTGTCTTCTATTCTTTCTGCTCTTCGCTCTTTTGTTTCGCATGTTCGTGTTATCACGGCTGATGGTACCTCTCTCCCTGTTTCCAGTCGAGGCACCGTTTCTACTACCTCTTTCTCTGTTCCTGATGTTTCTCATGTTCCTAGTCTTAAGATGAACCTGTTTTCCGCTAGTCAGCTTACTGATTCTGGTTGTCGCGTCATTCTTGACGCTGATTCTTGTGTTGTTCAGGACCGCCGTACACAGGCCCTGGTTGGAGCTGGCCCTCGCAGCCTTGAGTCCCCGGGGCTCTGGGAGTTAGACTGGCTTCGCGTTCCTTCTACTGCCACTTCATCTAGTTCTCCTGCGGTTGCTGCTTCTGTCACTGGATCTTTTCAGCAGTGGCATCATCGGCTGGGTCACCTCTGTGGCTCCCGTTTATCGTCATTAGTTCGTCGTGGTATTCCGGGGACTGTCTCAGGAGATGTGTCTCTGCATTCGTGTCAGGGTTGTAGGCTAGGAAAACAGATCCAGCTTCCCTATCCTACTAGTGCGTCTGTATCTCAGCGACCTTTTGATTTAGTTCATTCGGATGTTTGGGGTCCGGCTCCCTTTCCTTCGAAAGGGGGTCATCGATACTATATTTTGTTTATTGATGATTTTTTGTGATACACCTAGTTGTTTCTTATGCACTCTCGCAGTGAGGTGCTTCCTATTTATCAGTGTTTTGCAGCCATGGTTCGTACTCAGTATTCCACGCCTATTCGTGTGTTTCGTGCTGACTCTGCAGGCGAGTATATCTCCCAGCACCTGCGTGGTGTTCTTGCTGAGCAGGGCACTGATGCGCGTAGATGTACACGTCCGTTGGGAACCCCAAGAGGAAGGTATGATGCGCACAGTGGCAAGTTTTCCCTCAGTATGAAACCAAGGTTTAATCGAACCAGTAGGAGCCAAGAAGCACGTTGAAGGTTGATGGTCGCGAAATGTGATGCGGCGCAACACCAGGGATTCCGGCGCCAACTAGGAACCTGCACAACACAACCAAAGTACTTTGCCCCAACGAACAGTGAGGTTGTCAATCTCACCGGCTTGCTGTAACAAAGGATTAAACGTATCGAGTGGAAGATGTTTGCAAAGAAAACAGTAAAACAAGTAGATTGTATGCTATGGAAAGAATAGGACCGGGGTCCACAGTTCACTAGAGGTGTCTCTCCCATAAGATAAAAGCATGTTGGGTGAACAAATTACAGTCGGGCAATTGACAAATAGAGAAAGGCATAATAATGCATATACATGACATGATAAATATAGTGAGATTTAATTGGGCATTACGACAAAGTACATAGACCGCCATCCAACTGCATCTATGCCTAAAAAGTCCACCTTCAGGTTATCGTCCGAACCCCCTCCAGTATTAAGTTGCAAAGCAACAGACAATTGCATTAAGTATTGTGCGTAATGTAATCAATAACTACATCCTTAGACATAGCATCAATGTTTTATCCCTAGTGGCAACAGCACATCACAACCTTAGAACTTTCTGTCACTGTCCCAGGTATCAATGAAGGCATGAACCCACTATCGAGCATAATTACTCCCTCTTGGAGTTAAGAGTAAAAACTTGGCCAGAGCCTCTACTAATAACGGAGAGCATGCAAGATCATAAACAACACATGAACAATAGATTGATAATCACCATAATCATAGTACTCTCTATCCATCGGATCCCGACAAACACAACATATAGAATTACATATAGATGATCTTGATCATGTTAGGCAGCTCACAAGATCTAACAATGAAGCACAACAAGGAGAAGACGACCATCTAGCTACTGCTATGGACCCATGGTCCAGGGTGAACTACTCACTCATCACTCCGGAGGCGATCATGGCGATGAAGAGTCCTCCGGAGATGAATCCCTCTCCGGCAGGGTGCCGGAGGCGATCTCCGAATCCCCCGAGATGGGATTCGGCGGCGGCGTCTCTGTAAGGTTTTCCGTATCGTGGCTCTCGGTACGGGGTTTCGCGACGGGAGCTTTAAGTAGGCGGAAGGTCAACGCGGGGGCCACACGAGGGCCCAGGGCAGGTCGGCGCGGCCGGGGCCTGGGCCGCGCCGGCCTCCTGGCCGCCTCGTGGCCCCACTTCGTTAGGTCTTCGGTCTTCGGAAGCTTCGTGCAAAAATAGGACCCCGGGCGAAAGTTTCGTCCAATTCCGAGAATATTTCTTTACTAGGATTTCTGAAACCAAAAACAGAAAACAGAACTGGCTCTTCGGCATCTTGTTAATAGGTTAGTTCCAGAAAATGCATAAATATGACATATAATGTGCATAAAACATGTAGGTATCATCAATAAAGTAGCATGGAACATAAGAAATTATCGATACGTTGGAGACGTATCAGCATCCCCAAGTTTGCTCGTCCCGAGCAGGTAAAACGATAACAAAGATAATTTAAGTGACATGCCATCATAATCTTGATCATACTATTTGTAAACATATGTAATGAATGCAGCGATCAAAGCAAAGGTAATGACATGAGTAAACAACTGAATCATATAGCAAAGACTTTTCATGAATAGTACTTCAAGACAAGCATCAATAAGTCTTGCATAAGAGTTAACTCATAAAGCAATAAATCAAAGTAAAGGTGTTGAAACAACACATAAGAAGATTAAGTTTCAGCGGTTGCTTTCAACTTGTAACATGTATATCTCATGGATATTGTCAACATAAAGTAATATAACAAGTGCAATATGCAAGTATGTAGGAATCAATGCACAGTTCACACAAGTGTTTGCTTCTTAAGGTGGAAGGAGATAGGTAAACCGACTCAACAATAAAAGTAAAAGAATGGTCCTTCAAAGAGGAAAGCATCGATTGCTGTATTTGTGCTAGAGCTTTTATTTTGAAAACATGAAACAATTTTGTCAACGGTAGTAATAAAGCATATGAGTTATGAAAATTATATCTTAAAAGTTGCAAGCCTCACGCATAGTATACTAATAGTGCCCGCACCTCGTCCTACTTAACTTGGACTACCGGGTCTTCGCATGCCATGTTTCAACCAAGTGTCACAAAGGGGTACCTCCATGCCGCCTGTACAAAGGTCCAAGGAGAATGCTCGCATTTCGGATTTCTCGCTTTTGATTATTCTCAACTTAGACATCCATACCGGGACAACATGGACAACAGATAATGGACTCCTCTTTAATGCATAAGCATGTAGCAAAGTTATTATTCTCATATGAGATTGAGGATATATGTCCAAAACTGAAACTTCCACCATGATTCATGGCTTTAGTTAGCGGCCCAATGTTCTTCTCTAACAATTTTGCATGCTCCAACCACTAAAATGATAGACCTTCAGACAAGACGGACATGCATAGCAACTCACATGATATTCAACAATAGTTGATGGCGTTCCCCAGAAACATGGTTATCGCACAACAAGCAACTTAATAAAATATAAAGTGCATAAGTACATATTCAATACTACGATAGTTTTTAAGGCTATTTTGTCCCATGAGCTATATATTGCAAAGGTGAATGATGGAATTTTAAAGGTAGCACTCAAGCAATTTACTTTGGAATGGCGGGTAAATACCATGTAGTAGGTAGGTATGGTGGACACAAATGGCATAGTAGTTGGCTCAAGGATTTTGGATGCATGAGAAGTATTCCCTCTCGATACAAGGTTTAGGCTAGCAAGGTTATTTGAAGCAAACTCAAGGATGAACAAGTGCAGCAAGACTCACATAAAAGACATATTGTAAACATTATAAGACTCTACACTGTCTTCCTTGTTGTTCAAAACTCAATACTAGATATTATCTAGACCTTAGAGAAACCAAATATGCAAATCAAATTTTAGCAAGCTCTATGTATTTCTTCATTAATGGGTGCAAAGCATATGATGCAAGAGCTTAAACATGAGCACAACAATTGCCAAGTATCACATTATCCAAGACATTTTTAGAATTACTACATGTAGCATTTTCCAATTCCAACCATATAACAAATTAACGAAGAAGAAACTTCGCCTTGAACATTATGAGTAAAGCCTAAGGACACATGTGTCCATATGCAACAGCGGAGCGTGTCTCTCTCCCACAAAGTGAATGCTAGGATCCATCTTATTCAAACAAAAACAAAAACGAAAACAAACCGACGCTCCAAGTAAAGAACACCAGATGTGACTGAATAAAAATATAGTTTCAGGAGGAACCTGATGATGTTGTCGATGAAGAAGGGGATGCCTTGGGCATCCCCAAGCTTAGACGCTTGAGTCTTCTTAAAATATGCAGGGATGAACCACGGGGGCATCCCCAAGCTTAGAGCTTTCACTCCTCTTGATCTTAGTATATCATTCTCCTCTCTTGACCCTTGAAAACTTCCTTCACACCAAACTTCAAGCAAACTCATTAGAGGGTTAGTGCATCATTAATAATTCACACATTCAGAGGTGACACAATCATTCTTTTCACTTCTGGACATTGCATAATGCTACTGGACATTAATGGATCAAAGAAATAAATCCAACATAGCAAAAGAGGCAATGCGAAATAAAAGGCAGAATCTGTCAAAAACAGAACAGTCCGTAAAGACGAATTTATAAATGGCACCAGACTTGCTCAAATGGAAAAACTCAAAACTAATGAAAGTTGCGTATATATCTGAGGATCACGCTCGTAAATTGGCAGATTTTTCGAATTTTCTACAGAGAATTATGCCCAGATTCGTGACAGACAGCAATGCTGTTTCTGTGCAGCGATCCCAAATATAACATCAACTTTGACATAGAAACTTTACTTGGCACAAAAACATGATAAGGAGAGGTTTCTACAGTAGTAAACAACTTCCAAGACTCAATAAAACAAAAAATTGCTGTAGGTAAAAACATGGGTTGTCTCCCATAAGCGCTTTTCTTTAACGCCTTTCAGCTAGGCGCAGAAAGTGCAAATCAAGTAACATCGAGAGATGGTGTGTCAACCTTACCTTGGGCTTCATCTTTACCTTTCTTAATGTTTTTCTTTCCTTTTGGTTTAGGAAATATATGATTCCCCCTGGTATAGAGGTGAATTTCAGAGTGCCTTCTCCCACATCAATGACTGCTCCCAATAATTTCAGCAAGGATCTTCCGAATATGATTTTTCCTGTTTCAATAATAAGATAATCAATGGATACTGTTCTTCCACGAATGGTTGTATGCACACCTACAGCTATTCCCTTAGGAATTATGATAGAGTTATCAATAAGAGCTATTTCTTCTCCCCCTTTATCGATTCCCCAAAGTTTCAAAGATTTATAAATGTTTTCAGGCATAAGGCAAAATTCATACATAATATCACAATAGGCATGAAGAGTTCGATCACCGATGACAATTTTAACAGAAGGGTCCCATGATGAAGGTTTAGGATTCTCTAAGACTTGTTCAAGACGATTACGAACACAGTGATAATTATCATTTAAGCGAGATGTACTTATCTCGAGATTGTTCAATCTATTATGAATGCTAATAAGGGCTGAATCAAAGTTATTAGCTGAATCATGTGATGCAACCAATTTCTTTATGGCATTAAAAGCTTGATCCCCATTACAATGAAGGAAATCTCCTCCTACTAAAGTGTCCAAAGCATATCTATAGCGAACCATAAGACCAAAATAAAAATTACTAAGGAGCAAGCTTAGAGTCATTTGAGGTTCAGTTTTGCGATAAGAAGTAAAAATTCTAGACCAAGCATCCTTAAGACTCTCCTCATCCCCTTGCTTGAAAGTGAACACTAAGTCTTCAGGTGAAGAAGTAACAGGTTCAGAGCTAGACATGGTAATAAAAGTAACTAAAAAAAATTTTTTTTTTGTATTTTAAATATAGAGTGCAGGACAATAAAGCAAACTAGATAGAGTAAATGCGAGTAACTAATTTTTTTGTGTTTTTGATATAGCAAACAAGATAGCAAATAAAGTAAAACTAGCAACTAATTTTTTTGTATTTTGATTTAGTGCAGCAAACAAAGTAGTAAATAAAATAAAGCAAGACAAAAACAAAGTAAAGAGATTGAGAAGTGGAGACTCCCTTGCAGCGTGTCTTGATCTCCCCGCAACGGCGCCAAAAGTGCTTGATGCGCGTAGATGTACACGTCCGTTGGGAACCCCAAGAGGAAGGTATGATGCGCACGTGGCAAGTTTTCCCTCAGTATGAAACCAAGGTTTAATCGAACCAGTAGGAGCCAAGAAGCACGTTGAAGGTTGATGGTCGCGAAATGTGATGCGGCGCAACACCAGGGATTCCGGCGCCAACTAGGAACCTGCACAACACAACCAAAGTACTTTGCCCCAACGAAACAGTGAGGTTGTCAATCTCACCGGCTTGCTGTAACAAAGGATTAAACGTATCGAGTGGAAGATGTTTGCAAAGAAAACAGAAACAAGTAGATTGTATGCTATGGAAAGAATAGGACCGGGGTCCACAGTTCACTAGAGGTGTCTCTCCCATAAGATAAAAGCATGTTGGGTGAACAAATTACAGTCGGGCAATTGACAAATAGAGAAAGGCATAATAATGCATATACATGACATGATAAATATAGTGAGATTTAATTGGGCATTACGACAAAGTACATAGACCGCCATCCAACTGCATCTATGCCTAAAAAGTCCACCTTCAGGTTATCGTCCGAACCCCCTCCAGTATTAAGTTGCAAAGCAACAGACAATTGCATTAAGTATTGTGCGTAATGTAATCAATAACTACATCCTTAGACATAGCATCAATGTTTTATCCCTAGTGGCAACAGCACATCACAACCTTAGAACTTTCTGTCACTGTCCCGGTATCAATGAAGGCATGAACCCACTATCGAGCATAATTACTCCCTCTTGGAGTTAAGAGTAAAAACTTGGCCAGAGCCTCTACTAATAACGGAGAGCATGCAAGATCATAAACAACACATGAACAATAGATTGATAATCACCATAATCATAGTACTCTCTATCCATCGGATCCCGACAAACACAACATATAGAATTACATATAGATGATCTTGATCATGTTAGGCAGCTCACAAGATCTAACAATGAAGCACAACAAGGAGAAGACGACCATCTAGCTACTGCTATGGACCCATGGTCCAGGGGTGAACTACTCACTCATCACTCCGGAGGCGATCATGGCGATGAAGAGTCCTCCGGAGATGAATCCCCTCTCCGCAGGGTGCCGGAGGCGATCTCCGAATCCCCGAGATGGGATTCGCGGCGGCGGCGTCTCTGTAAGGTTTTCCGTATCGTGGCTCTCCGGGGTTTCGCGACGGGAGCTTTAAGTAGGCGGAAGGTCAACGCGAGGGGCCACACGAGGGGCCCAGGGGCAGGTCGGCGCGGCCAGGGCCTGGGCCGCGCCGGCCTCCCTCCTGGCCGCCTCGTGGCCCCACTTCGTTAGGTCTTCGGTCTTCGGAAGCTTCGTGCAAAAATAGGACCCTGGGCGAAAGTTTCGTCCAATTCCGAGAATATTTCTTTACTAGGATTTCTGAAACCAAAAACAGCAGAAAACAGCAACTGGCTCTTCGGCATCTTGTTAATAGGTTAGTTCCGAAAATGCATAAATATGACATATAATGTGCATAAAACATGTAGGTATCATCAATAAAGTAGCATGGAACATAAGAAATTATCGATACGTTGGAGACGTATCAGCCCAGTGTCCCGGCGCCCATGCTCAAAATGGTGTCGCCGAGCGTAAGCATCGTCATATTCTTGAGACTACCCGTGCTATGATGATTGCTTCCTCTCTTCCGCCGCATTTCTGGGCTGAGGCTGTCGCTACGTCGACTTACCTCATTAATATTCAGCCTTCTGCTGCCCTTCAAGGTGGCATTCCTCTCGAGCGTCTTTCTGGTTGCTCTCCAGATTACTCGACACTTCGTTTATTTGGTTGCGTTTGCTACGTTCTTCTCCGTCCTCGCGATCGCACCAAGCTAACCGCTCAGTCTGTTGAGTGTGTTTTTCTCGGATACAGTGATGAGCATAAGGGCTATCGCTGTTGGGATCCCGTTGGTCGTCGGATGCGCATCTCTCGTGATGTCACGTTTGATGAGACGCGTCCCTTCTATCCTCGTCCCACCTCGGGTACTTACCCGGTGGATGATATCTCTTTTCTTCTTTTTCCGGATGCACCCCCTGCTATCCCATCTCCTCCCACTCCTAGTCCTAATGCGCCCCCTTCGGCGCCATCCTCTCCTCTGTCTAGTCCACCTAGTACTCCTCGTTCTCCGGCTTCGGATCCTTCTGATGATGTCCCTTCTTCCGCTTGTTCTGATGAGTTGTCCTCTGATGACCTCCCCCTTCACGGCCTGTCCGTCGCGTCGTGCTCCAGCTCGTTACTCTCCTAGTCAGTATGGTCTCTCTGTCGTTTCCGAGCCGACTTCTTATCGGGATGCCGAGCGTCATCCTGAATGGCAGCTTGCCATGGCTAAGGAGATCGCTGCGCTTGAGCGCACTGGAACTTGGGATCTTGTTTCTCCACCTTCTGGTGTTCGTCCTATCACGTGTAAGTGGGTCTATAAAATTAAGACTCGCTCTGATGGATCTCTTGAGCGCTATAAAGCGCGTCTTGTGGCTCGTGGCTTTCAGCAGGAGCACGGCCGTGACTATGATGAGACTTTTGCCCCGGTGGCTCATATGACTACTATGCGTACCCTTCTTGATGTTGCTTCTGTTCGCCGCTGGTCTGTCTCCCAGCTTGATGTTCAGAATGGTTTTCTTAACGGCGAGTTGAGTGAGGAGGTTTACATGCAGCCTCCTCCTGGGTATTCTATTCCCGATGGGATGGTTTGTCGTCTTCGACGTTCTCTCTATGGTCTCAAACAGGCCCCTCGTGCCCTGTTTGAGTGCTTCGCCTCTGTGGTGACTGCTGCTGGTTTCTCTCCTAGTCTTCATGATCCAGCACTTTTCGTTCACACTTCTCCTCATGGACGTACTCTTCTTCTTCTCTATGTTGATGATATGATCATTACTGGTGATGATCCTGAGTATATTGCCTTCGTCAAGGCTCGTCTTCGTGATCAGTTTCTTATGACTGATCTTGGTCCTCTTCGCTATTTTCTTGGCATTGAGGTTTCCTCCACTTCTGATGGCTTTTCTATCTCTCAGGAAAAGTACATTCAGGATCTTCTTGCTCGTGCTGCTCTTGGGGATGAGCGCACGGTTGATACTCATATGGAGCTTAATGTTAAGCTTCGTCCTACTAATGGTGATCCTCTTCCTGATCCCACTCGTTATCGCCATCTTGTTGGGAGTCTTGTTTATCTTGCTGTCACTCGTCCTGATATTTCTTATCCTGTTCATATTCTGAGTCAGTTTGTCTCATCTCCTACCACTGTTCACTATAGTCATCTCCTCCGTGTTCTTCGTTATCTTCGTGGCACGATCACTCGTCGCCTTTTCTTTCCCCGTTCCAGCTCTCTCCAGCTCCAGTGCTATTCGGATGCTATGTGGACGAGTGATCCTACGGATCGTCGTTCGCTTTCTGCTTACTGTGTGTTTCTTTGTGGTTCGCTTGTTGCTTGGAAGACGAAGAAACAGGTCGCAGTTTCCCGTTCGAGTGTTGAGGCTGAGTTGGGGCTATGGCTTTGTTGATTGCTGAGGTGACTTGGTTACGGTGGTTGCTTGCAGATTTTGGGGTCTCTGTTACGACACCCACTCCACTTTTGTCTGACAGTACAGGTGCTATCAGTATTGCACGTGATCCGGTCAAGCATGAGCTGACCAAGCATATCGGTGTTGATGCTTTTTACACGCGTGCACAGGTACATGATGATGTTGTTGCGGTTCATTATGTGCCTTCCGATTTGCAGTTGGCGGATTTCTTTACGAAGGCACAGACTCGAGCGCAGCATGATTTCTTACTCTCCAAACTCATTGTTGTGGATCCACCATGAGTTTGAGGGGGAGTGTTAGATGTATATATCTGTATATTATAGTTTCCCCATATGTTATGGGGCTTTCTGCATATGTGCACCTGTACATGTACTATATATTGTGGCCTTTGGCCCCCTGGTAATACAATAAGCATATTTCCCTAACATTTTGGTCACCCCGAACGAGCCCAGATGCAAAATGCGAATGACCTTTGGTTACATGACGTTTTCATAGATAGTTCTAGTAAACGAGAAAGATGCCTCCCCAGAGAAATTCCTAACGAGAAACTTAGTTGTACCGCCAACAATAGGTGACAGCTCCTTGCCACAAGCTTACTCTCCTAACTGCCATGCTATTACAACAGGCTCAAAAAGACAAAAAAGAAACTACGGAACAGCTTCGTGAGCTGTCATCTGTCAAACTCCTCCTTGATCTCCTCCTTAATGTACAACTGATACGCCACAACCCCGTTGAAGACCACATCGTTTCGATGCCTCCAAATGCACCAAAATACCAGGATGATCGCAGTCTAAATATCCCGCTTGTGGTCCACCTTCGACGAGTGTGATGACTGAGGTTTTGAATAAGACGGTCTTTGCATTTCATATCTAGATATTTTTCGTAATTCAGAATAGTGATAAATGATTAATGAGAGGCGTTAAGATTTTTTTTTATCATTCTCGCATCGAACTATTTTTACCGCAATGCCTCCCGTACAGTTTCGTCACCGCAGTAGAGTTTAACCACCAAATTCGGGATGAATTGGTGTGGTTCCTCTACACCTAGGACACCGGGATATCGAGCCATGAACGAGAAAAGGCATGAGACATATATAGCTTCATCTCACCATTTCACAAAACTTTCATATTATAAGTTTTCCTTTTTATCGTTCGTAATGAAAAACCTACAACACTAAAGTTATGTGAAATAGCCAGATAATGCTTCCCCTCGAAAGAAATTTGGAACGGTCAATCATGTTCAACGAAATTTATAAAATGTGAATATGAACTAGAGATTCAAATACTGGATGAAACTAGGAACCGGTCGCGGGAATGGAATAAGAAGATCGAGGCACATCTTTTTCATGTAAATTTTATCTAGAATCGACAGACCATTATGTAAATAAAGGGGACTAAAATAAACTAGATTAGATAGTCGAGGTTTTGTACGATGGGGTGCTAGGGGACTATTTTGCGCTCGCGAGGGCTCGCACGGCTAGGAACGATGGATTAGAACGTCTTCTGCGCGCCAAATTTTAGGCACTTTTGTGTTGCTATGTATTTAAAAAAATCCATGGAAAACCAAACATGTGATTTTCAGCCCACCAGAAACGATCTACCGAGCAACCCAAAAGGCCGCTGGAAAATTGGTTAACCAAGATGGCAAGATGTAGAAAGTATAGAAACACGATGAGAACAAGAGCACTGAACAAATATATTTTTTATAAAAAAAATATATTAATACCGCGAAGATACCAATTTCATCTAAACTCTGCAACAACATCTGCACATAGTCTAAAAAGAAGCTAAAAAAAGGAAAAGTCCCACTAGTGTACCAGAGTCCAAGTTCTTTAAAAATGACGCCTTTAAGAAGGAAACCGTGCATAAGTGTCGTCGTTACTCGATCATAGATCTTAGGTTTTTACCTGGAAGAAAGTCTCCGCTCTCAAAATAATAACTTCAACAAGACCATTGCTAGACACAACCAGCCCCACTCTCATGTCGCTGCTATGAAGCCCGAAATATCAAGCAAGTACACCATCAATGCAAAGCCTCAAACTACCAGCACTATCCCTCAAAACTCAGATTTCATGTCATTCTCCGCCTCTCATTCAGCATGAAACCAAAAAGACGTGTCCTATAATGACCATAGATGCAGAGTTTGGCACCACTTCCTCCTAAACTGAATGGTCAGAAGAAAAACAAGGGAACACAGGACTAAATTCTACCCGATCCAGCAATCTTCAGGCATGAATCGCCCAAAAAAGTTTGCCCGTGAAGCCTTTCGGTCTTGACACCCCGGCCAGATCAATCAAGGACAAGCATCGAGTTTACGACATGGAAATCAGTGAAGTGTACATCACCGGCGTGGCATCTCTAGCCACAAAGCTTATAAAATTTTCAGTAACAACACCAGTTGATCAGATATGTACATGACTGTACATTCACCGAGTAGAAAAGTCAATGTTCCTATATATCTCGTGCATTGCATTTATCCGATAGTGGATGTCGCTGTTCTCTGCAGAGAGAAAAATGACGATTGTATGTGTATTCACGTAAACAAGGTGCAGAGAGAGTATGAATACATGATGAGAGCACTGAAGAAATATATATCTAGTGTACAACATGGAAATCAGTGAAATGTACAGCAAAAGCGTGGCATCTCCAGCCACAAAGTTTACAAAAATTTCAGCAACAACACGAATTGATCAGATCTAGAAATGTACATAACTGTTATGTACATATACCAAACACACTCAGTCTTCAAGGGAATCCAGGATCAACTGTGGTCTGAAAGGACGGACGCAGAAATCCTCTTCAAGGATGAACATACTTTGGAGATATCTGATTCCGTGTGACCAGCTGACACGAACAGGCGGATTCCAACTGGAAGCTTGCACCTGTCCAAAGTTGACCTCTTCGATGCCACCACGTAAACTGAATCTTCACTCAAAGCCTGTTGGAGAAAGGATTTGTGAATATGTGCTTATGCAAATTCATGTAAATCACATCTGGACGTCTTAGGTAGTCCATTCCAACCTACCTGTGCAGCAATAGTTTCAAGAAGATCTAGGTCAGTGGTCAGAGACCCTGTCGATTTCTTTAGCTTGAGGAAGACGATAGGTGACAGAACATGGCTAGAAATTTCAAGCCCTGGTGTACCTGACAGTCCTGCAATCAAATTCATAAAAGAAATCAAGGTGAGTGGCAAATATACTGTGCATGGATAAAATTAATCATGACATGGCACGCGTATCATGGGTTGTACATCTAGTTCCACAACTAGTAGTTAATTGACAAGTCAAACATCTTTACCTTTATGCAGAAGAGTAACTTTGCTCCTTAGGTTGGCTAGAACTGAAGGATTCTCCTCCAAATAATTTACAGCGGAAACTGCCGCAGTGGCAAGATATGGTGGCAGAGAGGCAGAGAAAACATAGCCGGCACTGCTTAGACGCTGCAAAAATGTAACTCCTTAATCATTCAAAGCTCATAAATGTTTAACGACACAAAGTTTGTTTATCTCAACTGATGTTTCAGCAATCTGAAATTGCATCTACCTGATGATCAACAACCCTGGCACTTCCTGTACAGAAGCCACCATCGGTAGCTAATGCATTTCCCATTCCAGCAGTGATGATGTCGATTTTGTCAATCTGCACAATGTAAGAAAATTTCAGAAATCGAAAGAACCATGCCAGAAGGATCCAGCTCTTCAGTTTTGCAGCAGAGTATTTTCTTCTTTAACACTAGGAGTAAACACCAAACACTCACTGGAACTCCATAATGCTCAGCAAGGCCTCGACCAGACTTGCCAAGAACACCAAACGAATGACTCTCCTCCAGAATAACACGGAACCGATATTTCTCCTTCAATTTGATTATCTCATCCAAGGGGGCAATTTGACCAGAATTCTGCAGTCACCACAAGAGGGGGTTTCATCGGAAGGTTTATATCTAAAATATTTCATGGGTTTACAATCAGGATAACTATTTAAAGTTGAAAACCTGCACAAACAATTAAAAAAACCACAGTTATCTAACACAATAATCACGAAAGGACACACACCTGGTAGATAGATTCCACAACAATGTAGCGTCTAATATTCTCAGTACGTTTGTTCCGACGAGTTAGTTTTTCCAAAGTGCTAGCTAGTGAAGCCATATCATTATGCTTGAAATAAACAACAGTACTTCTTGAGAGGTAGAGACCATTTTGCACTGCCCAGTGAACACCTTCATCACTGCAATGAAAATACAAAAATGGCTTCAGTTCAACTGGGAAAAATGATATTCAATGCCAAGTGGTAGCCAGGTATAAGCTGACAAACTGAAAACGTGAGAACAAATGTCTGTCTGCCTGAAGATATTATGCTCTATGATCTCAAGGAATTAAAAGGAAGGTTTACTCACGCCACTATGATATCTCCTTTCTTACAAAAGGCAGGTATCACACTGAATATGGTAGATATCCCATACGAATACAGAATGGAGTCCGGCGTTCCAAGGAAGTTAGCTATTTTTGCCTCACAGTCAAGGTGGACATCTGCAAGTGTTCCACGTTCAAAAAGTAAGCTCCTTCATACTTGCACTAGAGGTAATTGGCTGTGAAGATGCACAGAAAAATGTACAAACCAATTGTTCCATAAAAGCCACGTGGACCACAGGATCCAACGCCATATTTCTCCAACGAACCAACACAAGAATCCTGCATTCCACTCGCATTTATAAGATATTCTGAACGAATTAAGTTGTCACAAATACTGTCAAAGTTACAGTTTTCTCTTACTTTAATTTTCTCATTGCCAATTAAACCAAGGTAGTTTGCTGATGCAAAGTTTACAACTTCCTTCCCATCAATGGTCGTATGTGGTCCAGCAGCACTGTATAAGAAATCAACACATAGCAGTGTTAACCGTGGCCCCCAGAAGTCAAATAAAGTGCATATTGCATATGTCCAGCAACTGCACATATCCTGTAATCATAACCTGATCCCAATGTAAATATCTACATTTCAAATTCCATGGATCTCAGAAATGGATTTAGAATAGATTGACAAACACATACAAGAAAAATCTCTAGCATGATACCTGCCTATGGTGAGCTTTGATTAAAACATAATATCATTTGTATAAACTTCTGCAAGAGGTTATTTTCCATTTTCTATTTCTTTCGCAGATACTTAAACAATAACCAAGACAAAGGACAACATAGATGTTCTATGTTAAGAATTACTTCACAGAGCAATGCCAATGCTAGGAGTTTGCACGTTATTCCTAAAATTTATAGGTGCACAGGCATGAAACATGAATAGGAAAAAAGAAAAGGGAAAACTACCGGCACAAATTAGCAAACCGACAGGATTTACATCTTAAGAAATTAAGACATCACACAAACCTTTCCAAGATTGGTGCCTCAATTCGAGCCCCCTCTTTGATTGGAGGACACAAAGGTTCTGGTTCCCATTCATCACATAACTCATCAACTTCCTGCAGAGATAAAATTGCAAACTCTTACGAAAATGTTTAATGAAGCCATGACCAAAACTAATACTTTGAACATGAAAAGATAGTGGTCAATGGACAGAAAACCACTCTACCTTTTCACTAAGTGGCTTCTTTGGAGGTTTGTAGCTCTTCCTAGAAAGCTGAAACACTATGACTGCAATAAGAAGTCCTTCCACAACTAAGTGACCTGAAACACTCAAAATGTCAAAAACTATACCAACACCATAACCATATATGGATAAGAGGGGCTTACCGTCGATATGAACACCGAAGACGACCGCACGGGCAAGAGGAGCGTTGAATGCAGCTGAGACACGAGCAAGCACCGCCGTGGTGGCATTGACAATCGGCAATGCCATGTCCATTTCCTAACTGTATGGTGGGCTTTTTGTATCACACGATGAAAAGTTCAGCCTTTCAAACCTGTCAAACAAGCAGTGTTATATAGTATAACTCAATCAACCAGATCGACCACAGAAAAAAAAAATAGAATCTAGACTACTTATGCAACAGTTACATGAAGAAATCGCTCGGATCCAATCTGGGAGCAACTCCATAAAGTTGTTAACTTTCCACTTTCTGCACGGCCGTAGTCCACGTCTCATCCGTAACGAGGGGCGGTCCAGCAAAATAAAGCTGGCGAAGGCCTAGCCCTTGCTGCCCCAGACCCGGACGGCCGCAGCCTGCGGCGGAGATCTCAAAGAGGATGCCGCTCATGACCACGCCGCGTTTCGTTTGGGTTGGGGGTGAAATTGAGCTGCGAAATTCAAGGGAAGACCCATCTTACCTCCGACCAGCGTCATTGGTGTCGTCACGAATTCCCAGTAGAACTTTTTTTTTTTTGAATTTTACGAATTCCCAGAACTTAAAATTCTAAATCAACAGTCTACCACTCAATGAAAGAGCACAAGAAACAGAAGGCCTCCTCACCTGGGACGGCGCCCAAATCCAATGCGCTCCACGACGGGACGGCGGTGCTCGTGACAGCAGCGCCAGATGGCAGTGACGCAATGATAGACAGTATGTGGGTTATGTATGGGAGAGAAGGGGAGGGCGAAGGATTCGAAAGCCAGTGCCGGAGAGAGACGAGACGACGACGACGACGATGAGAATAGAATACGGCGGGGGAGATGAGTTTTGTGTTCTAATGGGCTTGGCTTTGTGTTGGAGCGGAGGTCGTGTTCGGCTGGCTGGGTGGGCTGTCTTTTCAACCCCTACTACTATTCGGCCGGCCAGCGTTAATGAGGAACTTTCAGGTTTTGTTCGGCTCACAGGATTCAGGATTGACTTCACGCCCCCAAGTCGCCTGCGACTGGAGGTGGCGATGCGAGGCCGTGGGAGGGAGGGGACCGATGGGAAAGGTAGCCGAGGGGAGTAGGCGGCGGAGCATAGAGCAGCGGCCGCTGGAGCTTGCGTGCAGGGAGAGGATGCGTGGCCAGGCCGGAGCTCAGGCCGGGCAGCGCCATTACGCGATGCAGAATGAGGAGAGTTGAGCTTGAGCACGGGATGGCTTGGACTCGATCGCGTTTGCGAAAACCATGCGGGAGGTTAAGCGGAAGATTACCGTAGTGCACACCGATTGTTGATCTTTTCTTTTTTGTTGAAGTGCTTCATCTTCGAGTCCCCAAACGGCACCAGATTGAGCGTTTGCGGGCATGTTTTGTTCGTGTCGCGTCCCCCAACTTTTTTAAGGCTTTTGAAAATACAACCATTTATCAAATATAGCATACAAATAAATATATTTGCGGAGATTGTTTTCAAATTAAATACAACAAACAATAAAACAACTAAACAAATGTAATAAATATGGCTAGATCAAGGTGCCGCGGCATTTCCTTTGATCCTCCACAAATGCTCAATGAGATCAGCTTGAAGTCGATCGTGAACATTTCTGTCACGGATCTCTGCGTGCATGACGAGAAAATCAGCAAAATCTGCATGCAACTCATGATCAACCTACGTAAGAGGGTCCTCGCACTCATAAGGACCAACCTGGCATGATTTTTACGGTCATCCTCGATGATCATGTTGTGCATGATCACACAAGGCTGCATCACCTCCCACATTTGGTCGTGAGACCAGCTTAGAGCAGGGTACCGGACAATTACAAATTGACCTTGAAGCACACCAAATGCCCGCTCGACATCCTTCCTGCAAGCCTCGATCCTGTCGCGTAGCAAAGTGGGAATTCTTCAGACCTGATGGATTCGAGATTGTTTTGACAAAAGTGGCCCATTTTGGATATATACCATCGGCTAGATAATAGCCTTTGGTATATTGGTGGCCATTGATCTCATAGTTGCATGGTGGAGCATGCTCTTCCACTAGTCTGCTGAACAACGGAGACTGCTGCAACACGTTGATATCATTTGATGGGGTTCGCAGCATAGAAAACAAAAAATTTTCTACCGCAAGACGAATAAATCCAAGATCTAATCTATGGAACACCCAAGATCTAATCTACAAGATCGAAGCAACGAGATTGACAAGATACTAACCCTTGATGATTTCCAAAGCCTACGAGATCAGATCTCGTTGTTGATGTAGACGATCATCCCCAGTGCTGCAATCCGGCAGCACTTCCGTACTCGGTCGCGCGTACGGTGTCGATGAAGCCCTTCCTCTCCCCGTTCCAGCGGGCAGCGGAGGTGTGGTAGATCTCCTCCAAATTCCAGCAGCACGACGGCGTGGTGGTGGTGGTGGAGGAAGAAAAGCTGCAGGGCTTCGCCAAGCCGGAACAGCGTATGGTGGAGGAGAGAGGCGGCCGGAGGGGGCAAATCAAGGGGATGGTGGCCGGCCACCCCCTCCCCTCTTTATATAGGGGGAGGGGTGGGGTGGCCCCCTTTCCCATCTAGGGTTAGGGGGCGGCGGCCAAGTGGGGGGAAGAGGATTTCTTCCCCCCAAGTTGATCCCTAGGGTTTTGGGGAAAACCTAGGGGTTGGCCGGCTGGGCTTTGGGGCATGTGCCCCTGGCCCATTAGGCTAGGGAGCACCCCCTTGGCCCATGCTAGGCCTCCTAGGGTCGTGGGCCCACTGGTGGGACCCCGGAACCTTCTAGAACCTTCCCGGTCATCCACCGGAAAAATCCCGAACTTTTCCGAAACCTAGAAATCAACTTCCCTTATATGAATCTTATTCTCCGGACTATTCCGGACCTCCTCGTGACATCCTGGATCACATCCGAGACTCCGAACAAACTTCGTCTCCATACCATATTCAAATCTACTTATGCGACATCGAACCTTAAGCGCGTCACCCTACGGTTCGCGAACTATGCAGACATGGTCGAGACTCCTCTCCGAGCAATAACCAATAGCGGGATCTGGAGATCCATAATGGCTCCCACATATTCAACGATGACTTAGTGATCGATTGAACCATTTACATACGATGCCGATTCCCTTTGTCACGCGATATTTTACTTGTCCGAGGTTCGATCATCGGTATCTCCATACCTTGTTCAACCTCGTTACCGACAAGTACTCTTTACTCGTATCGTGGTATGTGATTTCTTATGAACCATTCATATGCTTGCAAGCTAATCAGATGACATCCCACCGAGAGGGCCCAGAGTATATCTATCCGTCATCAGGATGGACAAATCCCACTATTGATCCATATGCCTCAACTCACACTTTCCAAATACTTAATCCCACCTTTATTGTCACCCATTTACGCAATGACGTTTGATGTAATCAAAGTACCCTTCCGGTGTAAGTGATTTACATGATCTCATGGTCGAAGGACTAAGGCAACTATGTATCGAAAGCTTATAGCAAATTGAACTTAATGACTTGATCTTATGCTACGCTCATTTGGGTGTGTGTCCATTATATCATTCACCTAATGACATATCCTTGTTATTAATAACATCCAATGTTCATGATCACGAAACCATGATCATCCATTAATCAACAAGCTAGTTATACAAGAGGCTTACTAGGGACTCCTTGTTGTTTACATAACACACATGTATCAATGTTTCGGTTAATACAATTATAGCATGGTATGCAAACATTATCATAAACACAAAGATATATTATAATAACCATTTTATTATTGCCTCTTGGGCATATCTCCAACAGTCTCCCACTTGCACTAGAGTCAATAATCTAGTTTACATATGTAAAGATATAACACCTTGGCCTTCTGGTGCTAATCATGTTTTGCTCACGGGAGAGGTTTTAGTCAACGGATCTGACACGCTCAGAAACGTATGTATTTTGCAATTCATTTGCGTCTCAACGCATCACTCATTTTCCAAATGAGACGGCATTAATTGTATATGCTTAGTCCTCTGGTGGAACCTTAATTCCGCGGTCTGACATAAGTCACTAATATTGTCACACACAATATAGCTTCAAAGTTCGACACTATCGGAACTACACCAAGTTCTCAAAGAACTCTTCGACTTAACATCCTCAGTCATTGTCAAAACAATGACATACTCTGCCTTCGTTTGTAGAATCCGTCACAATATTTAGAACTCATCCAAATCTAGCATAGACTTGTTCTAGCTCATTGTGCTACCTTTTAAATAACTCTTAGCCTAATTGAGATTGAAATTTTATTTTTATATGTGACCAAACTAATATCGGTGCAACACCTTACAGCGATTTGTTTGTCATTACCCCATATAAAAACTATATTTATATATCCTTGGTTCTTCTAAAGCACTCAGGGATATTCTTACTGTTGTCCAATGATCATTACATGAATCATTCTGGTACATGCTCGTAACACTTTAGAGCACAGGACTTCTGACTTTGTACATATTATTCGTGATCCAAAATCACTCATGTGTATTTACTCATCGAGTGTCAAATACACTCAAGTCTTGTTAAACCTTCACATGAAAAGAATACCTTCTATATTGAACTACTTCAATATCTACTTAAACTTATTTATGTGTTTCTATCTATCTTCATAGATCTTGACACTAAATATGTTTCAATTCATATCCTTTCATTGATATTAATTCTCAATGAAACCTTTTAAATCAATTATATAATTATACTATTTATAATCAACGATATGTCATCTACATAAAGTATTATAAATATGTCTCAGCGCTCCCACTTAATTTCTTGCAAATGCAAGCATCTTCATCGTTTCTGATGAAATCAAAACTCTTTGATTATTTCATCCGGTGAAGATTCCAACTCCGTGATACTCACTTCATCCAATTGAAGTTTGTATACCTATCTAGTATTCCACGGACCAGCAAAACTCTTGGTTGTATCTAGTATGCATCCTTCATACACACTTCTGGTAAGGAATGTATTTCTACCATCCTACTATCATATCTCATAAAAGAAATATGCAGCGACTACTAGAATAATCCACATAGACTTTAAGCATTGCTACGGAAGATCTAATCTTATCGTAGTCAACTCTTTGAACTTTGTCGTAAACTACTTTTCGATAAGTCAAGCTTCTTTAAAGATATTCCATCCAAGTCCATCAATTCTATAGATCCATTTACTTTCAAAAGTATTCACCTATCTTGGATTTCATGGCGCATAGCCATTTTAACGGAGTCTGGGCCCATCATAACTTCTTTGTATGTAGTTGGTTTATCATTGTTCAAAATCAATCCTTTGTTCACAAATCATTTATTTGATCACAAAATAAACCAAATCTACAAGGTTCAATAAGTACTTTGATCTCCATGACTATAACACTTTGTAGACATGGGAGCCATGATCTTCGTAGCCGCTTCCGGAACCATTTCCGATGTTGTGCTACTCTGATCATCATGCTCAGGTTCATAAACCTTATCAAGTTCTATTGTCCTCCCACTCAAATAGTTTGCTAGAAAACAATTTCTTGGAAATAAGCAAGTAACATCAACAAACACTTTTGTCTTTTACTTAATAGTGGAAAGAATTCCCAATCAATTCTCTGGGATAACCAACAAAGACATTCATCCGATTTTGGTTGTAAACTCATTCACTTATGCTACGCATACCAAAATTTAAGAAAGGACTATTAGGGTTTATACCCATGCCATAACTCATATGGTGTCATTTCAATGGATCATGATGATGCTCTATTTAGTGTAAAAGCGATAGTCTCTAAAGCATAATCCATAAAAATATAATGGCGTCATTTTATTTTATCTCATCATTAATCCAACAAGTTTTGGATACGTCTCTTGGATACTCTATCATCACTATGATACTCCAAGAAACGTGAGTAGTAGAACAATTTCATAATTCTCTTAGATGTTCGCTAAAACTTGTAATTCAAATATTTCCACCATGATCAAATCATAGATATTTGACTTTTCTATTACGATGATTTCCACTTCATGCTGAAATTTATTTGAATCCTTTCAAATGTTTCAAACTTCTTCCTTATCGAATATATCCACATATATACTCAATTCATTGTTAGAAGTTTTCATGAAGTAGAAGAATCTCCCACACACAACTATGCCCAGTGAACCATATACATCACCATGTATGTTTCCACTAAGTTAATTGCCCGTTCAACTCTTGGCCTATGAACGGGATTTAAGTCATTCTCTTTAGAAGAGATTTGCAAGCGCCAAATGATTCAGAAATCAAATGACTCCAAAAGTCCATTTGCATGGAGTTCCTTCATGCGTTCCTTTCTAACATGACCTAAATGGCGGTTCCACTAATAAGTGGAATTCATATCATTTCCCTTATGGAATTTTAGCGTCAGTGTTATGTATGTGTGCTTCACCATAAAGATTTATAATAACTTATCCATCGTACATGGAATCCTGTTACAATTTGAACAACTTGTTGTTTTCATTTAACCAGAACAATACAACAGTTATAAAGTTCTTTATTATAAATCTGAATGGCTAGACAGAATGCCAATGACGAACATAATAACACTTTATTTTTGTTCCAGACGTGCATTCCTGTCACATTCCTTTTCAGTCACTTAGGCCATTGTATTCTTGTATTGCGTTGTTTTGTATGAAACCTCATACCAACCAATATGGTACTAATACCCAAGAATTTCATTGTGTGACCAAAACAAGGAATACATTCATAACATGTATATCATCTATATACACCTGAGCTAGACTTTCTAGTCTTTTCTTTCTTTCTGCCAAAATATCTTTTGTAGTTTCTCTTTTAGCTTTCCTCATTCTCAGAAAAACACTTCACCTTCAATAACTTCTAGGTCCATTGGTCAAATACCAATAACCTTGAGGTTCTTACCTTGAAGTTGATCATCACATGACAAGCGTTCTAGATTTCACTATTAGTAACCTTTAATGTAATGAACAATTTCACTCATAATTTTATCCATCAAATCATGACGACTTTCCGAGACCATGTCCGTACATGCTAGGCTCGTAAAGTTTTAACCTTAGTATTCGCATGTGCAAATCTGTCTTGCACCCGTTGTATGCACACGTAGAATCTATAACACCCGATCATCACGAGATGCTTCGAAGCGACGAGTCTTAGCAACGGTGCATTCTAAGGACGATCACCTCATGGATATGCGAATATCGTTAGTGCCCAACTAGTTGGAGGATTGGGACGCCTGGCGTCTTCAACCTTCGTACATTCCCATAAAACTTATGAGTTTATGTAGTCTCACTAGATTATATTCTATCATCTTGCAATAAGGTCTTAGATATCATATATATCTCATACCTTGCTTATTTCTGAAAATAAAAATTCCAGCTCCTTACTTTTGAAACAGATTTGAACTTCAAGTTTCACGGAGACAAGATGATTTAAGGTACTAATTGAAACCATTGCTCTTTGAATCATTAATGTGAGGTTTACTAAAAGTTTGCATTAGGACTTAATCATATCTTGATTCTTTAACAATACGGTACCAGTCCGTAAAGTTACTTGTCAGACTTAACAGTATTTCTATCTCAATTACAAGACTAGCGCATGGTAGAAAACGGATGCCAATTCTACAAATTTAATTCAAAATACTATTCAGACTATGTTCATGATAATTTGAGTTCATTTTTAATTCTTCAATTAACTAGGTGAACTCCCACTCAAAACAACATCCCTCGCATTGTCTTAGTGATTACACGAACCAAATCCACTACACCAAGTCCGATCATCACGAGAAAAGATGTAGCTTCAAAGGCGAACACTCAAAGTGTTCATCATATCATTCATATGACTCATGCTCTACCTTTCGGTATCCCGTGTTCCGAGACCATGTCTGTACATGCTAGGCTCGTCAAGGCAACCTTAGTATCCGCGTGTGCAAATCTGGCTTGCACCCGTTGTATGCACATGTAGAGTCTATCACACCCGATCATCACGAGATGCTTCGAAACGACAAGTCTTAGCAACGGTGCATACTAAGGATGAACACTTTATTATCTTGATATTTAGTGAGAGGGATCATCTTATAATGCTACCGTCGCGATCTAAGCAAGATAAGATGCATAAAGGATTAACATCACATGCAATTCATAATATGTGATATGATATGGCCTTTCTTCTTGTGCTTTTGATCTCCATCTCCAAAGCACATGATCATGATCTCCATCATCACCAGCATTGCACCAAGGTCCGTGGCGCCGCTTCATGGTTGTCCATCACTTATAGCTACCATAACAACTACTTGAAATAAAGCTATTACATGATGAATAGACACGCAGGTCTTTAACAAAAATTAAAAACAACCATTAGGCTCCTGCCGGTTGCCATAATACAACAATGAACATCTCATACATCAAATATAATCATCATCATATCATGGCCATATCACATCACCAAACCCTGCAAAAACAAGTTAGACGCTTCTAATTTGGTTTGCATATTTTACGTGGTTTAGGGTTTTCGAGTAAGATCCAATCTACCTACGAACATGAACCACAACGGTGATACTAGTGTTGACAATAGAAAGTGCAAATTGGAATCTTCACTATGGTGGGAGAGACAGACACCCGCAAAGCCACTTATGCAATACAAGTTGCATGTCAAGCGTGGAGCAAGTCTCATGAGACGCGGTCATGTAAAGTTAGCCCGGGCCGCTTCATCCCACCATCCCGCAAGATGCAAAGTACACAAACTAAAGCAACAAAAGCATCAACGCCCACAAAACCATTGTGTTCTACTCGTGCAACAGATCTATGCATAGACATGGCTTTGATACCACTGATGGGGTTCGTAGCATAGAAAACAAAAATTTCCTACCGCAAGACGAATAAATCCAAGATCTAATCTATGGAACACCCAAGATCTAATCTACAAGATCGAAGCAACGAGATTGACAAGATACTAACCCTTGATGATTTCCAAAGCCTACGAGATCAGATCTCGTTGTTGATGTAGACGATCATCCCTGCTGCAATCCGGCAGCACTTCCGTACTCGGTCGCGCGTACGGTGTCGATGAAGCCCTTCCTCTCCCGTTCCAGCGGGCAGCGGAGGTGTGGTAGATCTCCTCCAAATTCCAGCAGCACAACGGCGTGGTGGTGGTGGTGGAGGAAGAAAAGCTGCAGGGCTTCGCCAAGCCGGAGAGGAGAGAGGCGGCCAGAGGAGGGGGCAAATCAAGGGGATGGTGGCCGGCCACCCCCTCCCCTCTTTATATAGGGGGAGGGTCGGCTGGGGTGGCCCCCTTTCCCATCTAGGGTTAGGGGCGGCGGCCAAGTGGGGGGAAGAGGTTTTCTTCCCCCCCAAGTTGATCCCCCTAGGGTTTTGGGGAAAACCCTAGGGGTTGGCCGGCTGGGCTTTGAGGGGCATGTGCCCCTGGACCATTAGGCTAGGGAGCACCCCTTGGCCCATGCTAGGCCTCCTAGGGTCGTGGGCCCACTGGTGGGACCCCGGAACCTTCTAGAACCTTCCGGTCATCCACCGGAAAAATCCCGAACTTTTCCGAAACCTAGAAATCAACTTTCCTTATATGAATCTTATTCTCCGGACTATTCCGGACCTCCTCGTGACATCCTGGATCACATCCGAGACTCCGAACAAACTTCGTCTCCATACCATATTCAAATCTACTTATGCGACATCGAACCTTAAGCGCGTCACCCTACGGTTCGCGAACTATGCGACATGGTCGAGACTCCTCTCCGAGCAATAACCAATAGCGGGATCCGGAGATCCATAATGGCTCCCACATATTCAACGATGACTTAGTGATCGATTGAACCATTTACATACGATGCCGATTCCCTTTGTCACGCGATATTTTACTTGTCCGAGGTTCGATCATCGGTATCTCCATACCTTGTTCAACCTCGTTACCAACAAGTACTCTTTACTCGTATCGTGGTATGTGATCTCTTATGAACCATTCATATGCTTGCAAGCTAATCAGATGACATCCCACCGAGAGGGCCCAGAGTATATCTATCCGTCATCAGGATGGACAAATCCAACTATTGATCCATATGCCTCAACTCACACTTTCCAAATACTTAATCCCACCTTTATTGTCACCCATTTACGCAATGACGTTTGATGTAATCAAAGTACCCTTCCGGTGTAAGTGATTTACATGATCTCATGGTCGAAGGACTAAGGCAACTATGTATCGAAAGCTTATAGCAAATTGAACTTAATGACTTGATCTTATGCTACGCTCATTTGGGTGTGTGTCCATTATATCATTCACCTAATGACATATCCTTGTTATTAATAACATCCAATGTTCATGATCACGAAACCATGATCATCCATTAATCAACAAGCTAGTTATACAAGAGGCTTACTAGGGACTCCTTGTTGTTTACATAACACACATGTATCAATGTTTCGGTTAATACAATTATAGCATGGTATGCAAACATTATCATAAACACAAAGATATATTATAATAACCATTTTATTATTGCCTCTTGGGCATATCTCCAACATCATTGTGTGATCCTGCCATGCCAAAGAAAGAATGTCAAATCCACAGGTCATAATCTGCCACAGCTTTAAGCACCACACTGCAATATCCATGATGTCCTTTGTATATACCTTGCCAAGCAAACGGGCAGTTCTTCCATGACCAGTTCATGCAATCGATACTTCCAAACATTTCAGGGAATCCTCTGGCAGCATTTTGTGCCATGATCCTTACAGTCTCTTCCTCAGTTGGCCCTCTCAAGTAGTATTTGCCAAACTTTTCCACCACAGCTCGGCAAAACTTGTACATGCACTCAATGGCAGTAGACTCACTCATGCGAAGGTAGTCGTCCTATGTATCGGCAGGTGCCCCGTATGCAAGCATCCTCATGGCGGCGGTGCACTTCTGAATTGATGAGAACCCGATAACGCCTACAGCGTCGTGCTTGAGCTTGAAGTAGGGGTCGAACTCTCGAACGCTGTGGATGATATTCATGAACATAACCTTGTTCATCTTGTACCGGCGTGTGTTGCATCTTCTGCGAAGTAGTCGTTGTGCAGCATGGTATGCCCCTCCTGTTGGGATTCGTAGCATAGAAAATAAAAAAATTCCTACCGCAAGAACAAATAACAAGCCAAGATCTAATCTAGTAGATGGTAGCAACGAGGTGAAGATCAACATACCCTCGAAGATCGCTAAGCGTTAACGAGATAAATCTCGTGGTGGATGTAGACGATCACTTGCCACTTTTAAAAGCGCGTAGAAGATCTTGACGGTGCCACAATCAGGCAGCACCTCCGCACTCGGTCACTCGTACGTTGTTGATGACAACGTCCTTCTCCTCATTCTAGCGGGCAGCGGATGTAGTAGATCCTCCTCGGATGCCGCCAGCACAACGGCGTGGTGGTGGTGGTGGTGGTGGAGATCTCCGGCAGGGCTTCGTCTAAGCGCTACGGGAGAAGTGGGAGGAGGGGGCGGCTAGGGTTTGGGGAGAGGGGGCAGCTGGGGCGTCGGCCTTGGTGCCCTTGGGTGGTGCGGCCAATGTGTTGGCCGGCCCCCTCCCTCTCTCCCTCATTATATAGGTGAAACCCCAAGGGTTAGCCCTAGAATCCGAATAAGAGTCCAACTCATAAACCTTCCAAAGGGTGAAACCTAGGGGGAGTGGGACTCCCCTTTCCTTCTCACTTGGCCGGCCAAGGAGGTGGAGTCCACCATGGACTCCACCCTCCCAATTGGTTGGCAAGTTAAGGTTGGTGGAGTCCATCTGGGACTCCACCTTCCATGGTGATTTCTTCCGGAAGGTTCTAGAACATTCTAGCGCCTTCCATAAATGCACCGGATCATTTCCAAACTTGGAAAGTGACTTCCTATATATGAATCTTATTCTCCGGACCATTCCGGAACTCCTCGTGATGTCCTGGATCCCATCCGAGACTCCGAACAACATTCGAACTACATTCCATATTCCATATCTACTTAAAACGACATCAAACCTTAAGTGTGTCACCCTACGGTTCATGAACTATGCAGACATGGTCGAGACTCCTCTCCGACCAATAACCAATAGCGGGATCTGGAGATCCATAATGGCTCCCACACATTCAACGATGACTTCGTGATCAAAAGAACCATTTACATACGATACCGATTCCCTTTCTCACGGGATACTTTGCTTGTCCGAGGTTCGATCATCGGTATCTCCATACCTTGTTCAACCTCGTTACTGACAAGTACTCTTTACTCGTACCGTGGTATGTCATCTCTTGTGACCTAGTCACATGCTTGCAAGCTAATCAGACGGCATTCCACCGAGAGGGCCCAGAGTATATCTATACGTCATTAGGATGGACAAGTCCCACTCTTGATCTATATGCCTCAACTCATACTTTCCGAATACTTAATCACATCTTCATAACCACCCATTTACGCAATGGCGTTTGATGTAATCAAAGTACCCTTCCGGTGTAAGTGATTTACATGATCTCATGGTCGAAGGACTAGGTAACTATGTATCGAAAGCTTATAGCAAGTTGAACTAAATGACTTGATCTTATGCTACGCTTAATTGGGTGTATGTCCATTATATCATTCACCCAATGACATAACCTTATTATTAACAACATCCAATGTTCATGATCACGAAACCATGATCATCTATTAATCAACAAGCTAGTTATACAAGAGGCTTACTAGGGACTCCTTGTTGTTTACATAACACACATGTATCAATGTTTCGTTTAATACAATTATAGCATGGGATGTAAACATTTATCATGAACACTAAGATATAACAATAACTAATTTATTATTGCCTCTTGGGCATATCTCCAACAATCTTCCACTTGCACTAGAGTCAATAATCTAGTTTACATTTGTAAAGATATAACACCTTGGCCTTCTGGTGCTTATCATGTTTTGCTCACGGGAGAGGTTTCAGTCAACAAATCTGACATACTCATAAACGTATGTATTTTGCAATTAATTTGCGTCTCCATGCATCACTCATTTTCCGAATGAGTCAGCATTTATCGTATATGTTCAGTCTTCTGGTGGAACCTTAATTCCGCGGTCTGAAATATGCCACTAATATTGTCACACACAATATAGCTTCAAAGTTCTGACACTATCGGAACTACACCAAGTTCTCAAGGAACTCCTCGACTTAACATCCTCAGTCATTGTCAAAACAATGACATACTCTGCCTTCGTTTGTAGAATCCATCACAATATTTAGAACTCATCTAAATCTAGCATAGACATCTTCTAGCTCATTGTGCTACCTTTTATATAAAACTTAGCCTAATTGAGATTGAAGTTTTATTTTTATATGTGACCAAACTAATATCGGTGCAACACCTTACAGAGATTTGTTTGTCATTACCCATACAAAACTATATATATATCATTGGTTCTTCAAAACCACTCAGGGATATTCTTACTGTTGTCCAATGATCATTACATGAATCATTCTGGTATATGCTCGTAACATTTTAGAGCATAGGACATCTGATCTTGTACATATTATTCATGATCTAAAATCACTCATGTGTTTTTA
Source organism: Lolium multiflorum (assembly GCA_030979885.1). Taxonomy (NCBI): domain Eukaryota; kingdom Viridiplantae; phylum Streptophyta; class Magnoliopsida; order Poales; family Poaceae; genus Lolium; species Lolium multiflorum. Next base: position 345,887,894 of record CM061750.1, on the reverse strand, counting down.
CTCATCGAGTGTCAAATACACTCAAGTCTTGTTAAACCTTCACATGGAAAAGAACACCTTCTTAATATTTTTATATTGAACTAGTTCAATATTCATTCTATGTACTTTGACTTAAACTTATTATGTGTTTCAATCTATCTTCATAGATCTTGACACTAAATATGTTTCAGTCCATATCATTTCATTGAAGTTAATTCTCAATGAAACCTTTTAATCACATCAAGTATATAATTACATCATTTATAATCAATGATATGCCATCCACATATAATATTATAACTATGTCTCAGCGCTCCCACTTAATTTCTTGCAAATGTAAGCATCTTCATCATTTCTGATGAAATCAAAACTCTTTAATTATTTCATCCGGTGAAGATTCCAACTCCGTGATACTTACTTCATCCAGTGAAGTTTGTATACCTATCTAGTATTCCACGGACTAGCAAAACTCTTTGGTTTGTATCTAGTATACATCCTTCATACACACTTCTGGTAAGGAATGTATTTCTGCCATCCTACTATCATATCTCATAAAAGAAATATGTAGCGATTACTAGAATAATCCACATAGACTATAAGCATTGCTACGGAAGATCTAATCTTATCGTAGTCAACTCTTTGAACTTTGTCGTAAACAACTTTTTGACAAGTCGAGCTTCTTCAAGGATATTCCATCCAAGTCCATCAATTTTATAGATCCATTTACTTTCAAAAAGTATTCACCTATCTTGGATTTCATGGCGCATAGCCATTTTAACGGAGTCAGGGCCCATCATAACTTCTTTGTATGTAGTTGGTTTATCATTGTTCAAAATCAATCCTTTGTCCACAAATCATTTATTTGATCACAAAGTAAACCACATCTATAAGGTTCAATAAGTATTTTGATCTCCATGACTATAACACTTTGTAGATATGGGATCCATGATCTTCGTGGCTGCTTCCGGAACCATTTCCGATGTTGTGCTACTCTGATCATCATGCTCAGATTCATGAACCTTATCAAGTTCCATTGTCCTCCCACTCAAATACTTCGCTAGAAACAATTTCTTGGAAATAAGTAAGAAACATCGACAAACACTTTTGTCTTTAACTTTATAGTGGAAAGAATTCCCAATCAATTTTCTGGGATAACCAACAAAGATATTCATCCGATTTTGGTTGTAAACTCATTTACTTATGTTATGCGTACCAAAATTTAAGAAAGGACTATTAGGGTTTATACCCATGCCATAACTCGTATGGTGTCATTTTAACGGATCATGATGATGCTCTATTTAGTGTAAAAGCGGTAGTCTCTAAAGTATAATCCACAAAAATATAATGGCGTCATTTTATTTTGTCTCATCATTAATGCAACAAGGTTTGGATACGTCTCTCGGATACTCCATCAACATTATGATATTCCAAGAAACGTGAGTTGTAGAACAATTTCATAACTCTCTTAGATGTTCGCTAAAACTCGTAATTCAAATATTTCCACCATGATCCAATCATAGATATTTGAATTTTGTATATGATTTCCACTTCATGCTAAAATTTATTTGAATCCATTCAAATGTTTCAAACTTCTTCCTTATCAAAAAAATATATCCACATATATATACTCAATTCATTGTTGGAAGTTTTCATGAAGTAGAAGAATCTCCCGCACACAACTATGCCCAGTGAACCACATATATCATCATGTATGTTTCCACTAAGTTAGTTGCCCATTCAAATCTTGGCCTATGAACGGTATTTAAGTCATTCTCTTTGGAAGAGATTTGCAAGCGCCAAACGATTCAAAAAATCAAATGACTCCAAAATCCCATTTGCATGGAGTTCCTTCATGCGTTCCTTTCTAACATGACCTAAATGGCGGTTCCACTAAATGAGTGGAATTCACGTCATTTGCCTTATGGCATTTTAGCGTCAATGATTTGTATGTGTGCTTCACCATAAAGATTTATAATAACTTATCCATTCGTACATGGAATGCTGTTATAATTTGAACAACTCATTGTTTTCATTTAACCAGAACAAAACAACAATTATACAGTTCTTTATTATAAATCTGAAGGGCTAGGTAGAATGCCAACGACGAACACAATAACACTTTATTTTGTTCCAGACGTGCATTCCTACCATATTCCTTGTCAGTCACTTAGGCCATTGCATTCTTGTATTGCGTTGTTTTGTATGACACCTCATACCAACCAATATGGTACAAATACCCAAGAATTTCATTGTGTGACCAAACAAAGAATACATTCATAATTAACATGTATATCATCTATATATACCTGAGCTAGACTTTCTAGTATTTTCTTTCTTTCTGCCAAAAAATCTTTTGTAGTTTCTCTTTTAGCTTTCCTCATTCTTAGAAAAACACTTCACCTTCAATAACTTCTAGGTCCATTGGTCAAATGCCAATAACCTTGAGGTTCTTACTTTGAAGTTGATCATCACATGACAAGTGTTCCAGATTTCACTATTAGTAACTTTTAATGTGATGAACAATTTCACTCATAATTTTATCCATCAAATCATGATGACTTTTCGAGACCATGTTTGTACATGCTAGGCTCGTAAAGTTTAACCTTAGTATTCACATGTGCAAATCTGGCTTGCACCCGTTGTATGCACACGTAGAATCTATAACACCCGATCGTCACGTGATGCTTCAAAACGACGAGTCTTAGCAACGGTGCATACTAAGGACGATCACTTCATGGATATGTGAATATTGTTAGTGCCCAACTAGTTGGAGGATCGGAACGCCTAGCGTCTTCAACCTTCGTACATTCCCATAAAACTTATGAGTTTATGTAGTCTCACTAGATTATATTCTATCATCTTGCAATAAGGTCTTAGATATCACATATATCTCATACCTCGCTTATTTCTGAAAACAAAATTTCCAGCTCCTTACTTTTCAAACGGATTTGAACTTCAAGTTTCACGGAGACAAGATGATTTTAGGTACTAATTGAAACCATTGTTCTTTGAATCAGCAATGTGAGGTTTACTAAAAGTTTGTAATAGGACTTAATCATTTCTTGATTCTTTAACAATACGGTACCAGTCCGTAAAGTTACTTGTCAGACTTAACATTATTTCTATCTCATTTATAAGACTAGCGCATGATAGATAACGGATGCCAATTCTACAAATTTAATTCAAAATACTATTCAGATTATGTTCATGATAATTAGTTCAAGTTTTAATCTAATTACTAATGAATTTCCACTTAATACAACATCCCTCATAGTTGTTAAGTGGCACACGATCCACATCCACTACACCAAAACCGATCATCACGTGAGATGATGTAGCTTCAATGGTGAACATCAACATGTTGATCGTATCATCCATATGACTCGTGTTCAACCTTTCGGTTTCCGTTGTTCCGAGGCCATGTCTGTACATGCTAGGCTTGTCAAGCAAACCCAAGTATTTTCGCGTGTGCAACATGGCTTACACCCATTGTATGTGAACGTAGAATCTATCACATCTGATCAACACGAGATGCTTCAAAATGACGAACTGTAGCAACGGTGCATACGAGGGGAGAACACTTTATTATCTTGATATTAATGTGAGGGATCATCTTATAATGCTACCGTCGCGATCTAAGAAAAATAAGATGCATAAAGGATTAACATCACATGCAATTCATAATGTGATATGATATGGCCCTTTAGTGTTTGCGCCTTTGATCTTCATCTCCAAAGCACGGACATGATCTCCATCATCAACGGGCATGATCTCCATCATCGTCGGCGTAGCGTCAAGGTCCATGGCGCCGTCTTCATGGTTGTTCACCACATGTAGCAACTATTACAACTACTTTGAAATAATACTACTACATGAAATATAAAGACAACCATAAGGCTCATGCCGGTTGCCACAATACAATAATGATTATCTCATACATATTCATCATCACATCATGGCCATATCACATCACCAAACCCTGCAAAAACAAGTTAGACGCCTCTAATTTGGTTTGCATATTTTACGTGGTTTAGGGTTTTCGAGTGAGATCCAATCTACCTACGAACATGAACCACAACGGTGATACTAGTGTTGTCAATAGAAAGAGTAGATTGAATCTTCACTATGGTGAGAGAGACAGACACCCGCAAAGCCACTTATGCAATACAAGTTGCATGTCAGGCGTGGAGCAAGTCTCATGAGACGCGGTCATGTAAAGTTGGCCCGGGCCGCTTCATCCCGCCATCCCGTGATGTCTACTCAGGATTATTTTCCTGTAGACAGTGTTGGGTCTCCAAGAGCAGAGGTTTGTAGAACAGCAGCAAGTTTTCCCTTAAGTGGATCACCCAAGGTTTATCGAACTCAGGGAGGAAGAGGTCAAAGATATCCCTCTCAAGCAACCCTGCAATCACGATACAAGAAGTCTCTTGTGTCCCCAACACACCTAATACACTTGTCAGATGTATAGGTGCACTAGTTCGGCGAAGATATAGTGAAATACAAGTAGTATGGATGTATATGAGTGGTAATAGCAATCTGAATAAAATATGGCAGCGAGTAAACATGCAACAAAACAGTAAGTAAGCGGTGTTTGCAGTATTGGAAACAAGGCCTAGGGATCATACTTTCACTAGTGGACACTCTCAACATTGATCGCATAATAAATTAATAGCTTCTCTCATTTGTGCTACATACACTCTTTTGTTGGATGACAAACACCATTCGTTGTGTAGGGCTACAAGAGCTCCCTCAAGCCGGAGTTAACAAGCGCCACAACATTCAGCATTCATATTTAAGTAACCTTAGAGCATAATAGATCTTTGCAAAATAAACCGAGTACTAACATAGCATACACACTGTCACCATTACACTATGAAAGGGGGAATAGATCACATCAATACTATCATAGCGATAATCAACTCCATAACCTACAAGAGATTATGATCATAATCTACGACAAGAACTACATGATGCACACACTGTCACCTTTACACCATGCAGGAGGAATAGACTACTTTAATAACATCACATGAGTAGCACATAGAATAGTAGCGATACAAAGCTCATCATATGGATCTCAATCATGTAAGGCATCTCATGAGATCATTGTATTGGAGTACAGAGAAGAGAGATTAACCACATAGCTACCGGTACAGCCCTTAGCCTCGAAGGAGAACTACTCCCTCCTCATCATGGGAGCAGCAGCGTTGATGGAGATGGCGGTGAAGATGGCGGTGAAGATGGCGGTGGTGTCGATGGAGAAGCCTTCCGGGGCACTTCCCCGTCCCGGCGGCGTGCCGAACAGAGACTCCTGTCCCCCAGATCTTGGCTTCGCGATGACGGCGGCTCTGGAACTTTTCTCGTACCGTGGCTTATTCGTCTCGAGGTTTTAGGTCAGGGAGACTTTATAGGCGAAAGGGGAGCCTCGGAGGGGCCCTGGTGGGGCCAGACCATAGGGGGGCGCACCCACCTGGCCGCGCCCAGGTGTGGTGTGGGGCCCCTGTGGCTCGTCTCCGACTCCTCTTTGATGTTCTGGAAGCTCCCGGAAAAAATAAGATCTTGGGCGTTGATTTCGTCCAATTCCGAGAATATTTCCTTACTAGGATTTCTGAAACCAAAAACAGCAGAAAACAGGAACTGACACTTCGGCATCGTCAATAGGTTAGTTCCGGAAAACGCATCAAAACATCATAAAGTGTGAACAAAACATGTACGTATTGTCATAAAACAAGCATGGAACATCAGAAATTATAGATACGTTGGAGACGTATCAAGCATCCCCAAGCTTAGTTCCTACTCGCCCTCGAGTAGGTGAACGATAACAACAAATAATTTCTGAAGTGACATGCTACCATTATAATCTTGATCAACATTATTGTAAAGCATATGACATGAATGGAGTGATTCAAAGCAATGATCTATCGTTTGCTAACAAATAGATAACATATAGCAAAACTTTTCATGAATAGTACTTTCAAGACAAGCATCAAAAAGTCTTGCATAAGAGTTAACTCATAAAGCAATAAATTCAAAGTAAAGGCATCAAAGCAACACAAAGGAAGATATAAGTTTCAGCAGTTGCTTTCAACTTTCAACATGCATATCTCATGGATAATGGTCAACATAGAGTAATATGATGAAATGCAAATAAGCAAGTATGTAAGAATCAATGCATAGTTGACACAAGTGTTTGCTTCTAAGGTGGAAGGAAATGGGTAAACTGACTCAACAATAAAGTAAAAGATAGGCCCTTCGCAGAGGGAAGCAGGGATTAAATCATGTGCTAGAGCTTTTCAAGTTTTGAAATCATATAGAGAGCATAAAAGTAAAATTTTGAGAGGTGTTTGTTGTTGTCAACGAATGGTAATGGGTACTCTAACACCCTTATCAACCAGACTTTCAAGAGCGGCTCCCATGAAGGACGTTATCTCTACCAGCAAGGTAGATCATCCCTCTTCTCTTTGTTTACACATGTACTTTAGTTTTATTTATTAGATGACACTCCTCCCAACCTTTTGCTTACACAAGCCATGGCTAACCAAATCCTCGGGTGCCTTCCAACATTCACATACCATGGAGGAGTGTCTATTTGCAAATTTAAGTTGCTTACTGATAGATCAGGGCAAAACATGTGAAGAGAATTATTAATGCAAGTTAATTAATTGGGGCTGGGAACCCCATTGCCAGCTCTTTTTGCAAAATTATTGGATAAGCGGATGAAGCCACTAGTCCATTGGTGAGAGTCTCAGAAGTAAATGACAAGATCGAAAGATAAAACACCACATACTTCCTCATGAGCTATAAAACATTGACAAAAATAAGAGATAATAGCTTTTGAATTGTTTAAAGGTAGCACATGAAGTATTTACTTGGAATGGCAGGAAATACCACATAGTAGGTAGATATGGTGGACACAAATGGCATGGGTTTTGGCTCAAGGTGTTTGGATGCACGAGAAGCATTCCTCTCAGTACAAGGCTTAGGCTAGCAAGGTTGTTTGATGCAAACACAAGTATGAACCGGTACAGCAAAACTTTCATAAGAACATATTGCAAGCATTATAAAACTCTACACTGTCTTCCTTGTTGCTCAAACACTTTACCAGAAAATATCTAGACCTTAGAGAGACCAATCATGCAAACCAAATTTCAACAAGCTCTACAGTAGTTCTCCATTACTAGATTTAAACTACATGATGCAAGAGCTTAAACATGATTTATGAGAGCTCAAAACAATTGCCAAGTATCAAATTATTCAAGACCATATGAAGCATTTTCTGATTCCAACCAAATAACAACAAGTGAAGCGATCAACTTTCGCCCTTGAACATTAAAAGCAAAAATGAAGAACACTAGTGTTCATATGAAAAAGCGGAGCGTGTCTCTCTCCCACACAAGGATGAATTTATTCAGAGAACTAAGATAACAAAACAAAAATAAAAGCACACAGATGCTCCAAGTAAAGTACATAAGATGTGACTGAATAAAAATATAGTTTCAATAGAAGAAACCTGATAAGTTGATGAAGAAGAGGATGCCTTAGGCATCCCCAAGCTTAGACGCTTGAGTCTTCTTGAAATATGCAGGGATGAACCACGGGGGCATCCCCAAGCTTAGGCTTTTCACTCTTCTTGATCATAGTATATCATCCTCTTCTATTGACCCTTGAAAATTTCCTCCACACCAAACTTCAAGCAAACTCATTAAACGGTTAGTGCATAATAAAAATTCACATGTTCAGAGGTGACACAATCATTCTTAACACTTCTGGACATTGCACAAAGCTTCTGAAAGTTAATGGAACAAAGAAACTCATTCAACATATCAAAAGCGGCAATGCGAAATAAAAGGCAGAATCTGTCAAAACAGAACAGTCCGTAAAGACGAATTTTGCAGGGGCACTTAAATTGCTCAGATGGAAAAACTCAAAACTAATGAAAGTTGCGTACATATATGAGGATCACACACGTAAATTTTCAGATATTTCTGAGTTACCTACAGAGACTTCTGCGCGAATTCGTGATAGACAGCGCAGTAATCCAAATCTAGCATCAACTTTACCATAGAGACTTTACTTGGCACAAAAACATGATAATGAGAGGTTGCTACAGTAGTAAACAACTTCCAAGACTCAACAAAACAAAAATTGCTGTAGTAAAATAAACACATGGGTTATCTCCCAAGAAGTTCTTTCTTTATAGCCATTAAGATGGGCTCAACAATTTTAATGATAATGCTCTCATAAGGATGAGAGTTGAAGCAAAAGAGAGCATAAAGAAGCAAATTCAAAACACATTTAAGCCTAACCCACTTCCTATGAAAAGGAATCTTGTACACAAATAAATTCATGAAGAACAAAGTGACAAGCATAGGAAGGCAACACAAGCGCAATTTCAAGATTCTCAACATAAAGAGGGGAACTTAATATTATTAAGATGCATATAACCATGTTTCCCTCTCTCATAATAACTTTCAGTAGCATCATGAACAAACTCAACAATATAACTATCACATAAAACATTCTTGTCATGAGCCACATGCATAAAATTATTACTCTCCACATAAGCATAATCAATTTTATTAGTTGTAGTGGGAGCAAATTCAACAAAGTAGCTATCATTATTATTCTCATCAAGTGTAGGAGGCATATTATAATCATAATAAAATTTACTCTCCATAGTAGGCGGCACCAAAAGACCACTATCATTATAATCATCAAAAATAGGAGGCAAAGTATCATCAAAGAAAATTTTCTCCTCAATGCTTGGGGGACTAAAAATATCATGCTCATCAAAACCAGCTTCCCCAAGCTTAGAATTTTCCATATCATTAGCAACAATGGTGTTCAAAGCGTTCATACTAATATCATTGCTACTAGCATGCAAATAAGATTCCATAGGTTTTTTAATTTTCGCAGCAAACAATCCATGTCTTAACTCAGGAAATAGAATAAAAAGCTCACTGTTGCTTTCCATTATGCCTAACTAGTGTAAACAAGAAACCAAAAGATGCAATTGCAGGATCTAAAGGAAATAGCTTCGAGCACTTACAACGGCAACATAAAATAACTTAGTTACCTGGGACCGGAGTATGAGTGCCTTTTACCTTTCCTCCCCGGCAACGGCGCCAGAAAATAGCTTGATGTCTACTCACGCTTCTTTTCCTGTAGACAGTGTTGGGCCTCCAAGAGCAGAGGTTTGTAGAACAGCAGCAAGTTTTCCCTTAAGTGGATCACCCAAGGTTTATCGAACTCGGGGAGGAAGAGGTCAAAGATATCCCTCTCAAGCAACCCTGCAATCACGATACAAGAAGTCTCTTGTGTCCCCAACACACCTAATACACTTGTCAGGTGCACTAGTTCGGCGAAGATATAGTGAAATACAAGTAGTATGGATGTATATGAGTGGTAATAGCAATCTGAATAAAATATGGCAGCGAGTAAACATGCAACAAAACAGTAAGTAAGCGGTGTTTGCAGTATTGGAAACAAGGCCTAGGGATCATACTTTCACTAGTGGACACTCTCAACATTGATCGCATAATAAATTAATAGCTTCTCTCATTTGTGCTACATACACTCTTTTGTTGGATGACAAACACCATTCGTTGTGTAGGGCTACAAGAGCTCCCTCAAGCCGGAGTTAACAAGTGCCACAACATTCAGCATTCATATTTAAGTAACCTTAGAGCATAATAGATCTTTGCAAAATAAACCGAGTACTAACATAGCATACACACTGTCACCATTACACTATGAAAGGGGGAATAGATCACATCAATACTATCATAGAGATAATCAACTCCATAACCTACAAGAGATTATGATCATAATCTACGACAAGAATCACACGATGCACACACTGTCACCTTTACACCATGGAGGAATAGACTACTTTAATAACATCACATGAGTAGCACATAGACTAGTAGCGATACAAAGCTCATCATATGGATCTCAATCGTGTAAGGCAGCTCATGAGATCATTGTATTGGAGTACAGAGAAGATAGATTAACCACATAGCTACCGGTACAGCCCTTAGCCTCGAAGGAGAACTACTCCCCCCTCATCATGGGAGCAGCAGCGTTGATGGAGATGGCGGTGAAGATGGCGGTGTGTCGATGGAGAAGCGTTCCGGGGGCACTTCTCCGTCCCGGCGGTGTGCCGGAACAGAGACTCCTGTCCCCCAGATCTTGGCCTCGCGATGACGGCGGCTCTGGAACTTTTCTCGTACCGTGGCTTATTCGTCTCGAGGTTTTAGGCCAGGGAGACTTTATAGGCGAAAGGGGAGCCTCGAGGGCCCTGGTGGGCCAGACCATAGGGGGCGCACCCCCCGCGCCCAGGTGTGGTGTGGGGCCCTGTGGCTCGTCTCCGACTCCTCTTTGATGTTTCGGAAGCTCCCGGGAAAAATAAGATCTTGGGCGTTGATTTCGTCCAATTCCGAGAATATTTCCTTACTAGGATTTCTGAAACCAAAAACAACAGAAAACAGGAACTGGCACTTCGGCATCTCGTCAATAGGTTAGTTCCGGAAAACGCATCAAAACATCATAAAGTGTGAACAAAACATGTAGGTATTGTCATAAAACAAGCATGGAACATCAGAAATTATAGATACGTTGGAGACGTATCATCTCGCAAGATGCAACAAGATGCAAAGTACACATAACTAAAGACAACAAAGCATCAACGCCCACAAAACCATTGTGTTCTACTCGTGCAACCAATCTATGCATAGACACTGCTCTGATACCACTGTTGGGATTTGTAGCATAGAAAACAAAAAAATTCCTACTGCAAGAACGAATAACAAGCCAAGATCTAATCAAGTAGATGGTAGCAACGAGGTGAAGATCAACATACCCTCGAAGATCGCTAAGCGTTACCGAGATAAATCTCATGGTGGATGTAGACGATCACTTGCCGCTTTTAAAAGCTCGTAGAAGATCTTGACGGTGCCACAATCAGGCGGCACCTCCGCACTCGGTCACACGTACGGTGTTGATGACGATGTCCTTCTCCCTGTTCCAGCGGGCAGCGGATGTAGTAGATCCTCCTCGGAATCCCGCCAGCACGACGGCGTGGTGGTGGTGGTGGAGATCTCCGGCAGGGCTTCGCCTAAGCGCTACGGGAGAAGTGGGAGGAGGGGGCGGCTAGGGTTTGGGGAGAGGGGGCAGCTGGGACGCCGACCTTGGTGCCCTTGGGTGGTGCGGCCAATGTGTTGGCCGGTCCCCTCCCTCTCTCCCTCATTATATAGGTGCAACCCCAAGGGTTAGCCCTAGAATCCGAATAAGAGTCCAACTCCTAAACCTTCCAAAGGGAGTGGGACTCCCCCCTTTTCTTCTCACTTGGCCGGCCAAGGAGGTGGAGTCCACCATGGACTCCACCCTCCCACTTGGTTGGCAAGTTAGGGTTGGTGGAGTCCATCTGGGACTCCACTTTCCATGGTGATTTCTTCTGGAAGGTTCTAGAACATTCTAGCGCCCCTTCCATAAATGCACCTTATCATTTCCAAACTTGGAAAGTGACTTCCTATATATGAATCTTATTCTCCGGACCATTCCGGAACTCCTCGTGATGTCCTGGATCCCATCCGAGACTCCGAACAACATTCGAACTACATTCCATATTCCATATCTACTTAAAACGACATCAAACCTTAAGTGTGTCACCCTACGGTTCATGAACTATGCAGACATGGTCGAGACTCCTCTCCGACCAATAACCAATAGCAGGATCTGGAGATCCATAATGGCTCCCACACATTCAACGATGACTTCGTGATCGAAAGAACCATTTACATACGATACCGATTCCCTTTCTCACGAGATACTTTGCTTGTCCGAGGTTCGATCATCGGTATCTCCATACCTTGTTCAACCTCGTTACTGACAAGTACTCTTTACTCGTACCGTGCTATGCCATCTCTTGTGACCTAGTCACATGCTTGCAAGCTAATCAGACGACATTCCACCGAGAGGGCCCAGAGTATATCTATACGTCATTAGGATGGACAAATCCCACTCTTGATCCATATGCCTCAACTCATACTTTCTGAATACTTAATCACATCTTCATAACCACCCATTTACGCAATGGCGTTTGATGTAATCAAAGTACCCTTCCGGTGTAAGTGATTTACATGATCTCATGGTCGAAGGACTAGGTAACTATGTATCGAAAGCTTATAGCAAGTTGAACTAAATGACTTGATCTTATGCTACGCTTAATTGGGTGTATGTTCATTATATCATTCACCCAATGACATAACCTTGTTATTAACAACATCCAATATTCATGATCACGAAACCATGATCATCTATTAATCAACAAGCTAGTTATACAAGAGGCTTACTAGGGACTCCTTGTTGTTTACATAACACACATGTATCAATGTTTCGCTTAATACAATTATAGCATGGGATGTAAACATTTATCATGAACACTAAGATATAACAATAACTAATTTATTATTGCCTCTTGAGCATATCTCCAACACCTCCATCCTCTGCCGGGGCTTGGACTTCTTCCTCCCCGGCCTTGATCCTCCGCGGCGCGGCCTCTTCCTCTTCTCCACCTCGGCGTCAAGCATGTCCTGGAGGGACACGATGATCAGCAAATGCTCCCGGAGGTCGTCGTCGAAGGCTTGCTCGTCCTCCAGCAGCAGGGCAAGCATCTCGTCATTGCTATCCATGTCTAAAGCAAAATCAATGGTTAAAATTGCGCCGGGGCAGAGGAGGCAACGAACAGCGGCCAACCGCGCCTACCTGGAAAGTCGTCCAGCACCTTGTGTGCGCGGAGGTGGAGCGGATTTGACGCCACGTTCTGGGACGCGCTGGCGAAGCGGCGGCGGCGGAACGACCGGTGGGAGTGCCAGCCGCGACGACGGTGCCGACACTTAGAAGAAATCGGACGTCGAAACGGCTGGCAAATGCAGCGGCGGCGGAGGGGTGGGAGGCGCGAGAGGGAAGGAGCGACGAGAAAAAAGGCGCAAACCAACGGTTTATGGAAATAGTCGCCGACATGTGGGACCCGTCTCGCTTTTCGTTGTGTCCGGAGTGCCCGGAGCGTCCCCTGTGGGGTGGGGACGGGCTCGGGGCGCCGGACACCGTATCGAGACACGCCAGACAAAAAAGGATTTTGGGGAACGCGGCTGGAAATGTCTTTTTATCCGAAGCGCCCCAAATTTCTTTGGGAGACGCTTTGGAAACGTGACTGGAGATGATCTTAGGTGAGAGACTCGGCTGGGCCTTCCTGAGCTGCTGCCTCTAGGGTTAGGGATGGCAATGGGTACCCATCACCCGTGAACCCGGCGGGTAAAAACCCAATAAAAGTACGGGTATGAGACAAAAAAATTACCCATGGATATATATATGGGAAAATTTTGTACCCATTGGATAGAGTGGGTATGGGTATGGGATGGTAAAACCCATACCCATGTACCCGTGTACCTGTCCAACATGCTGACATGTGGGGTATTATATAGTATACTAACGTACCAAAAAAGGTCAAACAATAATCCGACTAATAACTCTTCCATGATCTCAGGTAATTATTGTTTGACCTCCTTCCATGATTACCGCATAGACTAGGCTCTAAGGCTGGACCTATTCACGTATTAGTATCACATTCACTTCCCAGTCCCCCCGATCAATCTCCTCTCTTCTCTATCTCTCCTAGAAACGCAAGTTTTTTTTTTCGAGCTTTGGCGTACCATATCTTTATAGAAGGTAGAGGTTTGAGTACAAGAACGGCACCACTCGCTACAAGCAACGAGCGTGACCCCACACAACACCGGCTACAGACCAAACAACTACAACACAAAGCACCTGTCCTAAGCAAGAGCCAAGCCACGTCTCGACCGACGCCAGACACCTCCGTGGAGGAGCCACTTCAAGAAGGCCTTCCATGTCGACGCACCATCCGAAGTAGATCAATGGCGGGACAGGTTGAACCCAAGAAGCTGTCCTCCAGAAACATGCCAGCAGTGGCGTGCATAGCGCCCTGAAGATCTGCCGTGGACCACAGCGCCACCGGATTGAAACCGCAAGGGGACCCCTGCACCGTGTCCTCAAGCACGAAGCTCTCAACAGAGTCACGACGTCGCCGACGCCGCCATCGTGCCGATCCGCACCGGATCGAGGCTTTCGCCCGAAGACAACCAAACTCCAACCGAGTAGGGAGATGTCGACACTCCACGACGACGCCTCCAAGGAGGGGAACGACACCCACGGGCGCCGTCGCCACCGGCCAGACCTAAGCCGGGCATGACTTTCGTCCGAGTCCTCGACCATCTCCGAAACCCCAGAGCATGGGCAGAGCTCCCTTGAGCCTCGCACCGCTGCCGCCACAACACCTCATCGATGGTGTCGCAAAAAACTGCAGACCACACACCACGCAAAGCTGGGGATCTGGTCAACCTCCCTCTCCCCCTCCAGCCCGGCCAGGCACCGCAACCACCACTCTCCCCTCTTCGCCGCCGGGTGACCCAGATCTTGCCGAGCTCAAGGCGGCGGACCTCTTCTCGCCGAGGGCTCTCCCTGGCCGAGCTTCTCCTCGCCACTGCCTCCAGCACCGGCCGCGCCCGACCGCCTCCCGACGGCGCCTCCTCTCCTCTCCGCCCGAGCTCTCCGCAGCAGGCCTCGCCGGACTCTTCCCTCCCGCCAAGGGACAGCAGCCACCACTCATCTCCGGCACGAGCTAGGGCCGGCCGCCCCGGTCGTCGCCAGCTCCAGGCGACCTCCATGCAGCAGCCTTCCCAGCCCCGAAGGCCCAGATCGGGCCCGTAGACCCAGATCCAGCCCACACCGACTCCTCCCTCTCCCCACGCCAGCGCCGCCAGGAGAGCACCACGCGCGCCGAGGACACGGGAGCGACGGCCTCTGCTCGCCAAGGCTCATCCTTGGCGGAGACTCTCCGCGCTTCCGCCTCCCAGCCAAGGCTCGCGAGCGCCTCCGACGCAACTGTCGCGCCTCGCCTCCGCCTTCGCCTCCCCTCCGCTGCCTACCTCGCCGGGAGCCTCCTCTCCGCCATGCACCGCCAGCCCTCCCGACCCCCAGCCCCGCGCCGCAAGGCCCTCGAAGCCCCGCGCCGCCGGCCGCGCTCGCCCACCGCGCCGCCCATGGCGTCCCACCTCCGCACGTCGGGGGCCCGCCGGGGCGCGCCCGCCCGCACCCGCCGTCTTCGACGGCCAGGCGTGGCCACCACCGCCGGCCCTGGCGGCGGCAGCGGCCGGAGGAGGAGATCCGGTGGCTGCTAGGGTTTGGCGTGGGGGCGCCTCCGGAGCCGCCCGTGCGTGGCGGCCCGGGAAGTTCAGTTGCGACTTCTAGAAACGCAAGTTGGCCACCAGGGACCAAGGTCAGGGCGACGCCGCAGGCGCCTCTAGCCATCTAGTCATGGTTTCAGCCACTCGGAACCACCGCTCCGTTCAGGCGCGGGCTCCTCTAGCGATCTAGTCCAAGTGAATTCATTCGTTTTTTCTACTAGGATTTGGCCCTTTGAGATGTGGAGTGGAGGCTAATGGTCACGTGGCTCATGTCAAGTCATGGTGTTCAAGATTAAATAAACACCGCGCGCATACACTCACCCCTATGAACGCACACACGCACACCCTACCCCTATGAGCACCTCCGGAAGACTGAGCCGGTGGATTGGATCTTGAAATTGACGAAGTCACCACAGACGCCTCGCTGTCGACGGAACGTCGCCTCCCACTGAATGATTATTCCGCCTTTATGAGACACACAGATGTCAAACCTGGGGTTTGAACTCTGGTGGGCTGGGGATACAACCATCCTCCTAACCACCCAACCTCAGGTTGGTTCTGAACACTGTTTTCGTTTTGTTTTGGTTGCATGCATATTGAAGTGGTTAACTGACGGAAATGCTCTTTGGCTCGTAGGTGTATATCTATTTTGTAACATCCCAAGTTTTCAATACTAAATAAAAAGAAGAGTATTTCAAATACCCAAAATTTGCAACAAACAAAAACTTTCGTCATGCATATAGTGTCACATATAGTGTATGCATAGTGTGCATTTCTCTTGTGCATTTTGCCATGATGAGTGTTTGTGATTTGTTACGTAGGTTTAAAACCTAAACCAAGACCACTCAACCCCAACATGAGGAGAGTAAAAGAAATAGAAAATAATTCAATTCTCACTCACATACAACTTTGGCCAATTATTCAAATCATAACCAAAGGCCACCATTGCTTGATCTATGGTTTGTAAAACTCTGATATAACAAAAACAAACCCAAATGCATAAAAGAAACCAGAAACAAATCAAAGGAAATTTCAAATCTAACATACATATGATAATGGTCATATGACCACTTTATAAAATCTTCATCTCTTTGCACCCCTGTATTTGAATTTTCTTAAACTAAACTTGGTCAACACTTACCACCTCATCCAAGACCAAGTCAAAGTGAACAACTTTTCTGTTGACCACCCCTGCTGACTTTGACCAGGTTGACCAGAATAGATTTGACAAGATGTGACATTGAAACAAAGAGTAGATGATCCCCATTTTGGAAATGTTGCAAACTTTGATTAAAATGAACAACACTACCACCATTCCATCACATTAAATATATGAATGAAGTTCACCAAAAAGAATTTCGAAATTTGAATATTTTTCTCATGCGACCATTCTGTCGAACACTTGGCAGGCACAAATCAAATTTGATCAAACCTTGTAATATCCAACAGATTTTAAGCTGAACCCTTGATGAATCTTGATGATCATTGCACCTTGAGTACTCCTCCATCATTGCAAGTCCTTTCTTGTGCAAGTGGAGGAGTGGAGGAACCCTAATCTACCCCATGTCGAACCCATGCCGGCCACCATGCACTCCCTCTCTCTGGCTCAACTCCCTCTCTCTCACCATGTCCTGGAGCTAGCCAAGTACACGCTGATCATGATCCAGCACGGCCGGAGCTCGCCAAGCCACGGCATTAGCCGCACCAAGCGTGCACATGCACGCCCAGGACATGTCGTGGCATGCCAGTGCACGCGGTGAGCGCGCACTGGACGCGCCAGAGCATAGCGAGGCACCGTCGCCCTCGTCCTCGCCTACTGACCATTCCCTGCGTCAAGCATCGCCACCAGTACCCCTACCTGCTAGCCACACTCGAGCACCGCCGGGAGCCTTGTCGCCGTCGCCATCGTCGGAGCCATGCCGCGGGTACTACGGTATGATCACCAAGCTCCTGAGCCATCCCATCGTCCCCTGGACGCGTCAGCTGTACCCAAAGCTTCGCCATGCCGTCGCCACTCAAGTGCCGTCCTCCATTTGCCCCTTCGTGCGCCGGAGCAGCCACGCCGTCGACGACCTCTCTCGGCACCCGCAGCACTCCCTCCCCTCTATAAATAGAGACCTCCCGCGGCCATTTCCTTCACACCATCACGATCGCCTCATCTCACTGGTTCACCTCGACCTAACCACACCTCAAATCGTCGCCGGAGCAGCTCCAATTTGAAGCCGAAGCTCGCCGGAGCCCGTAGATCACCGTCGCCGATTCACGCCACCCCGAGCCTCGCCACTACTACCAGGAGCTTCAGCAACGTCGACAACATCGCCTCGCACCCAGCAGAACCCCGCGGGAACGCCGGTACGCTCTCCGACCCCCTAGGCTCGCCGCCAGGACGTCGGCTTCTCACCGGAGAAGAAGGTGCTCGTGAGCCGTCGATCGCCCATCTGATCTGACGCTCCACGTTCGCCATACCGTTTCGGTTTTTAAGTGAGGCTGACGGGTGGAACCCACCGTGTCAGGCGGCCCGCGCCTGGGCGACACGCTGCTGGGCCGGCCCACCTCTTTTTTCACCGTGTAGCCCATCCAATCTTCCCGCCAAGCCCAGTTAATTCAAATTCTATTTTTCTGTTTAATTCGAATATACTTGCTGATGCTTATTTCAAATTTGAATAGTTTAAAATCTACTACACCAAATTTAGAAAATTTTATATATTCGGAAAGCCCATGAAATTATCTAAACAATGCCACTGGCCTCACTTGCAAATTATTTGTAGAATTTAAATGATAAAAATAACAAGGCAGAGGTTTTTCTAACTTCAAATAAATATTAAAAATTATCTACTAATGCTTTTGAGTTGATTCCAACTCTCATAAATCACTTTTGACATACTCTAATTGTTTATGCAAAAATATAGTATAGTTGCCTTGCATGATCATGAACTAGAACTAAATAAAGGCTATGGAGCCATTTATAGTCCATTTAACTCATACCAATAAATTTATTTAAATAGTATGAGAGCTACTCTCTCATTTAAATTGTGATCCTAAGTACTTCAAATAGAGGTACTGACTTTGGTCTAATAAACCTCATGCTTGATTACTTAGAGATATTAAATCATTAGCATGTTAGTAATAAAATGCATGAGGTTTAGCCCTCATTTAAATCACACTCTCAAATAATAGATATGAGGTGTTGACCTTGGTCAACCTATACTCATACCTTATTATTATTTGAAGAGATTAAACCTTAATATGATTCAATGAGAGGAAATTATTTTTCCAAAGAAATAACTAGAAATGATAATCAATATTTATAATGAGAGGAAATTATTTTTCTTTAACATAAAACTAAGTCAATCACCCTGATGATCAAATTGTGATGCTAGCTTAGGTTTGTGTGAATTTTTGGTGTGTTTAGCTTAGTACTTAAGTTTGTGTGGTGATCGTTATACCTTGTATTCGTATATAGACGCTCGTCTCGAGGAATACCCGGAGGAGGAAGACTACAACCAAGAGGAGGAGGAAAACTTTGACTCCTATCCCAACCAAGGCAAGCTAATACTTTTGCAAGCCACCTTAATGCAAAGCTCTTCATGAGCAAGGCACCATTACATATTACTTTATGCTTAAGGAACCTATCCCATGTTTTTGCTTTACTATTATTTTAAGTATTGTATTTTCAAAGTTTACTTTTGATTCATGATTTACTTGCCCTAGAATAGAACAAGAACATCAAGGCTAGTATAAGCAAATAAAGCTAGATAGCACCCCCTCATGACTAGATGCTATTGCTAAATAAATAAAACTGACTACTCTAGATGGGAACATGGTGAAATGAAATGACTTTGAAAGAATTTGAAAGTGAAAGTGACTTGAATGACTTGGTGAAAATTTGTGAAAACTGATGATTGGGTTCGTATGCGATACCTTTCCAATTATACAAGTACCCCCACAATACCGGAATATGGGTATGGCTTAACTGGAAGTTTATATATCTTAGTATGGGTTCCCTCTAAACAAGCGTCATAGGGGTTATGCCGAGGCTGCCTCCGTTGAAAGTGAATTGATTTGAAATGACGTGAGTGCGGTGAATTGTCCGAGCCAAGCCCAGTGCAGTTCCCAGGCTGGCGGTTTGTCTTCACTGGGAGGCCAAGCTCATGGGGAGAGGTGCCTATACTAGGGTGTGTAAGTGAAAGGTTAGGGTTGATGATCCGCGTACTGAGTTACGATTATTCAGGGCTATCCCTGACGGATGCAATTAAATGTTGTGGCACAAGTGTACAACCTCTGCAGAGTGTTAAAACTATTCGAATAGCCACGTCCACGGTTACGGACGGTTGGAAAGGCCATACTGTTCCGTTGTCAGAACTTGTCTTAAAAAGGAATGGTGAATTTGAATTGTGACTTGAATTTGAAAGGTGAATGGTGACTTTGATCACAACAGAGTTGTGGGAATGACACTAATGTTCCCACTTGAGTTAGTCTAGTGATTCAAGCATCTTTACTAAATGTTTATGAACTAAACTTGGCTTTATGCAAATAAACCTAGAGCTTAGCAATCCTTAAAATTGATAATTACTTACATTAGTATTAGTTTGCGAGTACTTAAAGTACTCATGGTTGTGTCCCTGGCTATTCCAATGCCAGACTATGAAGAGGAGCAACACTATGAAGATGACGGTCAGCAGGACGTCTACCAGAACAAGGATGCTTCTAACGTCAAGCGTTGGCCTGTGGATAGATAGTTCCACCTACTACGACGATTCCGCTACTTATTTGTGTTCGTTGATCGCTAAGATCAACTATTTGTGTAATATTGGATCATGTGATATATGGATGTAAGACATTATGTGTTGTAATAAATGATGACTCTATGGTATTCAACTGTTATGTCTCGCAACAACAATCTTCCTGGGATTGCGATGTACGACATAATAGGCATCTGGACATAAAAATCCGGGTGTTGACATATTTTAAGATATTAAAAATCTCCAGAAAAATATATGGGTGTATATCTATACATTATATGTTCTCACATACAATGTTCGCGAAGAAATGATATTTTTTCGGCCGGTGAAAAGATGATTTTTGGCGCTCTAAAATAGCTCTTCATGAGACATTTTTTACTTTTATGTAGGCCTGTTGCCTGCCAAAACCCACCGGCGAGCAGTGGTTAAGCAACACGAAGAGCCGGGAGGCTTCCAAGGCTGCAGTGGGCCCTGGTCCCTCGACATCGTCCCGCAATGCTCCGGCACACGTCCTGGCGTTTGCAAGGGCGTGCCACTTGACCTATACCTGGTCAGGAAGGTGTTGGATTGCTTCGATTAGTTCCCTGCATGGCAGACACGTAAACATTAAATACGAGCCCGATCGACTCTCAGGTTGCCCTGTGGATCGGCTCACAAAGCCGATCGCCCCATGGTCTACGTAGGGTTAACGCTGACATGGGGCTCCTGCTTGATCATAATAAAGTTAAACCAATCTACGACAGTTTAGGGCTTTCACTGTATGATCGGAACAACCTACTCGTAGTTGAGTCTAATAGACACGAAAGATAATGGAAAACTAACCCTAAAAGAGGCCTAAAAACCAACATTAAGTTAATTCCCGGAACATCCCTCTTAGGACTAACAAACCATACCTAACGCACTACCGGATCGTTCAACCCGTTTGCAAGGCCTAACCATACGGATATTAAACCAATCCTTGAAGAATCAAGGAGCAACTATAACGGATCGGATCTACTAAATAATGAACAAGCAAGATGCTGCCCTTACACCTGGATAGGTGTAAGGGCAGCTAGATATTGAGGGACGGCCTAAGCAGATATGCGTAAGAAAAGCATCTATGCAATCCCCAAAACATCTACGATAAGTAGTGCTACTCGCCATCAACAACGCTTCAGGACGAGCAACACAAGGTAAACGAATAACGTGTGCTGCCTAGATCGCAAGATGCGATCTAGGCAGCATGATGCTTACCCGGGAGAAACCCTCGAAAAAGGGGTGGCGCCCTGATTTGTGTTTGTTGTGAACGTGATTGTCCTCCTTTTCCGATAACCCTAGATACATATTTATAGTCCAAGGGACTTTCTAATTTGGACGTGCACCTAACCGTGCACGAGTTAAACTCTATCTTTTAATCTAAACTAAAATACGATCTACTATATTACGATACACGGGCAATTAAGCCCAAACTCTTCGTGCAAGGCCGCTTCAAAGATGCTCCACGCGTGTATCTTTCAAGCCCATCTTCACTTACGCCCATCTCCTGATTTGGCCAAAATCCGGTGATAACACATGCCCCCCGGTTTTGGTAATGATAATTTCAAAACCACTCTGTTTTTCCTTCGAGGGGTCATGTCGTGGCAGAGCAGAACCGTCGCAGTATTCTTCATCATGACGCCTTGCCTTCTCAACTTCTCTGCACGACTTGACCGTTTTGGCCCCACATCCTCGAAAACTGTTCGAGCATTGAATCTTCCAATATATCCCCTTTTATTTAACCGCATCGAACAGTTCACCTCTTCATCCCCTTACTCCAAACCAGCCGTCAGCCAAAAACCCTCTTGCTCTGCAACCATGTCTTCCTCTTCCTCCTCCCAATCCTCTTCCTCGAGCGAAGCAGAGCCAGAGGTCAATCAGATGGCCATCTACGATGCTCTCGCGCCCGAGTACTGGGACGCGGAAGAGTGGGACTTCACCATCAAGTCAGAGGACGACGAGCCCCGCACCGTCGGGGAAGAAGACCTCCGGTTCCTCGTCGATGGGGAGCTGGAAGCAGCATGCGAGGACGACCTCCTCTCATGGGAGGCGGATCCTTCCTCCGACGAAGAAGAAGAAGAAGCGGAGGAGTCTGAGGAAGAAGACTCCTCATCCGCCGGGTACCCGCCGGCCAAGCGCCTCCGAGGCTGGGCCTGGTCAGATGATGATGACGACGAGGAAGATGAAGACGCTACCGGCGGCTTCATCAGCAGCGACGAAGAGCCCGTCGGTAGCAGTGCCGATGACGGCGACGACGAGGGCAGTGACGGCCCTTAGATTAGGGAGTAGTATAGGGTTAGTAGCAGTGCATTAGGCACTCAGATGACCCCTTTTGAGAGCAATTAGCTCTTTGCTGTAAAATCCCCTTTGAATCAATGAAAATGTTCCTCCAATTGAACTTCCAATCATCCAATTTCAAAGGTGGTCAACGCCCCAAGAGCCGATAGCATCGTATCGGCTTTTCACCACCAGACGCCGATAAAGCCAATCCAATAAACAACCAGTCCAGTTCAGACAAGCAATCTTCAGACTTAGACGATAACTTAAGACCTGACCATGGTGCTTGGTTCCTCTAAAGTCGATGACTGCGCATCGGCTGTTTTTATTCTAAAGTCGATGACTGCGCATCGGCTGTTTCCCAAATCCCAAGAATTTTAAAAAAATTTACTGGCCGATTTCATGTATCGGCCTCCATATCTTACTACTCGTCATCCCACATGCTTGGAAAGTACTTCTTGAGATGCTGGCCATTGACAGCTACTGGGAACTTCACCCCATCCAACTGTTCTAGCATGTATGCATTCCCCTTTAAAACTTGGTCGACTTTGTACGGGCCATGCCAATTTGGATACCATTTTCCATATACTTTATCCTTAGTCCCCAACGGCAATACAGCTTCCCATACCAAATCACCAACCTGGAACTCCTTTGGCTTCAATTTCTTATTATATGCACGAGCCACCTTGGCTTTGTTCTCCTTAATTTTCTCAAGCGACCAAAGTCTAAGTTCCGTTGCATCCTCAATACTGTCGCTCATCAGGGCTGCATATTCTTCAGTAGTTAGATCATTCTGAAATGTAACCCTTCTCGACCCAGCTTTGATTTCCCAGGGTAACACAGCTTCTTGTCCATAGACCAGATGGTATGGCGAGGTTTTTATTGCTCCATGACACGACATGCGATAAGCCCACAAAGCTTCCGACAATACCTCGTGCCAATGTTTAGGATTCTCGTCGATCTTTCTTTTAATCAACTTGATCAAACTCTTGTTGGACGCTTCAGCCTGTCCATTTGCCTGGGCATAGTATGGGGATGATCTGATCGACTTGATTCCCAAATCCTCGCAGAATTTTCTAAATTCCTTAGAAACAAAAACCGAACCTCCATCGGTCGTAATAGTCTAGGGAATTCCAAATTTGTGGATAACATGCTCCTTCACAAAATCGACAACATCTGACGCGTTTACTGCCTTCATAGGGACGGCCTCTACCCATTTGGTAAAATAATCTGTAATGGCCAGAACCCATACATGACCTTTGCTCGAAGGAGGATGAATCTTGCCGATCATATCCATGCCCCATCCTCGGAATGGCCATGGCTTGATGATAGGATTCATTGCTGATGCAGGCACCATCTGAATGCTCCCAAATCTCTGACATGCCTGACACCCTTTATAGTATTGGAAACAATCTTCAAGCATAGTGGGCCAATAAAATCCCGATCGCCTGATCAGCCACTTCATCTTATGAGCCGATTGGTGAGTTCCACAGGACCTTCATGTACCTCATGTAAGAGCCGATTGGACTCGGCTGGCCCCAAACACTTGAGAAGTAACCCTTCCAAGGTCCTGTAGAACATGTCATCCCCAATCAGGACGTATTTCATGGCCCTGTATCTTATCCGTTTAGGTGCCCCCCGAGCCGGGTCTTTCAAGTAATTGAAGATATCGGCTCTCCAATCATCGGGCTCCATGAGCTGCACCTGAAAATCGGCTTCCTCGACCACGTCTTTGTATCCTGACGCCGTCTGTGCAAGGTCGTTTGCCTCGGTATTTTACGTCCTTGGGATCCAATGGAAGTTGATATACCTGAACTGGGCCATCAGCTCACGGCATTGCATCCATAATGGGAAAAGTGACCCGCTTTCACACTTGTATTCCTCCGTGAGTTGAGAAATCACCAATTTGGAATCCCCAAAGATCTCCACTGCCTCCGCTCCGGCGTCCAATAGCAACTCCATTCCCTTGCATATCGCTTCATATTCAGCAACATTGTTAGTGCAAGGTGTAGATAACCTGATGGAGAAGGAGTATGTTGCCCCCCGGGGCGACACGAGTAGCATGCCGATGCCACAGCCATCTTCACAGACCGATCCATCGAAAAACATGGTCCATGCACGCACGGATAGTGCCGCTACGTCCGTGTTTATTCGCTCAGCAATAAGATCAGCCAGTGCTTGTCCCTTGACTGCTTTCGCAGGTTGATACCGGATATCAAATTCCGATAGAGCGAACATCCATTTGCCGAGTCGGCCTTTCAATATAGGAGCCGACAGCATGTGCTTGATGACATCCGATTTGCATATGACGATGATTTCTGCTTTCAGCAAGATGTGCTGGATCTTGGTGCAGGTAAAGAACAGGCAGAGGCACAGCTTCTCGATCTCGAGGTACCTTGTTTCCGCATCTAACATCCTTCTGCTGAGGTAGAAAACCACTCTTTCCAGACCATCATAAACCTGCACCACCACTGACGCGATAGAGGTATCAGCTACTGATAAGTAAATGTAGAAGGGTCTGTCTTGCTGTGGTGGAACCAACACAGGTGGCTTCGTCAAGTATTCCTTAATATCGTCAAATGCTTTCTGTTGCTCTGCCCCCAGCGAAACTCCTCATCGACTTGATTTTGACCAGTCCCATGAATGGCTCGATTCGTCCTGACAGGTTAGAGATAAACCTTCTGACGAAATTGATTTTGCCAATGAGACACTGGAGCTCCTTCTTCGTGGTGGGTGGCTTCATTGTCCGCACCGCCTCTTGACTTTTCAGGCCGATCTCAATTCCACGCTCATGGACCAGGAAACCCAAGAACTGACCGGCCGTCACACCAAAGGCACACTTTTTTGGGTTCATTCTTAGTCCGAACTTCCTAGTTCGGTCGAGGACGCGCCGTAAATCTCCCAAGTGTCCGTCCATCGAAACAGACTTGACCACCACATCATCGATGTAAATCTCAACCAATTTGCCGATCAAATCGTGAAAGATGTAATTCATGGCTCTTTGGTATGTTGCGCCAGCATTCTTCAATCCAAACGTCATGACTACATATTCAAACAAGCCCACCGAGCCTGGCACTCTGAATGCAGTCTTGTTTATATCCTCTGGAGCCATAAAGATTTGGTTGTAGCCGGCATTACCATCCATGAAGCTTAAAACTTTATGACCAGCCGCTGCATTGATCAAAGTCTCTGCGACTGGCATTGGATATTCGTCCTTCGGGGTGGCACTATTGAGATTCTGAAAATCTATGGCGACGCACCACCGGCCATCCTTTTTCTCTACAGGTACGACATTGGAAATCCATTCAGCGTACCTGCATGGCCTGATGAACCCGGCGTCTAACATCTTCTGGATCTCTTTCTTGACTTCCACCAAGATCTCGGCCTTCATTTGTCGTGCGCGCTGCTGGAACATCCGAAATCCTTTCTTCAGAGGGAGCCGATGCTCGATAATGCTCATGTCTAACCCAGGCATTTCTGTGTAATCCCATGCGAAACAATCTGGGTATTCCTTCAACAGGGCTATCAACTGGCTCTTCAGCTGTGGATCCAACTTTTTGCTGACAAATGTTGGTCGTGGTTTGTCCCCAGGGCCAATGTCAATCTCTTCCAGTTCATCAGCCGATGTAAACCCATACCCCAGCTTTCCGTCGCCTGCTAAATCCATGCTGCGTACAGGCAGAAGGCGTGTTGAGGCTGGCTTTAGCCGATCGCTAGAATCGGCCTCCTTCTCCATCACAATGCTTGCTGAGGATTCACCACTTTTCATTTTTTGGGGCCAATCGTGTGGACTGGCCTCCTCTTCATCTTGGACACGAGAGCGACTGCTCTCTGGCTTATCCTCGCCATGGCGATCTGCAAGCCCTGCCATATTGATATCAAACGAGAAACCTGGCTCGCGTCCTATGCAGTGACTGAGATCGACCATGTTGACTTCCGGAAACGGCTGCGTGTCAACTCTCATGGCAAACTGACCGAAGAGTAATCGGCCTTGTTCTATCGCCATCTGAATTTGTCCGCGCAAGACTTTGCCGTTGGTGGCATGGGTGAACGTGTGGTGCCATTTGCAGTATGGCATGCCGTTCATCTCTTGTGGCGTGGGGATTTTGTGGCCTTCGGGCAACTTCAGCTGTTTCTCCTTCAGCAGCAAATCAAAAATTTGCTCCGTTTTGCTCAAATCAAAGTCAAACCCTTTCGCAGGCCCTGGTTGTTTCACCCACTTGCAGGACACGGGCTTTGCTCCCCGAGTCCACTCAGCTACAGCGACCTCCTGATCTCCTACAGAATCATCATCTTCCTCCATCTCGATCAGGGCGACGCGCTTGTACTTGTCCTGGTACAATTCTGGATGGCGCTGTTCATACAATGTCAATTTCTGAACCATATGCGTCAGCGAATTGTACTCGCTTGGAAGGTCACATCTCTCGAGCGGCGCTGATAATCCTGCTATCGCCAGCTCGACCGTCTTCCGATAGGCGAACTGAATAACATCGGTTCTTGACGGTCCTGAACCTCTGGATGTACTCGATACCGTCTCCTCGTCGCCGAACTTGGGTCAGATCGGCAAGGCTAGCTTCAGTAGCTTCGGAATGGTATTGTACATGGAATTGTTCCTCCAGCTGCTTCCACGTCCGAACCGAATCTGGTAGCAACGAGGTGTACCACCCAAAGGCTGGACCCGTGAGAGATTGTGAGAAGAACCTCACACGCAGCTCGTCCGGCTGAGACCATGCCCAACCGTGCCAAATATCGGCTCACGTGCTCGATTGAGCTGGTTCCCGATCACTGAATTTTGTGAAGTCAGGGAGCCGATACTTAGGCGGTAGCGGGATTAGGTCATAGTCGTCGGGATACGGCTTGGAATAGCCGATCATTCTCTTCTTCGGCAGGATGCCGAACTGGTCTCTCATGATTGCGGTTATCTCATCCACCGTAGGAGCTGCAGAAGTTGAGCGTGCATGACTTGTACCGGTGGTATATTTGGCTAACCACGCTGTTTCTCAGCGTCTGCTCCAAACGCTTCCTGCTCCGCAACTACTCCGCAGCGATCCCTCTGCCGTGGCGTCCTTCCCGTAACTGGTCATCCGGCCGCAGGTCCGGCACGTATGTGCACACGTATCCATGTGGAATCTCCTTGGGCGGCTCATACAGGAATTGGTAATCGCCCGGATCACCTCCAACCTTGTAGACAACGTACGCCGGTGAACCTGGTGGCTGTGGAGCTGCCGTCGTGTATGGCAGTGGCGGCCTGGTATAGAGCGGTATCTCTCCTTGATGAGTTCCTAGAGCAGGTCCTGACGGAGAGTACTTGTGCTTCATGACTTCTTGCACCACATTGAGCGCGACACGCTCCAGAGTATTCACCAAGCTCTCAGAATGCCGATGAAGAGAGTGAGCAACGGCATAGTTGACTTCTGTCGCAGGGCTCTGGTACGTTCGTCCGAAGGGAGAGATAGATCTAGTCCATCTAGCGCGCCTCCGGGTTGGAACCCTTTGAACTTGATCCCGTGTGAACGGGTTTTCTCAAAAGCGCCGATGAGATCGGCTTCCAGGATGGCCTTGAGATCATCGTATTTCTTCTTACGCTCAGGAGGCAGATCTTCGTACTTGACCGGTTCTGCCGCCATCTCGGATGTAGATGTCGACGTGGTTGCTGCAGAAGATTGTCCCGATGTCCCACCGGGCGTGCCAGAATGTGTTGCCTGCCAAAACCCACCGGCGAGCTGGTTAAGCAACACGAAGAGCCGGAGGCTTCCAAGGCTGCAGTGGCCCTGGTCCCTCGACGTCGTCCCGTAAATGCTCCGACACACGTCCTGGCGTTTGCAAGGGCGTGCCACCTGACCTATACCTAGTCAGGAAGGTGTTGGATTGCTTCGATTAGTTCCCTGCATGGCAGACACGTAAACATTAAATACGAGCCCGATCGGCTCTCAGGTTGCCCTGTGGATCAGCTCACAAAGCCGATCGCCCCATGGTCTACGTAGGGTTAACGCTGACATGGGGCTCCTGCTTGATCATAATAAAGTTAAACCAATCTACGACAGTTTAGGGCTTTCACCGTATGATCGGAACATCCTACGCGTAGTTGAGCCTAATAGACACGAAAGATAATGGAAAACTAACCCTAAAAGAGGCCTAAAAACCAACATTAAGTTAATTCCCGGAACATCCCTCTTAGGACTAACAAACCATACCTAACGCACTACCGGATCGTTCAACCCGTTTGCAAGGCCTAACCATACGGATATTAAACCAATCCTTGAAGAATCAAGGAGCAACTATAACGGATCGGATCTACTAAATAATGAACAAGCAAGATGCTGCCCTTACACCTGGATAGGTGTAAGGGCAACTAGATATTGAGGGACGGCACAGCTAAGCAGATATGCGTAAGAAAAGCATATATGCAAGCCCCAAAACATCTACGATAAGTAGTGCTACTCGCCATCAACAACGCTTCAGCACGAGCAACACAAGGTAAACGAATAAACTGCCTAGATCGCAAGATGCGATCTAGGCAGCATGATGCTTACCCGGGAGAAACCCTCGAAAGAAGGGGTGGCGATGCGCCTGATTTGTGTTTGTTGTGAACGTGATTGTCCTCCTTTTCCGATAACCCTAGATACATATTTATAGTCCAAGGGACTTTCTAATTTGGACGTGCACCTAACCGTGCACGAGTTAAACTCTATCTTTTAATCTAAACTAAAATACGATCTACTATATTACAGATACACGGGCAATTAAGCCCAAACTCTTCGTGCAAGGCCGCTTCAAAGATGCTCCACGCGTGTATCTTTCAAGCCCATCTTCACTTACGGCCCATCTCCTGATTTGGCCAAAATCCGGTGATAACAAGGCCACACAAAATGTCTTTTCTCCGCTAAATTTTGTGAGTAAACATAACATGTCTGAATGCACACCTCGAAATTTTAGTCAAAACTTTTTAACATCTCTAAAATAGCTCTTCATGAGACATTTTTTGTACTTTTACGTAGGCCACACAAAATGTATTTTCTCCGCAAAATTTGGTGAGTAAACATAGGGCCGGCCCTGACTTTTCAGGGGCCCGGTGCAGGACAAAAAAAGGGCCCCATATAGACGATTTTTGATAATTTCAATAGAAATTTAATAAGAAACTCATGATCTTATTGGCGACAACTAACAATTTTCACTTCATAAAGCGGCCTTGCTATTGAGCATGAAGCGCCGCAGCCTCACTGGTCTCTACTCTAATGCCTGCGGCTGCCGCCACTCGCCTACTGCCCTTGCCCAATTCTTCCACTTCTGTCTATCCCAAAGGGGATTGAGGAATGAGGAAGGAGAAGTTGAGAAAGAATCTAATCGAATCGGATAAACAAGAACGACTAACCTAGAAGAAGTATATAAGAGAGATTGTACTGACCGTTGCAAATTCAAGAGGGATTTCTTTGGAATCAATGAATCATAATCTTCCCCTCCATTAGTTCCTTCAAGAAGGCTAAAAATCTCGACGTGGAAGAGCTACCCCATCATTGGTGCCTCGATGGTGATTGGGGAACGAAAAAAGCATAACAAATAAGCGAAAGGACAAGTCGATGCGATGAGCTGATGAGAAACAGAGACAAATGACTTGGACTACAGTCAACGGCTTGTCTATTTTTTTTCTACAACAGTAGTTGCAGCTATAGGAAAAGGCTTCTGATGAAAGGATACGGGGCTCATTTTATATTGGGTAAAAGAAAAGGTCGAAGTGAATGGCATTGCGGTTGAACGAAACTTCCATCGGGGGCCCTAGCGATCGGGAGGCCCCGTGCGGCCACACCGAATGCACCGGCTCAGCGCCAGGCCTGAGTAAACATAACATGTCCGAATGTACACCTCGAATTTTTAGTCAGAACTTTTTAACATTTCAAAATAGATTTAAAATATAATTTTCTTAATAAATGTATCTAGACCTATCAGCTAAAACCGTTAACTTGTTCTTATATTCCCTCAGATGGAGGCTCAGGGGGTTTACTTGTTCTTTGGGTCAGCAATATGTTCTCTGGTTCTGTCATTCTAGAAGAAAGTTTTGGCATTGCAATTTCATTTACCTCTGTGATTTCTTCAGATAGCTTTGTGCTAGTGAATGTGTATGGGCCTTGTGAAGGGGTTGAGAGAGAGAATTTCGTTGCATGGTTATTTGGCTTGGACATTCCTAATGATGCCAATTGGTTACTCCTAGGCAATTTTAATTTCTATAGATATGTTGAGAGTCGCAACTTGCCACTGGTAAATATGACTGACATTTCTACGTTTAACGAAATAATAAGCTACTTGGGTCTCATTGAGTTGCCTATTAAGGGTCGCGCTTATACATGGAGTAATATGCAAATGGATCCTCTACTGGTTCAACTCGATTGGTTTTTTACGTCTCATGCCTGGACCATCAAATTTCCAAACACAGTGGTACACCCTCTAGCTAAACCCACTTCAGATCACGTGCTGTGCGTCATTTCTGTTGGTACCATGATTCCTAAAGCCAAGTTTTTTCGCTTTGAAAACCATTGGATAAGGTTGTCGGGTTTTCTTGATAAAGTTCAAGCTATTTGGGACATTCAGTGTCCAGGTGACCGCGCAAAAAGTTTATCGGCCAAATTCAAATTACTGCGTAAAGGGCTGAAACAGTGGAGTTCTAGTTTCTCCGTCTTACAATCGGTGATCAACAATTGTAACGAAGTTATTCTGCTATTGGATGGTTTTGAAGAACATCGCTCTCTGATGTTGCTGAATGGATTTTTCGCAATATTGTAAAAAATAAGTTGCAGCAACTCCTGCTATGTAAACAAGACTATTGGAGAAAACGTTGTACGGCTCGTTGGGCTAGGCTGGGAGGTGAGAACACATCATTTTTTCACTCTATGGCTACAATAAGGTATAGAAAGAATTCAATAGCTTCACTTACCAGAGAAGACGGTTCAGTAGCCGTGGATCATCATGAAAAGGAGGGTATTCCTTGGAATTCTTTCCGTGATAGACTTGGAATTTCTCAGCCGATCTCTAACACCTTAGACTTTTCTGAGTTCTTCACTCATGCACATGATTCGAGTTCACTCACTGTTCCATTCACTCATGAGGAGATTAATGCAGTGGTTGCACATATGCCTAGCGATAATTGCCAGGCCCTGACGGTTTCTCTAGTCTTTTCCTCAAGGTGTGTCGGCCCATAATTAAATATGACTTTTATCGTTTATGCGATGAATTTTGGGAAGGGGCAGTGAATCTTCAGAGTATCAATGATTCTTTCATCACATTGATTCCTAAAATTCCTTCTCCAGAATGTGCAAATGATTTTAGACCCATATCTCTACTGAACATATGTCTCAAGTTGATCACAAAGCTTCTTACTAACCGTCTGCAATGTCGCATTTTGGAGCTTGTGCATGTAAACCAATATGGTTTTCTTAAAACAAGGAACATTCAGGACTGTGTAGGTTGGGCCTACGAATATTTTCATCAATGTAAGTAATCTGGAAAGGAGGTGATAATTCTAAAACTAGATTTTTCCAAAGCTTTCGACACTGTGGAGCATCAAGCAATTATGAAAGTGTTGGCCTACCAAGGATATGATGATAGATGACTGCTTTGGATGTCAATGATCATGTCTACTGGCACCTCTTCTGTTCTTCTCAACGGTGTCCCAGGGAAAAAATTTCCATGCAGACGGGGGGTTCGACAAGGCGATCCTCTCTCGCCCATTTTGTTTGTTATTGTGTCGGAATTATTACAGTGCATCGTAAATCAGTTGTTGGTTGAGGGCATTCCGCAGGCTCCTCTTCCGATTTCAAATGTTGACTTTCCTATTGCCAGTACGCAGATGACACATTGGTAATTATGCAAGCTTGCCCATTACAAATCTTGGCTCTAAAGGATCTTCTTCAAAAGTTTTCTTAGGCAACCGGACTAAGAGTGAATTATTATAAATCTTCGATGATGCCAATTAACGTTTCAGCTGACAGATTAGAGATGTTGGCTGCCACATTTGATTGTGCAATTGGAGCTCTCCCATTCACCTATTTGGGCTTGCCGTTGGGGACAACAAAACCAACAATTCAAGATATGTCTCCCTTGGTTAGTTTGGCGGAGAGAAGGATGAATGCAAGTGCAAGATTTTTAAACTATGGAGGCCGGCTTCAGTTTGTGAGATCAGTTTTGTCCTCCCTGCCTAACTTCTTCATGTGCTCTCTGAAAATACAGAAGACAATTTTAAACATTTGCGATCGTGCTAGTCGACATTGTCTTTGGGCCAAAGAAGATAGCAATTCCACACCTCACTCCCTTGCAGCTTGGTCGATGGTGTGTAGACGAAAAAAATCAGGGTGGCCTCGGTGTTTTAAACCTTGAACTGCAGAACAAGGAGTTGTTGCTTAAACAGTTACATAAATTCTATTCAAAAGCAGATGCTCCGAGGGTACAGTTAGTTTGGAATTTATATGGTGACCGTGTGCCTCATGCTCAAGCAAAAAAAGAATCATTTTGGTGGCGAGACATTTTTAGTCTGGTTGATGATTACCGAAGTGTCACACAATGCTCAATTGGAGAAGGTACCACGGTACTCTTTTGGAAAGATTTTTGGTCCAATGGAGAATTACTGTGTGACAAGTTTCCCCGGCTATTTTCTTACGTCATTGATGAGGATATTTCGGTGGCTAGCATATATGCTTTGACTGACTTCTCTTCTCACTTTTCCTTGCCCTTGTCGAATGAAGCTTATGAAGAATTTCAGCATGTTTCTCAGCTGCTTATTGAGGCGTCATTAAGTAACAACACCACTGATCAGAGGAAATTCGCTTGGGGTGGATCCAATTATGCTCCCGCTAAATCTTATCATTTTCTGTTCACTCAACTACCGACTAATACAGCCCTTAAAGCCTTGTGGAAATCTAAATTGCTTCCTAAGCTGAAAGTGTTCACTTGGTTACTTGTTCATGACCAGCTAAACACCCGAGATTTGATGAATCGCAAGCAGTGGCAATTAGAATCTGGCGATGAGTGTGTTCTTTGCATGTCACATCACCTAGAAACCAGAGATCATTTGTTTTTTGAGTGCTCTTTTGCAAGTCATTGATGGGAGGCCATTGATATTCACTGGGATCCGACAGAACCTATTTTTAATCAAATTTTGCTTGCCAAGCAAATGTTTACTGGCCCTTGCTTCATGGAGGTAGTGGCTTGTGCAGCTTGGAATATTTGGAGAGTTCGAAATGATTTCAAATTTCAAGAGCAGGCTTCTTCTTTTGGTCGATGGAAAGTTGGTTTCTCAAATGATCTGATGCTTCACCAATTCAAAGTTAAAGCAGCTTTAGTTCAACCACTCATTGACTGGTTGCTTCATATCTTTGTATAAGTTTTCATGTATCTTCTTTTTCACTACTTCCCACCTTGATATAACCCCTATTCTTCTGTACAATGTGAGTTTATCTTAATATAAAAATTACAATATAGGGGCTTCTCCTACGGTAAGGTTGTAAAAAAAACCGTTAACTCGGGCCTTCACTAGGTACTTTGCCTTCCATCATTAATTACCGCATCAGTTGAAAAACAACAGATTTCCTGTTGTCTCTAAAGAATTCTAGGACCAATCGATACGAATCTAAGTCGCAGGACTTGACAAGGTAAACCCATTAAACCGATATCGAGGATGTAAGTAGTTTCAAAATGATTTTCGCAGCTAAAATATTAAATAATCAGTAGAAGGAAAATATGGAAAATAATCATTAAATCAATTTAATATGTGGAAAAACATCAAATACCAACTAAAGTGCAACAAATAATCTCTAACCCTAAACTAATACGTGGCAACTAAGAAAATCTCTCACCATCACTCATGTCCTTATATGTTCTAATGGGATTGTATTCTTATATTCACCATAACGTTCCGGCGTTTTTCTTCTCCTGTATCAACTGATACGGGTTGTATCTTTATTTTTTTCCCTAATCTTAGGGTTTAATAAATAAGATATAAACATTGGAGACGTACTAATGCACTGCGCTACCTTCACATATCTATTTGTATATTTAATTAAAGTATTTATTTATTCTACAATAGCTAATGACTTAATATCAATTCTCAATCAAGTGAGGATAATTGCCGAATCAAATTATATGTAAACAAAGTTCTTCGTGAGCTAAAATATATTTAATAATAATATAATACGTCACAACGCACGGGCATTTTGCTAGTCTTCTCCTAAGATTTTCTCTTTTCAGTAGACGCTCACGTACACGCGTATACACGCACCACTATGAATGTATACACGCACATCTTACCCCTAGCTATAAGCAACTCCGGAAGACTGAACCGCCGAATTGGATCTTGAAATTGACGAAGTTACCACAGGCGCCTTGCTGTTGACGGGAACGTTGCCTCCCATTGAATAAATATTCCATCTAATGAGACACACAGATGTCAAACCTGAGATTTGAACTATGGTGGATCGGGGGTACAACCACCCTCCTAACCATCCAACCTCGGGTTACGAGTAGTTCGGTTTTATAGTGAAAGTTAAACTATACCAACTTTGATCATATTTATTTATTGAGAAAAATTACCTATATCTATAATTATCATATTAAAGTATACTTCATGACCTAACTAATCTAACGTTATTGATTTGCTATTCTAGATTTTGTTATAAACTTGATCAAATTTATGGTTTGATTTTTTAGAAAACCTAATACGCAATATAGTTCGGCATATAGAGAGGGAGTACAATATGTTTTTCATTTTCTTTTAAGAACGGCCCCGCCATCTGGTTTCTTCAAAGAGAGCCTAGAAACCATGCAAAACAAACCTAAAAGATGGAGCAAACCTAAAGGGATCTTGTTCAAAGAGCGCCATACTCTTATAGAAGGCAGAATTCAAACACAAGATGAATACAACTCATCGAAAACAACAAGTGTAGTACGAACTCCATGCCAGGACTAGTTCAAAGACAACCACCACTGATGCCACATCTGGACCGGCGTTGAAAGTCAACAGCTCCAAGCGAACTTCCCTTGTCACCGCACCATCCACCTTGGATGCCTGAAAGGAAGTGGCAAGTAGATGGCGAGACTCGGTCTGTCCCGAGAAAGGCGTCGTCGTGGACTCACCAATCCTGGTCAACGACGAGCAAATGAAGAGCGCCACATAGAGAACTCTTCAAGCAGTGTCTCCAAATGCAATGCTCAAAATAGAGAAACAACACTTAGAACGTCACCATCTCCAATGTTGAATAATTTCAATTAGGCAAGCATGCTCATCTTCAATATTGTGATCTCCCAGAACAACTGGTTCTTCGAGAGAGGGTGGCCTTACAAGGAACATGTGTGCAAAATTCATTTCCACGATTTTTGTGTTGTTCGCTTCTATGTGTTTCAATCTTCATTGTTCATATTCTGTTAGCACCGGAACATCTTCATGTTGTGAAGAAGGCGTTTTCCTTCTACGTGCCATCTACTCACAAAATCTGATTAACATATGGGTAAGTGATTTGGTTTGAGCACCACGTACAAAACACATATGGGTAAGTGATTTGGTGGGAGAACTGCTCTTACCTCGGCGATGCCGGTGAAGTATGACGCCGACGAACTGGGGGATTTGAGTCGGTGGGGCGTTGACATGGGGAGGCGGTAGCGGACGGGTTAATTTTGGCTACTGCTCGACGTTAAAATGGGTGGGTGGCGACATCGTCGAGGGTTTACTGTGTAAGAGAGGAATTGGGCATTTTAGAAAGGGGAGGGGAGATGCATGTTGTTCCAGGGTGAGTGACGGACAAATTTGAGGTGGGACCAAAACAAATCTTAGCAGGCCAGCGAAAACCTTGTAGGAACAACAAAGAAAACCATGGCGGGGCCCTCACATAAATGCTTCGTGGTGCATATAGGTGGCGCAATAACACCATGGGGTGATTACCAAAGCACCTTGTCAATTGGCCACCGGGAATGCTCATCCACCGCCAAAAAGCTTTTGCAGGTACTTTTTTCCTGTGTCGTCCCTAAAATTCGCCGGTTATGGGGAAATGTTTGTAGGGTGTGCATGTACGCATACACACATGGGTATTGTGTGGAGGCACAATACTCCCCAAACACCACAATCTCTGATTGTATTCTCCTCGTTCCTTTCCAATGAAAGGTATTCCATGATCCACTAGGGGACCTGATGAGGGTGCTCCTCGGCAAAGCCCACCATGAGGGGCTTAGGGTTAACGGAATCCTGCAGGCTAGCACGAGACATCGGATACCAAACAAATGGGGAGAGAGATTTACCCAGGTTCGGGGCCCTAGATGAGGTAAAACCCTTACTTCCCGCTTGTCTGATCTTGATTATCAAATATATCGGGTTACAATGGGGTAACCGATAGGCTACTATGGTCGACTCTCCGAGAGGCAAGGATTCTAGGGTTTTAGCTCTAACTTGCGGTGGTTCTACGTATTGGTGTTGTGTTTTGTTAGGCAGGCGCCCTCTTGGCCTTTATATAGCAGGCCAGGTTCCGAGAGTTATGTCTGAACTCGAGTAGGTTGCAGTAAGATCTACTCTAGTCTTTCCTTTAACGATGTCTTCTTGCCTTGTTTATCAAGAATCCATCTTCTGGTAGGTCTCCTTCGCTGGAACCGATGTATGGGCCCACCTTGATCGTTGGGAAATCTTCATGGGCCCCTAGTTGGGCCGGAGGAGGTAGACTAATGTTGGGTACCCAAAGGGTAATGCCACAACAGTAGCCCCCGAGTGACTGGCCGAAGCAAAGCTTCAGGCAGGGACTATAATTGCCTTCATCTGAATATCTTTAGCTATCGAAAATAATTGGACCTTCTCATCGCCTTGAAGTCAAAATTGCTTGATATCCGGTGCGTGTACAGCTCTCTCGATTGGAGAAGCCCCCCCCCCCCCCGAGTCAAGGACGGATTCTTGCAACCGTGCGTAGATTCAAGTTGTACTACTCGAAGATTCTGATGTCAATATTTTTTGAACCTCTTTCATCATCCGATATCTTTTAATATATCGGGTCTTAAAAAAACTTCGGGTAAAATCATGCAGTATGATAGTATGTAAGGGATAAAAGTAACGAGCCCAGCCGTATTCGATAAATCGATGCTGGTTAACTGCCGATGGCAAAACAACGTTACTCTACTCAGGATCACTCTCTCCAACACTTTGATAGTAGAGATATTCCCTACTCCAAACCTCCTGGTCAATGCTTAGATAAATTTGATAATTATATTGTTAAGCAAGATAATTTTAATAGGAGAATAGAAAATCGCCTAATGGAAAATTATAGAGCTATCAATAATTTGCATGATATTATGGAAAGAACCTTTAATGATGTTAAAATACTTGTTAAACATTTCCATATGGTTCAAACTTAAATTGATCAGCTCACTAAAGTGCAAAAGATTTGCTAGTTAATACTTCTAGGGAAAAACATGCTTATGAAACAATAACTAGAAGTGGTGTTTCTACTCAGGATCCTTTATATCCTGAAGGACATCCAAAGAGAATTGAACAAGATTCTCAACAAGCTAATGATGCTAGGACTAAGTCTAATAAAAAGAAAAAGAAACATAAAATTGTTGTAGAATCCTCTGAACCTAGTAAAGATTCTAATAGTATATCTATTTCTGATGCTGAAACTGAAAGTGGTAATGATAAAAAAATGATTCTTCTGATAAAGAAGAAATTGAAGAAGAACCTGAAAGTTATACTAAGAATACAAAATACACTAAGAAAGATTTTATTGCTACTAAACATGGTAGTGAGAGAGAACCTTGGGTGCAAAAACCAATGCCTTTTCCTCATAAGAAACATAAATTGAAGGAGGAAGAACACTATAACAAGTTCTGTGAATGGATGAAACCTTTGTTTTTGAAAATTCCTTTAATCGATGCTATTAAATTGCCTCTTTATTCAAAGTATATGAAAGATATTGTCTCTAATAAAAGAAATATTCCAAATGAGGAAATTTCTACTATGCACGCTAATTACTCTTTTAATGGTAAGGTTCCAAAGAAGCTTGGTGATCTAAGTATACCCACTATTCCATGCTCCATCAAAAATAATTACGTTAGAACTTCTTTATATGACTTGGGAGCAGGAGTTAGTGTTCTGCCTTTTTCTCTCTATAGAAGACTTGATCTAGAAAAATTAGTACCAACTGATATATCCTTACAAATGGCTGATAAATCTACTACTATTCCTGTTGGTATATGTGAGAATGTTCCTGTTCAAGTTTCTCATCATTGTATGATATTAGCTGACTTTGTTGTGCTGGAAATGCCTGAAGATGATAATATGTCTATTATTCTTGGGAGACCTTCTCTTAATACTGCAGGGGCTGTTATTGATTGCAACCAAGGAAAAGTAACTTTCAATATTGCACTAGTAGGAAAACCATTATAGGTGGAAACCACAACTGTGGCGCATGAAAGGGCCCATGCGCCACAAAAATATTTCTGTGGCGCACCACTATAATGCGCCATAAAAAATTGGAAGTTTCTGTGGCGCATGCGCCAACTCATGCGCCACAGAAGATGGAGATTCTGTGGCGCACTGTGGGCGGTGCGCCACAGAAAGTTTGCGGGGCCCACACGGGGTCCACCACTACACATGGGCGAAGGATATTCTGTGGCGCATGGACCAACGTGCGCCACAGAAATTTAAGGTTCTGTGGCGCACGTGGATCCATGCGCCACAGAATATCCTGCGGGGACCACCCCCGGCTCACGCCACCAAGGTTCTGTGGCGCATGTGCTGATATGCGCCACAGAAGTTCATGTTTCTGTGGCGCATATCAGCATATGCGCCACATAATGTGAATAGTAGATCTACCTTTTAGAGGCAGCTTTCCCCCTCTTCTCTTCCACCCACCACCCTTTTCATTCTTGTCTCCTCCAACCAGCTCGTGTTGCTCCTCTCTCCCACTCCATTTTGGTCATACTTTTCTCCATTGTTGATAGCTCTAAGCCTATTTTGTTGGCATATTTGTGAGGGGAAGCCACTCCAACTTGTAGAGGGGTACTAAAAACCACAATTCTCTTTCCCTCCTCCTCCACTTTCCCTCTTGCATGGTCCATTGTTTTCTCTCCACCACCCCATCCTCTTGCTCCACCATGATTGGTAGATTTGTGAGAGGTTGAGTACTATTGGATGCATGTTTTGTGTGTATGGATGTTTTGTAGGTGAAGATTATCGCGCTCCCGGACGGTTTGCGGTGGCGAGACGATGATGTTTATATGTGTTGAGCTTTGTGTTGTGGTTGAATGTTTGCTTGCGAAGAAGCTTATTTGTGTTGTTGGTTTGTGCCGGCGTGTGGTGCATGGATGTTCGCCGAAATGTTGATTCATTTCCATTTCGGAAAATTCTTGCACTAGCCATATGTCCTACTTTGAGGATAGGTGATACGTCTCCAACGTATCTATAATTTCTTATGTTCCATGCTAGTTTTATGACAATACCAACATGTTTTAGTCATACTTTATAATGTTTTTATGCATTTTCCGAGACTAACCTATTAACAAGATGCCGCAGTGCCAGTTCCTGTTTTCGCTGTTTTTGGTTTCAGAAAAGTTAGTTTACAAATATTCTCGGAATTGGACGAAACAAAATCCCACGGTCTTATTTTCCACGGAGGGTTCCACACCGAAGAGGAGACGGAGAAGGGCCACGAGGCGGCCACCCCATAGGCGGCGCGGCCCCACCTGGCTGCGCCGCCATATGGGGTGGGCCCCGGGTGCCCCCGCTGCCCCTTCGCCTACTTAATCCCTCCATCGCGAAACCCTAGTACCGAGAGCCACAATACGGAAAGTTCCGAGACGCCGCCGCCGTCAACCCCATCTCGGGGTTCAAGATCGCTCCGGCACCCGCCGGAGAGGGAAATCATCACCGGAGGGCTACATCACCATGCCCGCCTCCGGACTGATGCGTGAGTAGTTCATCCTTGGACTACGGGTCCATAGCAGCTAGATGGTTGTCTTCTCCTCTTGTGCTATCATGTTTAGATCTTGTGAGCTGCCTATCATGATCAGGATCATCTATTTGTAATGCTACATGTTGTGTTTGTTGGGATCCGATGAATATTGAATACTATGTCAAGTTGATTATTGATCTATCATATATGTGCTATTTATGTTCTTGCATGCTCTCCGTTGCTAGTAGAGGCTCTGGCCAAGTTGATATTTGTGACTCCAAGAGGGAGTATTTATGCTAGATAGTGGGTTCATGTCTCCATTGAATCTGGAGGAGTGACAGCAACCCCTAAGGTTGTGGATGTGTTGTTGCCACTAGGGATAAAACATCAATGCTTTGTCTAAGGATATTTGTGTTGATTACATTACGCACCATACTTAATGCAATTGTCTGTTGTTTGCAACTTAATACTGGGGGTGCGGATGCTAACTGAAGGTGGACTTTTTAGGCATAGATGCATGCTGGATGGCGGTCTATGTTCTTTGTCGTAATGCCCTAAGTAAATCTCATAGTAGTCATCATGATATGTATGTGAATCTCTATTCTATCAATTGCCCAACTGTATTTTGTTCACCCAACATGCTATTTATCTTATTGGAGAGACACCACTAGTGAACTGTGGACCCCGGTCCATTCTTTTACATCTGAAATACAATCTACTGCAATCATTGTTCTCTGTTGTTTTCTGCAAGCAAACATAATTCTCCACACCATACGTTTAATCCTTTGTTTTCAGCAAGCCGGTGAGATTGACAACCTCACTGTTAAGTTGGGGCAAAGTAGTTTGATTGTGTTGTGCAGGTTGCACGTTGGCACCGAAATCGCTGGTGTTGCGCCACACTACACTCCTCCACCAACAACCTTCACGTGGCCTTCATCTCCTACTGGTTCGATAAACCTTGGTTTCTTACTGAGGGAAAACTTGCTGCTGTGCTCATCATACCTTCCTCTTGGGCTTCCCAACGGACGTGCTGTCACAAGGAAGCTTCTACACGTTAGCAGCTACGTTTCGGGCGTTGCGGGAGATCAAGACACGCTGCAAGGGAGTCTCTCACATCCAATCTCTTTACTTTGTTTATTGTCTTGCTTTATTTTATTTCCTGTCTTGTTTGCTTTCTTTATATCAAAAACACACAAAAAATTAGTTACTTGCATTTAATTTATTTTGTTATCATGTCTAGTCCTGTACTTGTTACTTCACCTGAGGAATTGATCTTTACTTTTAAACAAGGGGATGAGGAGAGTTTTAAAGATGCTTGGTCTAGAATTTTTTATTCTTATTGTAAAGCTGAACCTAAAATGTCTCTAAGCTTGCTTTTTAGTAACTTTTATTTTGGGCTCATTCTTTGCTATAGGTATGCTTTGGATGCTGTAGTGGGAGGAGATTTCCTTCATTGCGATGGGGATCAAGCTTTTAATGCCATAAAAAAATTGGTTGCATCATTTAGCTCAGCTAGTAAAATTGATTCATCTCTTGCTAGCATTCATAATAGACTAAACACTCTCGAGACAAATATATCTTGTTTAAAAGAAGGGTATAATCAGATTCGTGAATATTATGATTATGCTCCAGTAAGCTTTGAACCCTCAATGTGGGTCCCTACTATTAAGGTTGCTACTTGTGGTGAAACTTTTTATGCCCGTTGTGATATTATGTCTGAGTTTTGCCTTATGCCTAAAAGTATTTATGAATCTTTTACACTTTGGGGACTTACTGAAGGTGGAGAAGGAATAACTCTTACTGATAATTCTGTTATAATTCCTGAAGGGATAGCTGAAGGTGTGTTCACCACCTTTCTTGGAAGAACAGTTTCCACTGATTATCTCGTTATTGAATGTGTAGGGACAGGACAAATCACACTTGGAAGGTCCCTGCTGAAACTATTGGGAGCAACCATAGATGTGGGAAAAGGCACTCTAAATTTCACCTCTACACCTGGATGCGGTCATGTATTCCCTAGACCAAAGAGTAAGAATAAGAGTAAGAAAGGTAGGCATAAAGCCCGTGGTAATAATGTTAATGTTTCTTCTCTTGATGATACTTGATTTGCACTTTCTGCGCCTAGCTGAAAGGCATTAAAGAAAAGCGCTTATGGGGGACAACCCATTGTTTTATTTCTGCAAAAAAAAATTATATTTGAGTCAAGGTGCTTGTTACTACTGTAGCATTACCTTTGTATCTTTATTTTCATGCATTGTTGTGCCAAGTAAAGTCTCTAATAGAAGGTTGATACTAGATTTGGATTTCTGCACAGAAACAGATTTGTTAGCTGTCACGAATTCACGTTTTTCTCTCTGTAGAAGAATCAAAAAA
The DNA here is from genome assembly GCA_030979885.1 of Lolium multiflorum. Lineage (NCBI taxonomy): Eukaryota > Viridiplantae > Streptophyta > Magnoliopsida > Poales > Poaceae > Lolium > Lolium multiflorum. Next base: position 345,845,339 of record CM061750.1, on the reverse strand, counting down.
ATCAGTGAAAATTCATGCATGATCCTCAGATATGTACACACCTTTCATTAGTTTTGAGTTTTTCTATCTGAGCAAGTTAAGTGCCTCAGAAAAATTCGTCTTTACGGACTGTTCTGTTTTGACAGATTCTGCCTTTTATTTCGCATTGCCTCTTTTACTGTGTTTGATTGGATTTCTTTGCTACATTAAATTTCAGTAGCTTTGAGTAATATCCAGAAGTGTTGGTAATGATTGTGTCCTTGCTGAACATGTGAATTTTTATTATGCACTAACCCTCTAATGAGATTGCTTTGAGTTTGGTGTGGAGGAAGTTTTCAAGGATCAAGAGAGGAGGATGATATGGTGTGATCAAGAAGAGTGAAAAGTATAAGCTTGGGAATGCCCCCATGGTTCATCCCTGCATATTTCAAGAAGACTCAAGCGTCTAAGCTTGGGGATGCCCAAGGCATCCCCTTCTTCATCAACAAACTTATCGGGTCACCTCTAGTGAAACTATATTTTTATTCCGTCACATCTTATGTGCTTTACTTGGAGCGTCTGTTTGCTTTTATTTTGTTTTTGTTTGAATAAATTCGGATCCCAGCAATCCTTGTATTGGAGAGAGACACGCTCCGCTTTTTCATTCGAACACTTGTGTTCTTCTTTTTGCTTTAATATTCATGGCGAAAGCTGAAAGCCGCAACACTTGTACTTGTTGTTATTTGGTTGGAAATAGAAAATGCCTCATATTGTCTTGAATAATTTGATACTTGGCAATAGATTTGAGCTCTCAAGTAGATCATGTTTAAGCTCTTGCATCATGTAGTTTAAATCTAGTAGTGGAGAACTACCGTAGAGCTTGTTGAAATTTGGTTTGCATGATTGGCTCTCTAAGGTCTAGATATTTTCGTAAAGTGTTTGAACAACAAGGAAGACAGTCTTATAATGCTTGCAATATGTTCTGTAAGTTTTTACCGGTTCATACTTGTGTTTTCTTCTAGCCAAAGCTTGTACTGAGAGGAAATGCTTCTCGTGCATCCAAAACCTTGAGCCAAAACCTATACCATTTGTGTCCACCATAACTACCTATGTGTGGTATTTTTCTGCCATTCCAAAGTAAATTTCTTGCGTGCTACCTTTAAATTTTCATTCTTTGTCTTTGCAATACATAGCTCATGGGAAAGTAGCCTAAAAACTATTGTGGTAATGAATATGTTGCTATGTATCTTAGTTCTTATAAGTTGCTTGTTGAGCGGTAACCATGTTTCTGGGGACGCCATCAACTTATACCTTTGTTGAATATCATGTGAGTTGCTATGCATGTTCGTCATGTGAGTAAGTGTCACAAAGGGGTACCTCTATGCCGCCTGTACAAAGGTCTAAGGAGAAAGCTCGCATTGGATTTCTCGCTTTTGATTATTCTCAACTTAGACATCCATACCGGGACAACATAGATAATGGACTCCTCTTTAATGCATAAGCATTAAACAACAGATAATATTCTCATAAGAGATTGAGGATTGTTGTCCAAACTGAAACTTCCACCATGGATCATGGCTTTAGTTAGCGGCCCAATGTTCTTCTCTAACACTATGCATAATCAAACCATTTGATCATGATAAATCACCCTTACTTCAGACAAGACGAACATGCATAGCAACTCACATGATATTCAACAAAGGTGAGATATTTGATGGCGTCCCCAGGAACATGGTTATCGCGCAGCAAGCAACTTATTAAGAAATAAGATACATAAGTACATATTCAATACCACAATAGTTTTTAAGCTATTTTTCCCATGAGCTATATATTGCAAAGACAAAGGATGGAATTTTAAAGGTAGCACTCAAGAAATTTACTTTGGAATGGCAGAAAAATACCATGTAGTAGGTAGGTATGGTGGACAGAAATGGCATAGTTTTTGGCTCAAGGATTTTGGATGCACGAGAAGTAATCCCTCTCAATACAAGGCTTAGGCTAGCAAGGTTGTTTGAAGCAAACAAGTATGAACCGGTACAGCAAAACTTACATAAGAACATATTGCAAGCATTATAAGACTCTACACTGTCTTCCTTGTTGTTCAAACACCTCACCAGAAAATATCTAGACTTTAGAGAGACCAATCATGCAAACCAAATTTCAACAAGCTCTACATTAGTTCTTCATTAATAGGTGCAAAGTACATGATGCAAGAGCTTAAACATGATATATTTGAGCACAACAATTGCCAAGTATCAAATTATTCAAGACATTATACCAATTACCACATGTAGCATTTTCTGTTTCCAACCATATAACAATTAACGGAGCAGTTTCAACCTTCGACATGAACATTAAAAGTAAAGCTAAGGACACATGTGTTCATATGCAACAGCGGAGAGTGTCTCTCTCCCACACAAGCATGAATTTATTCAAACACAAACAAAAATAAAAGCACACAGACGCTCCAAGTAAAGCACATAAGATGTGACGGAATAAAAATATAGTTTCACAAGAGGTGACCTGATAAGTTGTCGATGAAGAAGGGGATGCCTTGGGCATCCCCAAGCTTAGATGCTTGAGTCTTCTTGAAATATGCAGGGATGAACCACGGGGGCATCCGCAAGCTTAGAGTTTTCACTCTCCTTGATCGTATTGTATCATCCTCCTCTCTTGATCCTTGAAAACTTCCTCCACACCAAACTCAAAACAAACTCATTAGAGGGTTAGTGCATAATCAAAAATTCACATGTTCAGAGGTGACACAATCATTCTTAACACTTATGGACATTGCCCAAAGCTACTTAAAGTTAATGGAACAAATAAATCCATCCAACATAGCAAAAGAGGCAATGTGAAATAAAAGGCAGAATTTGTCAAAACAGAACAGTCCGTAAAGACGAATTTTCCAGAGGCACTTAACTTGCTCAAACGGAAAAACTCAAAACTAATGAAAGTTGCGTACATATCTGAGGATCACGCACGTAAATTGGCAGATTTTTCTGAGTTATCTACAGAGAATCGTACTCAAATTCGTGACAGCAAGAAATCTGTTTCTGCGCAGTAATCCAAATCTAGTATCATCTTTACTATCAAAGACTTTACTTGGCACAACAATGCAATAAAATAAATATAAGGAGAGATTGCTACAGTAGCAACAACTTCCAAGACACAACAAAATAGTAGCAAAATAAAAACAAGGGTTATCTCCCAAGAAGTGCTTTCTTTATAGCCATTAAGATGGGCTCAACAATTTTAATGATGATGCTCTCATAAGGATGAGAGTTGAAGCAAAGAGAGCATCAAAAAGCAAGTATGAAACAAATTTAAGCCTAACCCTCTTCCTATGAAAAGGAATCTTGTACACAAATAAATTCATGAAGCACAAAGTGACAAGCATATGAAGATAAGACACGAGTAACTTCAAGATTCTCAACATAAAGAGGGGAAACTTAATATTATTAAGATGCATGTAATCATGTTTCCATCTCTCATAATAACTTTCAATAGAATCATTGATGAAATCCACAATATAACCATCACTTAAAACATTCTTATCATGGTTCATATGCATAAAAGTATCATTAATTTTGGCATAAGAAGAATTCTTCTCATTAATAGTAATTGGAGCAGGATTATTATCAAGAATTTGAACATGGTAAACAAGTTGCATACTAAGGGAATTGTTTTTGGCAATCCAATCATAACTATGACAAGTTTCATAAGGATAGTTATAACCTATATCATAGCATTCTTTATAATAATCATCAAAGATTGGAGGCATAGTGTCATCGTAAGAAATAGAATAGTTATCTTTCACAGTATGTTCATCTGTGACCATACCATCATTGTTACTAGAAGGAGATGTATCAAACATATAATGATCAGTAGCAAAAGGATTTTCAAACACCTCATCCCCAAGCTTAGAGCTTTCTATATCATTTTGGGAGGAAGCATGGATAGTACTGATACTATGGCAATTATTAACATCATCATTTTCAGAATTAGTTTCCCAGAGATTTTCAATATCAAAAGTAGTGTGCTCTTTCAAATCATGATCACTAATGTAGGTAAAGGGCATAGGAAGATCATTGTACCCAGATTCATTATCATAATAATCATCAGGAGCAACATACTTACGGTTGCCTATTGTTATCTCATATATGCGGGGATATGCTGTTACCTCTTTCTTTTTATTCCCCTTCTTCTTCTTCTTTGTTCCCTTCTTCTTCTTCTTCTTCTCATTCTCCTCGTTCCTTTCTTTAGGAGGGAGAGGCTTGAAGGGAGGCTTCTCCACAGAACCTGATTTATTTTCAGAAACAATAGAAAAAACTTGGGAGGATTCCTCCTTTTCATTAATAAGTTTAAAACACACATCGGTCCTATCATATTTTGGCAAAGTGTCATCTTCTAAAATATTCTGTATGTAAGTATTTGTATGGCAATTATTAATGCAATAAGAAAGACACCCATGCAGGACATCATCAATATCAAGATCGTTAATATCTAACAAAGAAAATTTTCTTGATAACTCTTCACACTTCAAAAATAAGGTAAGTTCATCATGCTGATTAGGAGTAATTTCATCATCACAATACAAATTTGCAGCACTCATGGGGTTTGAATTATCATTGGAGGAGCATTGAAAATTAAAATGACCCACTCTATGGCAAAGTTCACAAATAAAAGGATAGAGGGCACAAACTTTTTTACCAAGATCATCTAGAGCCCTAGACCACTTTCTAGTTTTTTCATTTCTGTGATGGTTACAATATTCATCTTCGATTTGATTAATTTCACAAGGTCTATGTATCTATCTATACCTAATAATAAAAGCAAAAGAGCTTCTTGTTGGTCCGTTTTTTCTTACCCTTATTTTTCAATTAAAATTACAGCATTGCCACCCCTGAGTAAAATAACGTTTCGCACCAACCGATCCCAAAAACAAAACGTTTTCCTGTTTGACCCCGACCGGCAGGCCCGCGGCCTCTCGGCCGTACCTCCCTCCACTCCCATCGTGTAGTCCCCATAGAGCGGAGGCGAGGCAGGCGGTTGGTTTGGCGCCGCCAGGCCATCCGGCCATCCTCCCGCGATCCATTTGGCGGAAAGGCTCCCCAGTCCGTCTCCATTCGCGCCTCTCACCCCCCTTCAACCCCGCGCCTCTCCTCCATGTCCAGGCTCTTCCCCATCAGGCATCCCTGCCTTCTCCATCCGCCAATCTTCCATGGCCCCCTTCGTGGCAGCGCCCGGCGTCATTTTCTTCTGAACCCCTGTCTGGACTCCATACCTTCTCCACCTAACCCAATCCCCAGCCGATGATCCGCGCGACCGCTTGGTGCCCAGATCACTAGGAGGTCGGCTGCCAGTGCCAATGGGCGGAGCGCGTTGTCGAGCTCCGCGAGTGCACGGGGGAGATGCACGGACGGCCAAATTTCGAACCTGTTCCATCGTCCAACGAAGCTCCAAGGCAACAGCGAGGCAGGGCCACTGTGGGCTAGATCCATTGACAAAAGAATAGAGTGCAGGGAGGCCACGGAATCCTCATATTGGACATACTCCTGATGTTTTCTGGATCCTTTCAGATCTGTTTTCGTTAGATGTATAATCAGATTGGAATCTGTTCATGGACGAGCTTGCATATCTTGAATGCAGGCTTTTTATGAAAATAGTTGCATTTTAGATCTGAAACGTAAGTCAACCAATCTAGAAATCGGTGATACCAGTATTTTTTTGATCTATCTGACAGAGTAACCTATGTACCAGACCATACAGAACTGAATTTTTTCGTTCTCTAAGTTAAGAGAGCCATCACAGTAAACTGTTTGACTTTTGCATAAAAATAACTTTAACAAAATAATCTTTGTTTTCGTTTTCTGGATAAGGCCAGATGGACCTCGGTAATGGCCACCAGATCTTCGGCTCAAACACATCTTAAACACATCTTACAGTCGACTTTTTTTTTTAGATCAAAGGCCCAAGGCCCGACGTTAAATTAATAACGCCCTTAACGGCGACAAGGTACAAGGAGCTGAACCCAGCTTACAACACACACCCACACACTCACACGAGCTGCCAAAAGGCTACAACCGAAACCTCGAACGGCAAGCACGACCCTTACGAAACCTACGAAGACTCGGAGAAGACACCGGACAGCAACAGTGTCGGGCCGGGGCTCATCCAAGGGAGAGCCATCGAACACGCACGCCGTCAACAGAACTCCCCGCCGCGGGTAGCGCCACCAGTGACCGACCACCACTGTGCATCGACCACCGCCGTTCGAACCCCAACAAGCAGCACCCAGGAAACTCGACGAAGGAGGGGACGGCGCAAGCCTTGCCGATGGTCGCCAAGCAAAGAGCCAACATCATCCGCAGAAACACAGTGAGCTCCAAGGCGGCGTCTTCAAGAAGAACACGACACGAGAGCGCCGTCACCGCCCGATCCGCGGATCTTAGGTTTTCACCCGAAGCACAAAGGTCGACGAATACCGCGCCTCTGCCACACCACCAACGGAGAGCCGCGAACTGTGAGCTCCAAGGCGGTGTCTTCAAGAAGAACACGATACAAGAGCATCGCCACCGCCCGATCCTCGGATCTTAGGCTTTCACCCGAAGCACGAGGAGGATCAAGGTTACCGCGACAGCGCCTTCAAGAAGGACACGACGTCCGCAGACGCCGACACCGCGGCCCCAGGGAGGGCGAGGGTTTCCCCTCGGTAAACCTCAACACCTCCAGCACAGGGAACGGGCCACCGCCCTAACGGCACCCGCGCCACTGCCACAGAACTCTGCTCGCCGAGAACCACGCCGCCCTCACGACCGTGGCACCGACCAGCTCCTGAGCTCCTGGCTCGCCCGCCAACCAGCGAAGCTCCCACCTTTCCAGGGCCGCCGCCCCGGCGTCCAAACTCTTCCTGCTGCGAGACCGGAGAAGACAAGCACCACATCGCGAGGGGAAGGAGCTGCAAACCGACAGCCCCCGTGACTGCCGGGCACGCCAAATCTGGAGACGGAAGCCCGGGGCCCCTGCCCTGGCCCGCAAGCACGGCGGCCAGAGAGCCCATCTAACCAGATCCGGAACGCCGCCGCATCGCCGCCACATCGGGAGGGCACCACCCGCCAGATCGGCAACCAGCAGCCCCCAAGGCTGCGGGTGCCCACAGATCTGGGGCGGAGGTGGATGGGGTCGAATGGGGCGCGGCCCCCTGCCTCGGCCCGACTCGAGGTGGCCAGATCGAGATCTGGGCCACAAAACCCAGCACCTCGCCGGGATCCTCCGTGATAGGGTGGGCGAACGTAGCCGCCGGCCGCGCCCTGCCGCCCCTGGCCTCGTCCGCGGCGCCCACGACCTCCACCTTCCTGCAGCACCTCCGAGCTCGCGCCGCCCGCCTCAGGCCGCGCCGGAGAACCGTCGCCGCCGCGGGCACGCCGGTACCACGTAGTCGCCACGCTGCTGCAGCGCAACCTCGCCGCCGCGCCCTACCAGCACGGCGCCCTCACCGGCCGCGAAGACCCGCGCCGCCGCCACCGCGCGAGGGAGCAGAGGAGCCCCGCCGCCGCCGACGCCGCGCGGGCTTTGCCCGGCGACGCCCTCAGGCGGCGGCGAGGAGGAGGGGGAAGGGTGGGGAGGGGCTAGGGAGGGGCGCCGCCAAGGAGCTCCCAGGTCGCCCGCGGGGGCGACGCCAGGAGCTAGGGTTCCAAAAATCGTAAACGTCGACAGCCCACTTTAGGGCATCACCCATCTTACAGTCGACTCAATGGGAGAAATGAGAAACTGGTTAATTTTATGACTTAGAAGGGGGATAATTCAGATCTAAAGACCTAATATGGTCAGGCTGTGAATTTCTTCTAAATGCGTTACCAGATTATGCAAGATAGTGTCAGATCTTTTCAAGATTCACGCCAAGCTAGGCTCCGTTGCTGCCAGATCTTTTCAAGATTTCATTCAGAAACAAGACTGTACGTAATGAACTGCATAATGAAAAATGGCTGTAGAATTTGTCAAATGACTGAATTTTGAGCACCTGACGGCTGGCGCAATGAACTGAATTGACAGAGTTACAAGACAATGTTCAACATTAGGATCGAGTTGTATAGCTTCTCGGACGTGTTGTATAGGATCGTGGACATAGAATCGTGTTGTATAGCTTATCGGACGTGTAGAAATTTAGAGAAGTGGAAAAAGGCAAATACAATTTGTCAGAGCACGTGTTGGCCGAGAAAATGGGATCATGACTGGATAAACAACAACAAATTGTGGAAACCGTTCCTTTCCTTAAATTATTACACGGCATTTGTTTATAAAATCAACCTGTAGAGAGTGAAATCTAGAGAGTTCCACCTGTTAATACAAACCAAAGAGAATTTATTCTGAGAACTATGTAAGTGGACATATCGAGAGACATATACTCGTCACTCATGCTATGTTGGAGCTCTATGTATTGTGTGGCCAATTTTGAGTCCTACGGATGTTTTCAGTACTAAATTACGAAACCGTTTAAATAATATTTGGTGTGTATTAGCTATAAATTTATTAGGAGTCCTATCGTAATAAAATTTTAGAGTGGCGCCCACCATCATTACAAGTCAATGCGGCGAGGGCCTTGCATTCTAATCTTCTTAGAATTAACTATGTTTATCATGAACAGGAGAAAACGTAACCACCATGAGTATGTTTCTTCCGGTGCAACGCACGGGCAATTTTACTAGTTATATATTAAAAGTACATTAAGGGCTAACCAGAAATTAGAGAATTAGCTAGAAATTCCCACAAAAATTAGAAACATCTGGCCTTTAATTTTACCGGATAGAATAGTACATCCGTTAGATCTAACTTCAAGTAAATTACCCACCAATGCCATTGATCAACTAAATTTTGCTTCTCTCTAATCCCTAAATTTTCCCTTGGCCGCTGCCTTTCTCGAAAGAAAAGGATGGCCGCCGCCATCCTGCCTAGATCCTGATATTGGGCACTCCTCGGGATCTATTGGAGCCACTCAGCGCAAGACTACCTGCTTTGAAATCTCCGGCCGAGAGATACAGTAGCATCAGGTTAATTCACCCAACATGGCAACATGCTCCCTTAATTGAAATTAACGTGCTGGACAGAGGAGTCATTGGATTTCTTTTTCATAGTGATTGCCTCGGTGCGAAGTGGAGATTTCAAAGTAACGATTGCTGATTTGCATATGAATCAAGCAAGGTACAGTGCTTCTAACTTGGCTTTTTTATGTATGTATGCCAAAACTGATGATGCACAGCGGCCGGATGCGCTGTATAAGAATTAATTTCATGATTGACCGCATGTGCTCTCAATGCTTCTGCAGCTCTGCCGGTGTCGAGCGACATGGTGCACACGCTGTGATGTGTTCTAGCGGGCGGAAAGTCGGCGAGGATCGTACTTAACAGTTCAATGTATACATACGTGGATGTTTTATACTCCCTCCGTCCCGTTTTAATTAACCTGGAAGAGAAAAAAACGCTTCAGAAATTGATTTTTACATTCCCGCGTCCTATACAGTTTCAAATTTTAAAATAGACTCTCTAAGATCTACTGTCCTGAGATCCAATCGATTGATGGATGGATGGATCGATCGAGAGAAACTGGCCGTCGGGCGCGGCATCGGCGGACGGGATGCTCTTGCAGGCGGAGCTGCGCCAGCACGCCGCGGGGGAGTTCTCCATGGCCGCCGGGCGCGGCGGCGGCGGACGGGATGCTCTGGCAGACGAACTGCGCCAGCACGCCGCGGGGGAGATCTCCATGGCCGCCGCGCAGGCCAACCTCGTCATGGAGGAGCAGGCGCAGGTGCTCGCCTCTCCGGGCGCCACTCTCGTCGGCGTCCACGACGGCCACGACGGGCCCGACGCCTCCCGGTTCCTCCGCTCCAGCCTCTGCCCCCACGTCCAACGTATGCCCACTATGCAAAGACGTGCGGGTACGGAGTAAAAATCGACAGGGTTTTTTTTGCAAATTACGGTTGAGTTAATTAAAACGGGACGGAGGGAGTATACTGCAATAGCTGAAGAGAATAAGAGTGTGATCGATACAGCTATATGGACAACATAGCGAATCCCCTCCCTGGCAATCGAGCGCTCGAGCAATCACTTTCTGTGGCGCGGAAGCGCTCGCGCAGCGAGTCAATTCCCTTTTTATCACCTAGTGTTTAATTGCGTTCACATGTGTTCACACTAACAGCTTGTATTACTACTTTGCAAGTTGCATGCAGTAAAGAGCGTTCACACTGCATGCATGCACATGCACAGATCATCTCATTGATTTGCATTTATGAGCCAACTTTTCAGCATGCTTTCGTAAGTTGTTGCATGCATACACATAGCATCTCACTTTTTTTCTTCAGCACGAGGCAGATTCTCAATTCTCTTTTTGCAATTCCCTTTTGGTTTTTTTCGTACGGTAATTCATGTTTAAGGGGATCCTTTTGCAATTCCCTTTTTCGGGCCAGTGGGGGGAAATAACGGGTGGGAAGATCCACTTGCAACTCAAATGAACTACCACTTGCTACTCAAATTAAATATTATTTTTAAGCTGTAAGCTAACAAAAGTTGCTAAAATATTCTAAATGAAATTTACCTTTTTAGGGTTGCTGGGTATTTATATTTACCGTTGATAAATAACGGGGCACCGGATTGATAACTTGTAAACAAAAAAAAGAGTCGCTACATATTTTAAATTAAATAAAAAATTTAGGATTGATATTTATTTATATTTACCATTGATAAATAGCGGATCACCGGGTTGATAGCTTGTAAACTAAAAGAGAGTCGCTAAAATATTATAAATGAAATACTTTTTAGCGTTATTATTTATTTATATTTATAGTTGATAAATAACGAGGCACAAGGTTGATAGCTTGTAAAATAAAAAATGTTCGCTAAAATATTTCTAAATGAAATACTTTTTAGGGTTGGTAGTTATTTATAATTACCATTGATAAATAACTAGGCTTCGGGTTGATAACTTGTAAACTAAAAAGAGTCGCCAAAATATTTGAAATAAATTTAGATTTTTAGGGTTGGTAGTTATTCATATCTACTATTGATAAATATCAGGACACCGGGTTGATAGCTTCTAAACTAAAAAAGATTCGCTAAAATGTTTAAAATAAAATTAACTTTGGGGTTGATAATTTTATACATTTACCGTTGATCACTCAAGTAGGGAGGTTGATTATTCCAAAAGAGAGGGTTGATAACTTTTAGTCCAAAAGTTGTTCGAAACATATCAACATGGGTGCTAGTTTTGAAGATCTCGTCGAGACGGATTTATTGGTGAAAGCGAATCTTAATTTGGAGTTGTCGTTTGAAAGTTAAAACGTTTTGAATTTTCAAATTTGGAAAAGATTCCGCTGACATCAGCAGATTCGTCTATTTGTGCATGCATGCAGAACTTTTTCTCAATACCTGCACCAGGTTGATAATTTTATACATTTACCGTTGATCACTCAAGTACGGAGGGGTTGTTTATTCCAAACAGAGAGGGTTGATAACTTTTAGTTCGAAAAAAAGTTGCTCGAAACATATCAACATGGGTGCTAGTATTGAAGATCTCGTCGAGACGGATTTATTGGTGAAAGTGAATCTTAATTTGGAGTTGTCGTTTGATAGTTAAAACATTTTGAATTTTCAAATTTGGAAAAGATTCCGCTGACATCAGCAGATTCGTCTATTTGTGCATGCATGCAGAACTTTCCCTCAATACCCTGCACCAGGTTGATAATTTTATACATTTACCATTGATCACTCAAGTACGGAGGGGTTGGTTATTCAAATAGAGAGGCTTGATAACTTTTAGTCAGAAAAAAAGTTTGTCGAAACATATTAACATGGGTGCTAGTTTTGAAGATCTCGTCGAGACGGATTTATTGGTGAAAGCGGATCTTAATTTGGAGTTGTCGTTTGAAAGTTAAAACATTTTGAATTTTGAAATTTGGAAAAGATTTCTGACATCAGCAGATTCGTCTATTTGTGCATGCATGCAGAACTTTCCCTCAATACCTGCACCAGGTTGATAATTTTATACATTTGCCGTTGATCACTCAAGTACGGAGGGGTTGATTATTCAAATAGAGAGGGTTGATAACTTTTAGCCCAAAAAAAAAAACATATTAACATGGGTGCTAGTTTTGAAGATCTCGTCGAGACGGATTTATTGGTGAAAGCGGATCTTAATTTGGAGTTGTCGTTTGAAAGTTAAAACGTTTTAAACTTTTAAATTTGTTCATTTTTACATGCATGTAAATGTACGGCAAGGGAAAACACGTTTGCTCCTAATCATGTCTGAAACCGATCGCTCGCTAATCTCCTAGCCATCGAGCGCCAGCTAGGGCAGCCCACAACATAGACCCTGTACGTGTGTACGCGCTGCGGCACCATGCATCACCACGATGGCCAACGCGGTAAGATAGAGCTGGACTCGAACCAGCTGATGCATGCTTCGAAAAATTACCCATGGATTTTCTTGTTTCTGACGGCCCTAACACGTCATATGTTTTTTGCAGGGAAGAGTTGTTTCACAAAATCAGCGTTTGGTTATCTTCTATAGTTAATTTGATACTTCCTTTTTCATTCTTAATCACGCAGATGTGCCTATCTGGTATTTTTTCTGGATCTTAAGCAAATTAAATTTCCCGTGTCATGTATTTTATGAATCTTAATAGACTGCATATAGGAAGAGCCATACCGGCCAGATGGTAATTAGAAGATAGATTTTTTTGCTGAACAATGTGCATTATTAGATTGATGGGTATTGTAAAGACGGAAATACTAACACGTATAGGAAATATGAAAAGAGCTATTCCGCCAGTTTTATAAAACGATTGGCGGTATCGAGTAAAGCAAGAACAAAAAAAAAACTTTCTATGTACTCCTATGTTTCTTTAGATTTAAATTAGCAAGTACCTGCTTATTTGACATTATGAAAAAATGATCGCTCATACCTAATGGTATGAACTTCAATTCCATCTACTTATCGAATCGTGAATACAAACCAGTCGAACAATCCATGGTTCATATGATTAGTCTTATCGACTACAACTCTATTGTTCATGCTAAATTTTTCTCTCTAGCCTATTTTTTTTATTTAGTCCTAACCACCTGAATATTATTTATGCATATTTCCTGATCCCAGGAAACTGCATACCTACTAACCATAAGCATCCTAACCAAAGAGTCGTAGCAGATATTACTACTTAGAAGAGACAATACATGTGTTATTCCCAGGTCACATTGCCTTATCAGATATGACAAAAAAATCGGGAGGTATAACAATATGGCATACACAAAGATATTGAATCCACTTTAACAAAATAAAAAGCAGAATCACAATTGGTTAATAGAAGGTCACTAGCAAACAGACCCGGTGTGATAGAAATATTATGAATGGCTGTGTTGACTTGGTATTCTTGTGAACTGCTAAATGATATCAGATACACCTTACTTCATTTCTGTTGCGCTGAAATTATTTAACTATTCGATATGAATATATGAAACATTGGTTAGAAAAATTAGATTGTACAAGCGATATCATTATAAGCTATCAGAATGCCAAATGCAGTGTAACCATATAATCATAACTATTTAAACTTTATTCAAAAAGTATTTATTTTTCAACTTGACCGTCTCATAAATAATTTATTATAAAAATATCAAATCTATATGCAACACATATTTTTTGAGATCAATAAAACATATCTGATTCGAATCCAAAGAGAGTAATTATTTCGGCCATTTCTGCCCAAAGGAAATAACCCGACATTGATAAATCATTAGCTATTATTGGCTCGGTGTGGCATAAAACTACCTCAGTCGACATGTTATTACATACATAATTAAGTTCAAGACTCTTCAGATATTGATTTTATTCTACAATGCATGAGTGTGATTAGTCATTGCACAATATTGACATCATGCAAGCTATTGCCGTAACAGTATATTGATTACTGCCCGAGAGATCACCTTCATCACTAAAGACCATACTCAGAGAAAGCATTCAGCACCAAAGACCAAGATTGCCACTATGTGGCTTCAAATATATCTCGAAATTGCTAACATTAAATTCATGTTTTCATAAATGCATGTCGCTCTAGAATGTGTACAGTAAATTAGAAAAACAAATTGATATTATTAAATTAGACATAAACTTTTTCCATTGTATTGTACTTTTACAAATGTTGACCAATATATATGTGTGAAAATCAATGGTCAATGTTTCATGTTGAAGAAAATGCCCGCAGCTAAAATTATTTATGTTTACAAATGTTGACTAATATATATTTAAACCCTTTTTACAAACATTCAGATGTTGCCCTCGCATTTGCGAGGGCCACTGTGCTAGTTCCACAAAAATTAACATGCTTATAGGAAACAACACTCTCAGAAGTTTGAGCATGTTCATTGCAATCATTAACAACAATTTCGTTTTCCATGCAAGTGTCTTTGAAAGGTTCATGATACTTATCAAAATTCTTCCTAGGCAATTCAAAATGATAGGCAAAAGATTTATAAAGATTTGCAACAACTTGAGAGTCAAGACCATAAGTAGCACTCATATTTCGAAATTTATCAGTGTCCATAAAAGTTTCAATGCATTCATAATCATAATTTATACCCGACTCTCTACCTTTGTCATTCTCCTAATCTTCAGCGTTCTCCTCAATCCGATCAAGAAGATCCCATCTAGCTTCAACCTCTTTGCTTGTGAAAGATCCCTCCAAACAGGCATCTAGATAGTCCTTGTGATGTCCTGAAAGACTTGCATAAAAATTATTAATAATAACATTACGAGGGAGCTCATGAATGGGACATTTGAGCATTAGTGACTTCAATCTCCCCATGCTTGGGAAATACTCTCCATCACGAGGATAAAAGTTATAAATGTAATTCCTATCAATATGCACTTCATGAGGAGGATAAAATTTAGAATAAAAGAGAGATACAATTTCCTCCCAACCAAGAGAATGACTATTCTTCAGCAATTTATACCAATGCGCCGCTTTACCAGACAGCGAAATAGAGAATAGTTTCTTCCTCACTTCATCCATAGAGATACCTGCACACTTGAATAACCCGTATAATTCATGCAAAAACAGTAAATGATCTTCAGGACGGACAGTTCCATCCCCTTCATAGCGGTTATCTATAACACGTTCAATAATTTCCATAGGTATCTTGAAAGGAATATTTTCAGTAGGTGGATTTAAAATATCACAAGCATCATTAGAGTTATCGCATATGGGAGATAAAGTATTATCAGAGCAAATTTTCTCCCCTAAAACTGGGAAGCTACAAAGATCATAAAAACTAGCTTCCCCAAGCTTAGACTTAATTGCGTTCATACTAATAACATTGCTACTAGCATGCAAATAAGGTTCCATAGGTTTTTTAATTTTCGCATCAAACAATTCTAACTCAGGAAAAAGATTAAAAAGCTCACTAATTTTTTTTTTGTTTTCCATTATGCCTAACTAGTGAAAATCAAAAACAAGAGACAAAAAGATAAAATTACAGAATCTGAAGGAGATAGCTTCGAGCACTCACACACCGGCAACAGTGGTAGGAAATAGCCTAGTAGTCGGAGGATGTGAATACCTTTTACCTTACCTCCCCGGCAACGGCGCCAGAAAATAGCTTGATGTCTATGTGTGCTTCTATTCTTGTAGACAGTGTTGGGCCTCCAAGAGCAGAGGTTTGTAGAACAGCAGCAAGTTTCCCTTAAGTGAATCACCCAAGGTTTATCGAACTCAGGGAGGTAGAGGTCAAAGATAGTCCTCTCAAGCAACCCTGCAATTAAGATACAAGAAGTCTCTTGTGTCCCCAACACACCTAATACACTTGTCAGATGTATAGGTGCACTAGTTCGGCGAAGAGATAGTGAAATACAAGTAATATGGATGAATATGAGTGGTAATAACAATCTGAAATAAATATGGCAGCAAGCAAACATGTAACAGAACTTGTTGGAAACGGTGTTTCAATGCTTAGAAACAAGGCCTAGGGATCAAACTTTCACTAGTGGACACTCTCAACATTGCAATCATAATTTAATATAAATATAAGCACTTCATCATACTACTCTCTTATTGCATAGAGAACTCAAATTCATTGGGCAAGTGTGCAAAAGCACACCTCAAAGGTGTATTCCCAAGTACTAATAAACACCCCACACCGTCACCGTGAGCATTCATAGGAGGTACTAACACAACCACAATTCATAAGGGAGTTACACACGGCGCACACACTGTCACCATTACACCGCGGTCACAGTAACCCCAAAGTTCACATAATTAAGCACTTGAATAGCATATGACATCTAGATTACAAAGCCCATCATATGAATCTCAATCATGCAAGGCAATTCATGAGATCATTGTATTGAAGTACATGGGAGAGAGATGAACCACATAGCTACCGGTAGAGCCCTCAGCCTCGGGGGAGAACTACTCCCTCCTCATCATGGGAGACAACAATGGCGATGAAGATGGTGGTGGTGTCGATGGAGATGACTCCGGGGGCAATTCCCCGTCCAGGCAGGGTGCCGGAACAGAGACTTCTGTCCCTCGAAACGGAGTTTCGCGATGGCGGTGGCATCCCTAGAGTCTTTCTGGAGTTTCGTCAATCGGTATCGGGTTTTTAGGTCGCGAGGGACTTTATAGGCGAAGAGGCGGCGTCGGAGGGGCACCAGGGCGCCCTCCCCATAGGCCGCGGCCAGGGCCCGCGCGCCCGTGGTCCGGGGCCCTGGGCCTCCTCCCTGTCTCCCCTTCGGTGTTCTGGTCTGTCTTGGTGAAATAAGATGTTTGGCTTTCGTTTCGTCGAATTCCGAGAATATTGCCCGAACAACCTTTCTGGAACCAAAAACAGCAGAAAACAGCAACTGGCTCTTCGGCATCTCGTTAATAGGTTAGTTCCGGAAAATGCATTAAAACGATATAAAGTGTGTATAAAACATGTGAGTATCATCATAAAAGTAGCATGGAACATAAGAAATTATAGATACGTTGGAGACGTATCATAATCCCTGCTTCCCTCTGCGAAGGGCCTTTCTTTTACTTTATGTTGAGTCAGTTTACCTACTTCTTTCTATCTTAGAAGCAAACACTTGTGTCAACTGTGTGCATTGATTCTTACATGTTTACTTATTGCACTTATTATATTACTTTTTGTTGACAATTATCCATGAGATATACACGTTACAAGTTGAAAGCAATTGCTGAAACTTAATCTTCCTTTGTGTTGCTTCGAAACCTCTTACTTTGAACCTATTTCTTTATGAGTTAGCTCTTATGCAAGTCTTTTTGATGCTTGTCTTGAAAGTACTATTCATGAAAAGTTTTTGCTATATGATTCAGTTGTTTAGTCATTATCTTTTTGCTAGAAAACTATATACCATTGCTTTGAATCACTTCATTCATCTCATATGCTTTACAATAGTATTGATCAAGATTATGTTGGTAGCATGTCACTTCAGAAATTATTGTTTTTATCGTTTACCTACTCGAGGGCGAGTAGGAACTAAGCTTGGGGATGCTTGATACGTCTCCAACGTATCTATAATTTCTTATGTTCCATGCAAGTTTTATGACAATACCAACATGTTTTAGTCATACTTTATAATGTTTTTATGCATTTTCCAAGACTAACCTATTAACAAGATGCCGCAGCTGCCGCTTCCTTGTTTCAGAAAAGTTAGTTTACAAATATTCTCGAAATCGGACGAAACAAAAGCCCACGGTCTTATTTTCCACGGAGGGTTCCAGAACACCGAAGAGGAGACGGAGAAGGGCCACGAGGAGGCCACCCCATAGGGCGGCGTGGCCCCACCTCTGGCCACGCCGCCATATGGGGTGGGCTCCTCGGGTGCCCCCCTGCGCTGCCCCTTCGCCTACTTAATCCCTCCGTCGCGAAAACCCTAGTACCGAGAACCACAATACGGTAAAAGTTCCAGAGACGCCGCCGCCGTCAACCCCATCTTGGGGGGTTCAGAAGATCGCCTCCGGCACCCTGCCGAAGAGGGGAATCATCACCGGAGGGCTCTACATCACCATGCCCGCCTCCGGACTGATGCGTGAGTAGTTCATCCTTGGACTACGGGTCCATAGCAGTAGCTAGATGGTTGTCTTCTCCTCTTGTGCTATCATGTTTAGATCTTGTGAGCTGCCTATCATGATCAGGATCATCTATTTGTAATACTACATGTTGTGTTTGTTGGGATCCGATGAATATTGAATACTATGTAAAGTTGATTATTGATCTATCATATATGTGCTATTTATGTTCTTGCATGCTCTCCGTTGCTAGTAGAGGCCAAGTTGATACTTGTGACTCCAAGAGGGAGTATTTATGCTAGATAGTGGGTTCATGTCTCCATTGAATCTGGGGGAGTGACAGCAACCCCTAAGGTTGTGGATGTGCTGTTGCCACTAGGGATAAAACATCAATGCTTTGTCTAAGGATATTTGTGTTGATTACATTACGCACCATACTTAATGCAATTGTCTGTTGTTTGCAACTTAATACTGGAGGGGTGCGGATGCTAACCTGAAGGTGGACTTTTTAGGAATAGATGCATGCTGGATGGCGGTCTATGTTCTTTGTCGTAATGCCCTAAGTAAATCTCATAGTAGTCATCATGATATGTATGTGAATCTCTATTCTGTCAATTGCCCAACTGTAATTTGTTCACCCAACATGCTATTTATCTTATTGGAGAGACACCACTAGTGAACTGTGGACCCCGGTCCATTCTTTTACATCTGAAATACAATCTACTGCAATCATTGTCTCTGTTGTTTTCTGCAAGCAAACATAATTCTCCACACCATACGTTTAATCCTTTGTTTTAAGCAAGCCGGTGAGATTGACAACCTCACTGTTAAGTTGGGGCAAAGTAGTTTGATTGTGTTGTGCAGGTTCCACGTTGGCACCGGAATCACTGGTGTTGCGCCACACTACACTCCTCCACCAACAACCTTCACGTGGCCTTCATCTCCTACTCGTTCGATAAACCTTGGTTTCTTACTGAGGGAAAACTTGTTGCTGTGCTCATCATACCTTCCTCTTGGGGTTCCTAACGGATGTGTGCTGTACCGTCACAAGGAAGCTTCTACACGTTAGCAATAGGTCATGCCGAAATTTTCCGGCGGTCATGCATGCATGTGTGTTTGTGCATGGTGTGTGTGGTTCTAATTAACTCTCTTTTGCTCTATATATGTATGACGCAGTCAACCATGGTCGTCCATATGAGGGAAGGACAAGTGGTTAGATACAAGGTGAACGCGAAGGCCGACATGGTTAGGAACAACATGACCCTGATAAGATGTCCGTGTCGAAAATGCGGACTCCGGCAGTGGATCGACCCTGATTCTGGACAACTGGAGGAACACCTGCTCAGGCGCGGTTTCATGCTCGGCTTCAACGAGGAGCCGGCGGCAAATGTTGGTCATGAAGAAGAGGCCGACATCGGGCGAGAAGACGAAGAGTCTCCCGAACATGGTGTTCATCATGAGGAAGGAGAGGCCGATGAAGGAGATGATGATGCCGGAGGAGATGGTGGTGGAGATGCCGAGAGCAAGCAGACGCCGCTAACGTCGGCCTTGCGGGACCCTCATGTTCAAGAGCTTCTCCTGAAGGACACGGGCAACGCCAAACCTGAAGCCAAGCTGGCGCAAATGGAGGTAGACGGGATGACTCCATTGTATCCAGGGTGCCGGCCCGAGGATACACGCTTGAGTGTAACGCTCGAGTGTCTGGAGATGAAGGCGGAACACAAATGGACCGACAGCAGCTTCAGCGATAACATGAAATCCTGGCATGCTCGTCTTCCCAAGGACAACACATTGCCGACAAGTATCGACGAGGCCAAGAAAGTAGTTTGCCCACTCGACCTACCGCACGTAAAGTACCACGCATGCATCAATGATTGTGCACTTTTTCGGAATGAGTACAAGGACAGAACCACATGTCCGGTGTGCGGCCAAGGACGGTACAAGAGAGGGAACAAGAAAGTTCCTCTGAAAGTTGTCTGGTACTTTCCTATCACTCCCCGTCTGCAGCGGTATTTCGTAGATCCTAAGGAAGCAAAGCTCATGCAATGGCACGCGGAAAGGGAGAAGCCCGCAGATGATCCGGAGAAGGGCAAGATCCTGACACACCCTGCAGACGCTAGCCAGTGGAATGCGTTGGACATTGAGTTCGCAGATGAGTTCGGGAGCGAACCGAGGAACATTCGTCTGGGCATGAGCACCGACGGACTCAATCCCTTTGGAAACCAGAGTAGCACGCATAGCACCTGGCCCGTGTTTGTATGGCCATACAACCTCCCCCCTGGCTGTGCACAAAGCAGCAGTACGTACACATGAGTATTCTTATTCAGGGGCCGAAACAACCGGGTGTGGACATGCATCTGTATCTCGGTCTGTTGAAAGAGGAGTTAGCCACGCTGTGGCAGACGCCGGCCCGTACTTGGGACGCGTACAAAAGAGATTATTTCCCTCTCAGAGCCGCATTGCTAACGACAGTGCAGGACTATCCTGGTTACGCATATGTATCGTGCCAGGTGAACCACGGATTCAAGGCATGTGTCAAGTGCATGGATAAGACCCCGCATCTGCAGCTGCCGAAGGCTCCCGGGTCTTGTAAAACTGTGTTCCAAGGGACTCGAATGTGGCTTCGCTTCGATCACCCGTGGAGAAAACGCAAGGATCTGTTCAACGGCGAAGAGGAGCTCGGAAGAGCCCCACGACCGAGGAGCGGCGAAGAAATATCCGAGCTTTTGGAAAATTGGGAAGAGTGCCCCGCGCCGGGAAAGAAGCGACCGCGGGAATCGCCGCTGCTGGGAGTATGGAAAGCGAGGTCTGTTTTCTGGGACCTGCCGTACTGGAAGGTCCTCCACACGCCCCATAGCCTCGATGTCATGCACATCACGAAAAACGTTACCGAGAGCCTACTTGGCACTCTGATGAACATGCCGGAGAGGACCAAGGATGGCCCGAAAGCAAGAACCGACCTGAAATTGCTTGGCCTCAAGAAAGAACTTCAGTACCCCACCGATAGTGATGATGATGATGATGAACAGACGGAAACGACTCAGGGTCGCCACAAAAGGGCTAAGAAGAATGAGGTGGTGGTGCTTAAACCTGCCTGCTTCACTCTGAGCGAGGAGGAGCTCGAGAGGTTTTTCGAGTGCCTCCTAGGAGTAAAAGTTCCTCACGGTTACTCTGGGAAGATAAGCAGATATCTGGACGTAGCGAAGAAGAGGTTTAGCGGGATGAAGTCTCACGACTGTCACGTGCTGATGACGCAGATACTTCCCGTTGCGATGCGAGGGATAATGGACGACCACGTCCGCGAGACTCTGTTTGGCCTCTGCAACTTCTTCGACGTTGATACGTCCAATTTGCATCACTATTTTGTATCATAATTTGCTGTTATTCATTGATATATTTCATATTGGGGTACAATACTTATGTTATTTCATCTATTTTGCATGTTTCATCATCATTGGAGGATCAAGCACCGGAGCCAGGATTCTGCTGGAAAAAGCACCGTAACGCAATATTTCGGAAGATCAATCGTGGAAGGGAATTTCACGTAAATTCCTATTTTTCCAGATGACGGAGGGAGCCGTAGGGGGAGCAGAGAGCCATCGTGGGCCCAGACCCTAGGGTGGCGGCCCAGGGCCTGGTCGCGCCACCTCGTGGTCCGGGGCCCCACAGCCCCTTTCGCCTCCTTTTCTTCGCGCTCCTTCGTCCGAAAACCTAAGCCACAGAGAGGACTACCTTGCTCTGCGGGACAAACACCAGAGAGAAAAGAGCTCTCCGGGCAGGAACCGCCGGGAAATTCCCTCCTGGAGGGGGAAATCGATGCCATCGCCATCGTCATCGAGCGGGACATCATCTCCCATCATCATCATCATCTCCACCATCTACACCGCCATCACCATCGCTGCACCTCGTCACCGCTGTAGCAATTCGGGTTAAATCTTGATTGTTTGATAGGGGAAACTCTCCCGGTGTTATTCTATACTTGTTGTAGATGCTATTGAGTGAAACCATTGAACCAAGGTTTATGTTCAGATTGTTATTCATCATCATATCACCTCTGATTGTATTCCATATGATGTCTCGTGAGTAGTTCGTTTAGTTCTTGAGGACATGGGTGAAGTCTAAATGCTAGTAGTGAACTATGGTTGAGTAATATTCAATGTTTTGATATTTAAGTTGTGGTGTCATTCTTCTAGTGGTGCCGTGTGAACGTCGACTACACGGCACTTCACCATTTATGGGCCTAGGGGAGTGCATCTTGTACTCGGTTGCTAATTACGGGGTTGCCGGAGTGACAAACCTAAGCCCCCGTTAGTATATCGATGCAGGAGGGATCGCAGGATCTCAGAGTTTAAGGCTGTGGTTAGATTTATCTTAATTACTTTCTTGTAGTTGCGGATGCTTGCAAGGGGTATAATCACAAGTATGTATTAGTCCTAGGAAGGGCGGTGCATTAGCATAGGTTCACCCACACAACACTTATCAAAACAATGAAGATTATTAAACCACATGAAGCGAAAGTACTAGACTAAAATCCCCGTGTGTCCTCAAGAACGTTTGGTCATTATAAGTAAACAAACCGGCTTGTCCTTTGTGCTAAAAAGGATTGGGCCACTCGCTGCAATTATTTCTCTCGCATTTTATTTACTTGTACTTTATTTATCTGCAATATCAAAACCCCCTGAATACTTGTCTGTGAGCATTTACAGTGAATCCTTCATCGAAACTGCTTGTCAACACCTTCTGCTCCTCGTTGGGTTCGACACTCTTATTTATCGAAAGTACTACGATACACCCCCTATACTTGTGGGTCATCAAGACTATTTTCTGGCGCCGTTGCCGGGGAGTGAAGCGCTATTGGTAAGCGGAATTGGTAAGGAAATTTACTGTTTGTGCTGATTTTATTTCTGCCTGCTGCTATAAATCATTATGGAGAGATCTTCTCTTCAATTTCTATTTGGGAAATCTACTACTACTGCAACGGTAGTGGATGAAGCGCCAGGTGAGGAAGTAGTACCATATAAAATACCTATGAAAATTATTGAACGTGTTATGGATAACCGCTATGAAGGGGATGGAACTGTCCATCCTGGTGATCATTTATTGTTTTTGCATGAATTATGCGGGTTATTCAAATGTGCAGGTATTTCTATGAATGAAGTTAGAAAGAAACTATTCACTATATCGCTGTCTGGTAAAGCGGCGCACTGGTATAAATTGCTGAAGAATGGTGATTCTATTGATTGGGAGGACATTGTGCCTTTATTTTATTCCAAATTTTATCCTCCAAGTGAAATTCACAAAGATCGGAACCACATATATAATTTCTGGCCTCATGATGGAGAGAGTATTGCCCAATCTTGGGGGAGATTGAAGTCTTTAATGCTCAAATGTCCCATTCATGAGCTTCCTGGTAATGTTATTATTGATAATTTCTATGCAAGACTTTCTTTTCAAGACAAGACCTTGCTGGATACTTCTTGTTCTGGATCATTTACACGCAAGAATGAAGAGTTTAAAAGAGACCTTCTTGATCGGATCCAAGAAAATACTGATGGGAGAACGACAAAGATAGAGAATCAGGTATAATTTATGATTATAAATGCATTGAAGCTTTTATGGATACTGATAAATTTCGTAATATGAGTGCTACATATGGTCTTGATTCCCAAGTTGTTGCAAATCTTTATAAAGCTTTTGCCTCTCATTATGAATTGCCTAAGAAGAATTTTGATAAGTATCATGAACCGTATAAAGATAAAGTTGATTCATCTGTAAACAAATGTGTAGTGATTGAAACTGTTGATAATGTTATTCCTGAAGCTTATATTGAAAAAACTCCTTTCCCTGCTAAAATGAAGGAGTACTCTGTCATATCTAGTGCAGTTAATAAAAGTGAAAAGAAACCTAAAGAACCTGAAGAACAAATTAAAATTGAACCTGCTGTTGCAATAGTTAAAGATCTTGTGACTGAAAATGTGGAAGATGGTCATATTATTTTCTGTGAAGATGCTTCTAATATTGTTTCACATCCTAATAAATCCAAACAAGTTAGTGTTCCTATGCTATCTGTTAGAATTGGTGATCATTGCTATTATGGTTTATGTGATATTGGTGCAAGTGTTAGTGCTATACCTTATGAGCTTTACACGGAGATTATGCACGAAATTGGTTCTTGTGAACTTGAAGATATTGATGTGGTTATTCATCTGGCTAATAGAGAAACTATTTCTCCAATTGGTATTGTTCGAGATGTGGAAGTTCTATGTGGTAAGATTAAATATCCTGCTGACTTTTTGGTACTTGGTTCTGCTGCTAGTGATCATTGTCCTATCATTTTTGGTAGACCTTTTCTAAATACTTGTGGAGCTATTATAGATTGTAAGAAAGAGAAATTTTTGACTAGATTTGCTGGTGAACCTTATGAATTTAACTTTTCTAAATTTACCAAAACTCCTTATAAAGCTGACTTGCCTAGTAATGATTTTAAAATGGAGCAGTGTGCATCTATTGTTCTTGTTCCTAATAATCCTTTGCAGCAACATTTGGAGAATAGTGAAAGTGAAGCTTTTAGGAAAGAAAGAGATGAGCTTGAGGAAATTTTTCTTCGCCAACCTATTCTCAAGCATGATTTACCGGTGGAAGATTTGGGTACAACACCGCCACCAAAGGAAGATCCTGTTTTTGATTTAAAGCCTTTACCTGATAATCTTAAATATGCTCATATTGATGATAAGAAAATATATCCTGTTATTATTAGTTCTAAGCTTTCAGAGATTGAGGAAGAAAGGTTATTGGAAATATTGAAAAAACACCGAGGAGCTATTGGCTATACTCTTGATGATTTGAAAGGGATTTCTCCTTCTATTTGCCAACATGCTATTAATATGGAAGAAGATGCAAAGCCTGTTGTTGAACATCAACGTCGTCTAATTCCGAAGATGAAAGAAGTGGTAAGGAACGAGGTATTAAAACTTCTTGAAGCTGGTATTATATATCCTATTGCTGATAGTAGATGGGTTAGTCCTGTGCATTGTGTTCCTAAGAAAGGAGGAATGACTGTTGTGCCTAATGATAATGATGAGCTTATTCCTCAAAGAATAGTTGTAGGTTATAGAATGTGCATTGATTTTCGAAAAGTTAATAAAGTTACTAAGAAAGATCATTACCCTTTACCCTTTATTGATCAAATGCTAGAAAGGTTATCTAAAAATACTCATTTTTGCTTTCTTGATGGTTATTCTGGGTTTTCACAAATTGCTGTTAAAGCTAAAGATCAAGAGAAAACCACATTTACTTGTCCTTATGGAACTTATGCTTATAGGCGTATGCCTTTTGGTTTATGTAATGCTCCTGCTACTTTTCAAAGATGCATGTCTGCTATTTTTCATGGTTTTTGCGAAAGTATTGTAGAAGTGTTCATGGATGATTTTTCTGTCTATGGGAATTCTTTTGATAATTGCTTGAAACCTCGATAAAGTTTTGCAGAGATGTGAAGAAACTAACCTTATTCTTAATTGGGAGAAATGCCACTTTATGGTTAATGAAGGAATTGTATTGGGACATAAAATTTCCGAGAGAGGTATTGAAGTTGATAGAGCTAAAGTTGAAGCAATTGAGAAGATGCCCTATCCGAGGGATGTTAAAGGTATTCGTAGTGTTCTTGGTCATGCTGGGTTTTATAGGAGATTTATTAAAGATTTCTCTAAAATTTCAAAGCCTCTTACTAATCTTCTTCAAAAAGATGTACCTTTTGTTTTTGATGATGATTGTAAGGAAGCTTTTGAAACTCTAAAGAAAGCCTTAACAACTGCTCCTGTAGTCGAACCTCCTGATTGGAATTTGCCTTTTGAAATTATGTGTGATGCTAGTGATTTTGTTGTAGGCGCTGTTCTTGGACAGCGGGTAGATAAAAAATTAAATGTTATTCATTATGCTAGTAAGACTCTTGATGCTGCTCAAAGAAATTATGCTACAACTGAAAAGGAATTGTTAGCTGTAGTCTTTGCTTGTGATAAGTTTAGACCCTATATTGTTGATTCGAAAGTTACAATTCATACTGATCATGCTGCAATTAGATACCTTATGACAAAGAAAGATGCTAAGCCAAGGCTTATTAGATGGGTACTGTTGCAAGAATTCGATTTACATATTATAGATAGGAAAGGTGCTGATAATCCTGTTGCTGATAATTTGTCTAGATTGGAAAATATTGCTTATGATCCTGTTCCTGTTAATGATAGTTTTCCAAATGAACAATTGGCTGTAATAAAGGTGAGCTCGCGAGAGAGCCCTTGGTATGCAGATTATGCTAACTTTATTGTTTCGAAGTATTTGCCTCCAACCTTTTCAGCTCAGCAAAGGAGGAAATTCTTTTATGACTTGAGGCATTATTTTTGGGATGACCCACACTTATATAAAGAAGGAGTAGATGGTATTATGCGAAGATGTGTTCCTGAATATGAACAACAGGAGATATTGAATAAATGTCATGGTAGTGTTTATGGAGGACATCATGCTGGAGATAGAACCGCGCAAAAGGTTCTACAATCAGGTTTTTATTGGCCAACACTCTTCAAAGATGCAAGGAAATTTATTTTATCTTGTGATGAATGTCAAAGAGTGGGTAATATCT
The DNA here is from genome assembly GCA_030979885.1 of Lolium multiflorum. Taxonomy (NCBI): domain Eukaryota; kingdom Viridiplantae; phylum Streptophyta; class Magnoliopsida; order Poales; family Poaceae; genus Lolium; species Lolium multiflorum. Next base: position 345,818,691 of record CM061750.1, on the reverse strand, counting down.
CCAGACGCAATGAAATGCCTATGAATTATACTCTTGTTATTGAACCATTCGATTGTTGGGGATTCGACTTCATGGGTCCTTTCCCTTCTTCAGACGGTAACACTCATATACTTGTCGCTGTTGATTATGTTACTAAATGGGTAGAAGCTATACCTACAAAAAGTGCTGATGGTGAGACCTCTATAAAAATGCTTGTGGATGTTATATTTCCTAGATTTGGAGTACCTAGATATATTATGACTGATGGAGGTTCTCATTTTATTCATGGAGGTTTTAGAAAACTCTTGCTAAGTATGGTATTAATCATAGAATTGCTTCGCTTATCACCCTCAAACTAGTGGTCAAGTAGAATTATCAAATAGAGAGATTAAAGCTATCTTAGGAAAGACTGTTAATAAATCTAGAAAGAATTGGGCTAGCAAATTGAAAGAAGCACTATGGGCTTATAGAACTGCTTATAAAAATCCTATGGGAATGTCACCTTATAAAATGGTTTATGGAAAAGCTTGTCATTTACCTTTAGAACTAGAGCACAAAGCTTATTGGGCTGTTAGAGAACTAAATAAAGATCCTAAATTAGCCGGTAATAAGAGGTTGTTGCAATTAAGTTCTCTAGATGAATGGAGAAGTGAAGCTTATGAAAATGCTAAACTCTTTAAAGAAAAAGTTAAGAAGTGGCATGATAGAAGGATCATCAAAAGAGAATTTAATGTTGGAGATCAAGTTCTATTGTATCGGTCTCGTCTCAGATTCTTTGCAGGGAAATTACTCTCGAAGTGGGAAGGGCCATATGTTGTTGAGGAGGTGTATCGTTCAGGAGCAATTAAAATTAGCTCTCTCCAAGGCAATGCCACACAAGTGGTGAATGGACAAAGACTCAAGCATTATATCTCGGGTGATTCTTATAATGTTGATATTGATATTATTCAAGTGGAAACACCGGAGGCTTTCATCAAAGGACAAATTGACAGTCCGCCAGAACTGGACTTTGAATAGGTAACAGTACAGGTAATAAAAAGTCCGCGTTTACCTTTCCGAACATTATTTCTGCTGTTTTTAGAAAATATGAAAAATTACGGAATCGAAACGGAGTGGAAAAGACGCGCGAGGGCCCGTCACCACAGGCCGGCGCGGGCCCCACCCTGGCCGCGCCGACCTATGGTGACAGCCCCTCGGCGTCCCGTTTCCACTCGTTTTCGGCCTGGAACCTTCCTTTTGTCGTAAAAATATTTGCTATATAATCCCCCGGACCCCTGGAGGTCCGTAATATCGTTTTCTTCGTGTTTTGTTTCGAGCTGTTTTCTGCCAGGATCTGCTTCGGATCTAGATCCATCATGTCTTCGTCGGGAACTCAGAAGGACAGCTTCTTTGAGGACGTCGTCAACCCGTACATGAACGAGCTGAAGATGCACCCCAAAGAGTTGCGGCTCGTGGATGGAGAGTTGCAGATCAAAGATGTCCAGGGTCCTAAGGGAGAAGGGAGTTTGGAAGACCGGATGGAGAAACTGGAACAAGAGGTTTTCAACTACAAGAAGATGGCTGAGCGTGAAGTGGATATCTTTCACAAGATTGTGTCTGAACTCATTGATGGGCACAAGAAGGAGACTGCAAAGCTGTGGGACGATATCTTCTCACTTCACGACACCACCAACAAACTCCAAGCTCAACTCTATGATGTTCATAATCAAAACTGTGAGTATGAAAACAGGTTTAAGCGCATAAGTCATGCTGCTAGTTTCAGGTTTCCGGAGACCAAGATGTCTTTTGTTGATGGAGGGCCTCTTCCATGGAAGTCTGATGACGACAAAGATTCACCATCATCGCCGAAGGAGTAATTCATCATCGGTATTGGCATCCCCTTGGTTTGTTCCAAGCTTGGGGGAGTGCCGCGGTATCACATCATCACCACCTTTATCTTTTACTATCAAGTAGTGTCATATCATGAGTAGGGAAGTTATCATATGGAATAGTATGCAATGTGGAAGTATCTCTCTTAGTTAGCTATCTATGTATCCGTTGGTGTGAGTTATCGTTATGAAATATTAATGAGAAGTCTTATCATTTACTTTTTGCACACCTTATTTTAGTTTGCAATCTCCATTATATGATTACTCTTGACATGAGTATTGATATCACTTTGGGAGCATCAAGTAAATCTATTTGGTTTTGGCAAACTTAGCATTGGTCAATAGCAACAACACCCTGATGTTTAAATAAAAGAGAGAAATACACTTAGATATATTACTCTATTATCTCTATGCTTAGTATTCTAAAGTTAAAATTGCTTGTGCTTATGAGAAAGATGCATGATTGTTTCTATCATATGTATATTTGTTTGTTTCCCTCAACCTTTATGCTTGCTATCAAACCTTGCTAGCCAAAGACCTGTATCGAGAGGGAATGCTTCTCATACATCCATAACCTTAGACCAAACCTATGCCATTTGTGTCCACCATACCTACCTACTACATGGTATTTTCTGCCATTCCAAGTAAATACTTCATGTGCTACCTTTAAATAATTTAAACTATACTACTCCTTATTTGTGTCAATGTTCTATAGCTCATGAGGAAGTATGTGGTGTTTCATCTTTCAATCTTGTTGGGCGGACTTTCACCAATGGACTAGCGGCACATCCGCTTATCCAATAATTTTGCAATAAGAGCTGGCAATGGGGTTCCCAGCCCCAATTAATAACTTTCATTAATAATTCTCTTCACATGTTTTGCTCTGACTTATCAGTAAGCAACTTAATTTTGCAATAGACACTCCTCCATGGTATGTGAATGTTGGAAGGCACCCGAGGATTCGGTTAGCCATGGATTGAGAAAGCCAAGGTTGGGGGAGTGTCATCCTTAATAAAACTAAAATACATGTGTAAACAAAAGAGAAGGGGGATGATCTACCTTGCTGGTAGAAATGCCGTCCCTCATGGGAGCCGCTCTTTGAAGGTTCGTTTGGCAAGGGGGTTAGAGTGCCCTCTACCATTCGTTGACAATAACAAACACCGCTCAAAATCTTACTTTTATGCTCTTTATATGATTTCAAAACTTGAAAAGCTCTAGCACATGATTTAATCCCTGCTTCCCTCTGCGAAGGGCCTGTCTTTTACTTTTATGTTGAGTCAGTAAACCTATTTCCCTCTATCTTAAGCAAGCAATTGAGTTGTTGTGAACCAATCATTTATGCTATGATTCAGTTGATCATGTCTTTTATACTTTCTTGTTTAGTACCAATTTTATCTGAATGAATATGACTTTGAAGCCATCAATGATTATGAAGAGATTGTTATGCTTAAATATGAAGGCTCAGCTATAAATTCTAATATGAAAGCTTTGCTTAGAAGTACGATCCGTTAGCAGTTCTCTGACCAAGAACAAAGTTTGCCATCACCAATTATGATTTCTTATGCACCTTTACTTGTGATTTCTCTTTACCTATTTCAAGATGAGTTATATGAGGAAGTTGTTTGCTAGAATGTCTTGTGTGAATGAATATGATGCTTCTTGTCCGTATTTTATTTATCGACTCTTCACTCCATAAACATGTGGTCTTGTTTATCGAGCTCAGTTTCGCTTGGGGACAAGCGAGGTCTAAGCTTGGGGGAGTTGATACGTCCAATTTGCATCACTATTTTGTATCATAATTTGCTGTTATTCATTGATATATTTCATATTGGGGTACAATACTTATGTTATTTCATCTATTTTGCATGTTTCATCATCATTGGAGGATCAAGCACCGGAGCCAGGATTCGGGAAAAAGCACCGTCGAACGCAATATTTCGGAAGATCAATGTGGAAGGGAATTTCACGTAAATTCCTATTTTTCCAGATGACGGAGGGAGCCAGAAGGGGGAGCAGAGAGGAGCCACTGGGCCCAGACCCTAGGGCGGCGCAGCCCAGGGCCTGGCCGCGCCACCCCGTGGTCCTGGGACCCCACAGCCCCTTTCGCCTCCTTTTCTTCGCGTACTCCTTCGTCCCGAAACCTAAGCCACAGAGAGGACCTCACGAAGGGTTACAGCCGCCTCTGCGGGGCGGAGAACACCAGAGAGAAAAGAGCTCTCCGGCGGGCAGGAATCCGCCGGAAATTCCCTCCCGGAGGGGGAAATCGACGCCATCGCCATCGTCATCGAGCGGGACATCATCTCCATCATCATCATCATCATCTCCACCATCTACACCGCCATCACCACCGCTGCACCTCATCACCGCTGTAGCAATTCGGGTTAAATCTTGATTGTTTGATAGGGGAAACTCTCCCGGTGTTATTCTATACTTGTTGTAGATGCTATTGAGTGAAACCATTGAACCAAGGTTTATGTTCAGATTGTTATTCATCATCATATCACCTCTGATTGTATTCCATATGATGTCTCGTGAGTAGTTCGTTTAGTTCTTGAGGACATGGGTGAAGTCTAAATGCTAGTAGTGAACTATGGTTGAGTAATATTCAATGTTATGATATTTAAGTTGTGGTGTCATTCTTCTAGTGGTGCCGTGTGAACGTCGACTACACGGCACTTCACCATTTATGGGCCTAGGGGAGTGCATCTTGTACTTGCTAATTGCGGGGTTGCCGGAGTGACAGAAACCTAAGCCCCCGTTAGTATATCGATGCAGGAGGGATCGCAGGATCTCAGAGTTTAAGGCTGCGGTTAGATTTATCTTAATTACTTTCTTGTAGTTGCGGATGCTTGCAAGGGGTATAATCACAAGTATGTATTAGTCCTAGGAAGGGCGGTGCATTAGCATAGGTTCACCCACACAACACTTATCAAAACAATGAAGATTATTAAACCACATGAAGCGAAAGTACTAGACTAAAATCCCCGTGTGTCCTCAAGAACGTTTGGTCATTATAAGTAAACAAACCGGCTTGTCCTTTGTGCTAAAAAGGATTGGGCCACTCGCTGCAATTATTTCTCTCGCATTTTATTTACTTGTACTTTATTTATCTGCAATATCAAAACCCCCTGAATACTTGTCTGTGAGCATTTACAGTGAATCCTTCATCGAAACTGCTTGTCAACACCTTCTGCTCCTCGTTCGACACTCGTATTTATCGAAAGTACTACGATACACCCCCTATACTTGTGGGTCATCAGACGTCATCTCTAGAAAGTCCATCGGCGTTAAGCAGCTCAACAGGCTACAAGAAGAGATCGTCGAGATACTATGCGAGCTCGAGATTTACTTCCCGCCAGCGTTCTTCGACATCATGGTGCATCTGCTTGTCCATGTAGTGGATGACATCATCCACCTCGGGCCGACATTCCTGCACAACATGATGCCATTCGAAAGGTTGAACGGTGTCATCAAAGGATTCGTTCGCAACAGGGCCCGTCCAGATGGAAGCATAGCCAAGGGCTTTCTCACCTACGAGTGCATCTCCTTCTGCCAGAACTACCTAAGCACCGAGAACGAGGATGTCGGTCTGCCCACCAGGAAGCACGTCGGCAGGCTAGCAGGGTTTGGTCACCGCGAGGGCTACCGCGCAATGCATGTCGGCATCGCTGGTCGACACGCCGACTTTGACAGGGCACACCGAGTCGCGCTACAACACATAGAATTGGTCAGCCCTTGGGTGGATAAGCACAAAAGCTTAATCGAGCAGAAGTTCATCGACCTAGGACGGCCGAGGAAAACAGGGGACGTTACGAAAGAGCACAACTCCAGCTTCACGGGGTGGTTCAAGAAAAGGCTACTGGAAAGTCCCGCACCGATGCCTTCTACTGAAGAGCAGAAACTCATATTCTCCCTGTCACAGGGACCCGGGCACAACGTAAGGACCTATCAGTCGTACGACATCAACGGCTATAGATTCTACACCGAGGAAAAGGACAAGAATAGCGAATATCAAAACTCAGGAGTAACTATGCTATCCTACACCGATGACAAGACTGATGTCAAGGAAAGATTCTACGGAAGGATCGAGGAGATTTGGGAACTCGACTACGTTGGAGTGACGATGCCGATGTTCCGTGTGAGATGGGCCAAGAGCGTCGAAAAAGATGGACTATATTTCACCACCATGGTTATACCCGATGCCAAATCGAAGACCCCCTCCGCGAAAAATGAGCCGTGGGTGCTCGCTAGCCAAGTTGACCAATGCTTCTTCATTACCGACCCGTCAAAGCCCAGCCGTGTGGTCGTGAGGAGGGGCAAGAGGAGCATCATCGGAATGGAAGGAGAAGCCGACAAGCAAGACATCGACAAGAACGGCGATCCGAAGATCGAAGAGGAATTTGACAAGTACTTCGACAAGCCTACTACTTATTCAAAAGTAAGAAGGAAGACCACCCTACCGGCTAAAGGTTGCCCGTACACGAGAAGAAATCTCAAGGTGGCCGGGCTAAAGTATTCAACAACCGCGATGAAGAAGGGCAAGAACATTGTCAAGAAACGCTAGCTAGCCACCGATCGGAACCGAGAAGTTCAATTGTGGCTTTTTTTGTGTACTATGTACTTTGGCAAAAACACATGTGTGTATATGTGTGTGTATGACACAAAGCATCCATGCATGCATGTGTGTGTGATGTGTGGTGATTTTTTTTGAATTATATATATTAATTAACTTTCATAACATTTATTTCTTGAATAAAACACTAGGATTTTATTAATTGAAATAATTTTAAAAATTAAGAAATAATTTTATATTCGGAACATATATATGATGCAGGGATTAAGAAATATGGCTAAGTGTCGAACTTCCAGGCGCACCAAGGCCAACATGCGCCAGAATGCCAAGATTCTGTGGCGCATGTTGGCCTTGGTGCGCCACAGAAGTTTATCACTTAGCCATATTCCAAAACTGGACGCACAAGAACTATATGGCTAAGTGTGAAACTTCTGTGGCACACCAAGGCCAACATGCGCCACAGAATTTCAGAATTCGTGGCGCATGTTGGCCTTGGTGCGTCACGAAGTTTGACACTTAGCCATATCCCGAGCGGTTGCCCCTTTCACCCAACCCGCCTTTCCCACCCTAACCGCCGCCCGCGCCGCCGCTTCGCTCGTGCTCGCTGCGCCGCCCGCGCGCCGCTCTCGCCGCGCGCCCACGCCCGTCGCTGCTGCTCGCCTAGAGGAGCCCGCCGCCCGCGCGCAGAGGACACAGCCGCGCCAAGGAGGAGAAGAGGACGCCGCCGCGCCAAGGAGGAGCAGAGGACGCCACCGGCTGCTTGCCCGTCGCTGCTGCTCGCCCACGCCCAGAGGGAACCCGACGCCCGCGCTCTCGTCGACGACCACCGCACCTCCCTGGTAAGCTTCTTCTCTCCCTCCCCTCTCCCCCTCCATGAAGGTGGCCTGCCCACCGCCGGCGCGCATGATTCTGCAAAGATTGTATTGAAATTTTTGTCATTACTGGAATGGATGCCAGATTTTTGAGTACATGCCTCAAATGAAATTTTGCACCCTTTGTTATCACTCACAAACACTAGTATCTTGTTGAGTGAGAGCAATTTCATATTATTGCAATAACAAAATCTAGCAGCTTGATGTGGCGACATTTAGTTAATGCAAGTGGTAAAATTATTTCATGAGTAGCTTCTCCTGAAAGCAAGACATGGCATGTGATTTAATTGACTAATGGATTCTTCAATGAAAATTGAGGTAGTTTTATTATTCAGTATGACTAAGAAGCTCTTCAATTTCAATCGAGCTCATGAGGTACTACTGGTCTACTGCTAGTGTCTGTCATGTACCAGGGATGTTAGTGACACCTTTGAATCTAGAATGGGACACCCTTTATTAGAAGTTGCTTGGTACCTTCCAATCAAATACTTTTGCCTCCAGATAGCTCAAAGTTAGGTATACAAAGTTTTTCACTTTTTCTATATATTTTTACCGACACATTGTGGCTACTGACTTCGGTAGAAACTCTCACCTAAAGGACCAGTTATGGTATAAGATACATATCCTCAAACCTCGTTCATCAATTACTAGCATGTTTTAGTGGGGGTAATTTATTCAGATCAGATTGGTATGTAATACCCATCACTAGGTAGCTGGCCTGTGTACTTTCTGAGACTCTCCGAGTTCAATGCACTTTTTATCAATTTTTGACATTTATAACATTGAGGCACATATATTATTCATTGTTATCATAATCTGTTTGATGTTGTTACATGCATTTTGCCCTTTGTTATCACAATTAATCTGATGATCTGTTATCATAACTGCTTTTATAGCTCCAAACTAAGAACATATTGACTGAAATAGTTGCCTCTATTCACATAATTAACTTTATAGCTCCAAACTAAGAACATATCATGCTCTGCAAACTTATAAAAAGAGGCTTTTGCCTCACACTAGAGCCTCTTATAAATGGATGTAATTACTGGCCAGATATGCAGAAAAAATATAATATATGATAAATATGTATCTGGTACAAATGTATCTGGTGTAGTAAAGAATTTTATCATTTTGGATATGCTACAGTATTTCTGATATGCTACAGTAGACACATTCTTTTTAATAAGTATATACAGTTTACTTGCTTTGCTTCTCTATTCTTCTCAATTTGGCACTGTTTATTGCAAGTAAATTGTCTTCATAGTCTCTGGAAGAAAATCAGTTTACAAAATGAAGTCAGAGAAGCAAGCTGAATTATATGCTTGCTTGTTGTGGTTCTGCACTGTAATAAATCAAATGTGTTGCTTGTTGTGGTGCAAGCATGATGTTGTATGGCTGCTGGTGGCTGTTGCATGCTGTTGGTGGCTGTGTTGCATGCTGTTTACAAAATTCTGCACTGTAATTCATTTATCTGTTGGTGGCTGTTGCATGCTGTTGGTGGATGCTGTTTTTGCTGGTGGTATGCATGCTGGTGCTGTTGGTGCTGCTGCATGCTTTTGCTGTTGGTGGCTGCTGATGTTGTTGTTGCTTGGCTGCATGCTGGTGCTGTTGCTTGGTTGCTGCTGTTGGTGGCATTTTTTCATGTGAATTGGTGTTGTGTATCTCCCTGGTGGTATATTTTTATGTGAAATGTTGCAGGGATTTCAAATGAGCTGCCCATTTCTCCCGAAACGTTGATTCACTTCCGTTTCGGTTGAGAAATGGGGCTCCTATGTCCAAAAATTAGCAAAGGTCATGCCGAATTTTCGGCCGACAATTGTACTAATAGATTTCATCCTCTTCTTTATAGAAATTGCAAATATGTCGGCCAACGACAACGTGGCCGGCACTTCTAAGGCCGCCATGAGCCTCGAAGAGGAAGCCAGAGCGGCGAACGTCGCGTTCTGGGAATTCGGCCCCTCCCAGCGACAAGAGGAGGAGGAGGTGGACTTGGCGGCGGAGGAAGTCGGAGCTGACCGTCAGATGACTGAAGCCGGGGAGGAGGAGGAGTATGAACCCACCACCGACGGCGGCGACCACACGGGGGGTGACGGCGTCGGGGAGGCTGACGGCAGCGGCAACCCGGCTGCTAAGAAGAAGAAGAAGCCGCGGAAGGATCGGAAGCCGACGGTGCTCGCCAACACCACCAGCGAGATCACATTGGTCTCCGAAAGTGGGCAGCCAAAGGAGCCTTTGGATGTTGCCGCTGGGTACGGCATGCAACTCGGGTGCATTGTCCGGGAAAGCATGTCGATCAACACGGTGAATCTCCGAGGTGAAGGCAATGAGCATTTGGTCGAGCTCTGCCTTCGGAAGCTTCACCGACGGTACACGTTCCCGGCGCCATACAATACCTTGTCAAGATCCAACCCGGTGAATAGATTGGCCATCACGAAGATGAGCAACGCCCTGAGCAGCTGGAAAAGCCGGGTGAAGGCCAAGATTGACAAAGGTGAAAGCTTTGAGAGTATTAAGAAGGGTGAGCCGATGCTCGATGAAGCAGAGTTCCAGATATTCAAGGAGCAGCTGGAAAGCGAGGATGCGAAAGCATGGACGGAGTGGGGTAGGCAAATGCATGAGCTCAACTTAGGAGCACATCACCTTGGAAGCGGCGGTTATAGAGGAAAGATTCCCATTTGGGAAAAGGAGGACGAAGAACTTGCACGTGCTGGGAAACCGAACCCATGGTTGAAAATGACCAACTTGCAGGTGAGGTACTTTGTCCGGGCCCGCTACACTCTGGACAGGACTACCATGGAATTCGTTACCGAGGATGACGACGTGAGAAGTTCGAGGAAAAGCTGGTAAGGGAATTTACTCGCGCGGTCCATTGCTGCACATATTACATATATGACGTGAATGCAATGCCCTAAATGTGTTCACCCTATCCTTGTCTGCAGAACGAGCAGTTGGCGGCGGCCGATCGCCCCGAGGACGAATCGTCGTCCCAGGGCTCGACGGAGCCGTGGGACACGCCTTTCAACAGGGCGTTGAATGCCTACAAGAAGAGGCCAATGTCCGAGCCGCCGACGTCGGCTGGCCGTGTCTGCGGCTTTGGTACAAGCATGAAGTTTCGCGAGTACTACAAAGAGGAAAGCAGCAAGAAGAGAAGGAGGAGCGCGATGTCATCAGAGGATAAAGCCGAGGTGGAAGAGCTGAGGCAGAAGGTCTCCATGCTCGAGGAAAAACAGGCAAACTCGATGGACAAAGAAGAGGTGGACAAGCTTTTCGAGAAGAAGCTCCGCGATTTCCTGCCCCCTCAGGTCATCGAGGGGATAGCTGCGTGGAATGCGGCCGGTCAGGTGGGGCCGATACAAGTGCCTAGCGCCGGGGCCAGCAACTCGATCTTCAACGTGTCGCCATCTCCGGATCTGGTTACCCCGCCGCCCACCATCGCCGCGGGGCAGCCGATGGAGTTGGATGAACCGGTGCCCCCCGCTCCTGCCGAGGCTACCAAGGCGCAGCCGGCGGCGGTGGTGCTTCAGAAGATTGATAGGCCGGCCGCCCCTGTCTCCACATTAGCACAGCTCAACGCCATCACCAAGGTAGTTAACTAATTAGTTATTCCATGCCATCTCCTTCATGCGTTTTGATACCCGGCTATCTAATTAATGATGCCCAACATTACTCAGGACACTCCTTGCGTGCTCCTTCATTGCGCGCCCGGCGGCGAGTTGAAGGATGTTGCCACGGGAATGATCATACAACCGAAGAGCACCATGTTGCACACCGTGGCTATGGACGCCAACGTCCTGAAGGTCACTTTGGGTCGGGTGTTGCCGGGGTGCGAAGACATGGACCCCCCAATACAACCCGAGGGAGCCGACGAGCACCTGACGCTTGAGAACTGCCATGGCTATACCATGGTATGGCCAAAGACCCAGATCCGTCTTGGGGGTCGCTCCACCGGCGCCTCTCGATCATCCGGCAGCCGATCGTCCGGCCGCCTCCTCGGAGGGCAGCTCCTCCCGTCGTCACCGCCACAACAAGCCGCCACAAGAAACTGCTGGGAGAGTCTCTGCCTCAACCGCCACCGGCGGAGCCTAAAGGCAAGGCCGCTGCACCGCTATCGCCCATCCCATCACCCAATGAAGATGACATCGATGATGATGGGCCGGTAGACGTCGATGCCTACCTCAACACCGGCGCCGACATAGATGATTTGTACATGGCGGGCGCGGATGAAGAACCATTCCGCGCTCGCGACGAACAAGCTGGCCTGCCCAAGGCAACCAAACAGCGCCTGGTGTTCCGCGGCTTCTCTGAAGAGACGCCTCCGGCAGCCGATACACAAGAGCCAACCGCCGCAAACATCTTCAGCCCTAATACGCTACTCAAGAAGGTCAACGAGCAGTTTGAAGCGTCAGGGGCCGTTGCTCCGAAGAAGCCCCGTAAAAGACCTAGTAAGAACAAGGAGAAGTCTGCGAGCCAGCCACCTCCGACGATCCGTCATCGGGACTCCATGGTACCTCCCAGCAAGGATGGCTTGACCAGAATGCATGAAGCTGGCAAACCAATACTGGGTCCGGAGCTGCAACACCTCGCTTCCGGAGATATGCTGCCTCTGCAGGACAGTATCCTGGTCCTAGAGAATATCCTTCTTAAGGACAAAGATCCAAATTACCCGGTCTTCACGGTCAGGGTGCCAAGAGATGTGGGCTTCGTCACTGATGCCCCCGCGGATATATTCTTTATAGCGCACGAGGACATCTTCAAGCTATTCCACAAGAGAAGGCTGGACTATAACTTGGTCCGCCTATTCGCGCTCAATCTGGCGATGAAGATCAAGAGAGAGAGTACCCCGGACGTCGCGATAGCGGATCCCTACTACATGCGTGAAAGCCAGTTGGCCTTATCAGCGGTGCGGGTCCGGGCTTCGTTGTACCTACAGAAGTGCTTCTTGGACAACAAGAGGAAGGACAACATCCTCTTGGCTTACTTTCCCGAGTAAGTACACATCCGCTAGCCATGTAATAAATTTCTTTTCCATTGCTCATTTCCAACATCGATCTTGTTCCAAATTTGTGTTGCGCAGAGACACGTACTGCGTACTCATCTCCATCGCCCCGAAGTATTCTCTTGCCACCTATTTCGACTCGGGGAGTGCGAAAAAGAAGAACTACGCCAGAATAAGGGGTGTGCTAGATGATGCTCTCGAGGGCTACTTCAAAAAGGGAGGCGCCTTCAAAGAAAAGGCGGAATGTTTCAGGGATGATGGTAAACACAAGTTCAAGCACGTGTTCGAGTTCCCCTGTGTCAAGCAGCCGGAAAACAGCACTCTGGAGGCCTTCTATGTCATGCATCACCTAAAAGGGTTTGTCCGGGATAGCCAGAACTTGTTGCTGCCATCTGCTCTCCGAGGATGGGCCGAAAAGTTGGCGCGGATCAACGATGATGACCTCAGAGAAGACTTCCATGATACCAGGTCAAGTTATCACATATCATCATTCAAGACGTCACCACAGGGGGAGGGCCCTTGAACCAGGGTAGAGCGTTATGCAAGAGGGACATCGAACACCGCCTCAAAGCGCAGGGTGACACGAGGACGTGGATTACGAAAGATCTGTACAAGCCGTTCCCGGAGCCCTGCGAGCCTTGACTTAGTGTGTGATAAACTCTAAGTACTAGCTATCTTCATCGGTTAGTTTGTATATATATCGATGGACGTCGTCTTTTGTGTGGGTCGTAATTAAACTCTAAGTACTATGTTCATCGGTTTATGTGTATCGGTGGACGTCGTCTTGTGTGTGCGCGTCGCAAACTTATTGTTGCCGTGCTCAACTTTACTATATACTTTGCTCTAATATTTATCAACATATATATATGCATGATGTACTAATATGATATACTAATATGCCTTGTCAATAGAGATGCCGACGTACGTTGTGTACAAGGGTCGGGTTCCAGGTGTCTACGAGGAGTGGCAGGACTGTCTCGAACAGGTGCACAAGTTCAGCGGGAACAGCTACAAGGGATACGCGACTAGAGAGGAGGCGGTAGCACAGTGGAGGGCACACGTGGGGAAGAAGAAGAACCGGCTGAAGTTCTTGGTCCCCCTCTTACTCACCGCCACCGCGGTTGTACTCTACTTTACTTTAGTCTAGGTGGCCGGTGACGATGCATGTGTATGCGACGATGAACACATGTATGTGTATGCGACGATGAACACATTTCTACTTGTGTAATAATTTGGATCTAAATGATGTAATGATGAAGATTTGTGTGTATCATGTCATTTGTGTGTCATTTCTGAGTATTTCTGTTATTTCTGGAATGTGCTATGTATTTCCTGTATATACCTGTATATTTCCTGTCAAATACCAGTATATACTGCAGAAATGGAAAAAATTCGAAAATCCAAAAATTAACATTATGTGGCGCATGTATACTAGTGCGTCATAAAATTTTATAAACATTTTGTGGCGCATGAAGCCTTTGGTGCGCCACAAAATCTAGCGCCAGATTCTGTGGCGCATGTGCCTTGGTGCGCCACAGAATTATCTAAGATTCTGTGGTGCACCGCCGCACATGCGCCACAGAATTCCCAACTTCTGTGGCGCACAGGCGCCACAGAATTGTAATACTAGTCGCTTGGCAACTGTGGCGACAGCCTGGTGCGCCACAGAATTCCAAAATGGTGCGCGGGCTTTTTCCACTAGTGTTGATGACAAAGAGCATACGTTTTAATTTCCCAAGAAGATTGGTAGAAACTATGTTCTAATTTCAATTATTAATATTGATATCATCCAAATTGGGAAATTTCATTTGCCTTTGCCCAAGCCAAAAAAAGAGAATGATATTGTGATGATTGGAACTATGCCCGTCAAGGTTGAGGTAACATAATGATATGGTGAAATGCAAAGTTTTGATTCATATAAATTTTTTTAGTAACAAAACTTGATCAACCTTGTTAACAAAGTACTTTTGCAATGAATGAAACTATGTTTTCACCTATGTACCATTGATTGACTTTATATTAGAATTTCTTAGAGCTGCTGTAGATTTGGTTTTGAATTGGTTTTTAATCATTTTCATAATTGGTTTCCTGCATTAGAATCATTATTCAAATTCTGAAAATTGCCCAAAAATAAAGTTTCTCGGAAAATTCCAGAAAATATCTCTAAAATTTTTACGCATAAAAAGGGGCAAGGAGGCACGTGGGCAGCCCAGGGGGACTGATGACCCACAATATGGTGGTGCACTTTCATAAATAAGAGTGTCGAACCCAAGGAGGTGTTGACCCGGCAGTTTCGATGAAGGATTCACTGTAAATGCTCACAGACAAGTATTCAGGGGTTTTGATATAACAGATAAATAAAGTACAAGTAAATAAAATGCGAGAGAAATAATTGCAGCGAGTGGCCCAATCCTTTTTAGCACAAAGGACAAGCCGGTTTGTTTACTTATAATGACCAAACGTTCTCGAGGACACACGGGGATTTTAGTCTAGTGCTTTCGCTTCATACGGCTGATTAATCTTCATTGTTTTGATAAGTGTTGTGTGGGTGAACCTATGATAATGCACCGCCCTTCCTAGGACTAATACATACTTGTGATTATACCCCTTGCAAGCATCCGCAAATACAAGAAAGTAATTAAGATAAATCTAACCACAGCCTTAAACTCTGAGATCCTGCTATCCCTCCTGCACCGATATACTAACGGGGGTTTAGGTTGCTGTCACTCCGGCAACCCCACAATTAGCAAACGAATACAAGATGCACTCCCCTAGGCCCATAAAGGTGAAGTATCATGTAGTCGACGTTCACATGACACCACTAGAAGAGTAACACCACAACTTAAATATCATAACATTGAATACTACTCAACAATAATTCACTACTAACATTTAGACTTCACCCATGTCCTCAAGAACTAAACGAACTACTCACGAGACATCATATGGAACATGATCAGAGGTGATATGATGATGAATAACAATCTGAACATAAACCTTGGTTCAATAGTTTCACTCAATAGCATCAATAACAAGTAGTAATCAACACCGGGAGAGTTTCCCCTATCAAACAATCAAGATCCAACCCAAATCGTTACAGCGGTGACGAGATGCAGCGGTGGAGATGGCGGTGTAGATGATGGAGATGATGGTGATGATGATGGAGATGATGTCCAGCTCGATGACGATGGCGATGGCGTCGATTTCCTCCTCCGGGAGGGAATTTCCGGCGGATTCCTGCCCGCCGGAGAGCTCTTTCTCTCTGGTGTTTTTCCGCCCGCGAGGCGGCTCTGTCAATTCTCTGTAACTCCCTGGGGCTTAGGTTTTCGGGACGAAGAAGTACGCGAAGGAGAGGCGGCCAGAGGGGCTATGGGCCCCCTCCCCACAAGGCGGCGCGGCCAGGCCTGGGCCCGCGCCGGCCTATGGGGGGCCCATGGCCCCTCTCGGCTCCTCCTTTTGGCTCCCTTCGTCCCCTGGAAAAATAGGATTTTTCGTATAACTTCCGTCAATTGTTGATCTTCAGAAATATGGTGTCCTGACGGTGCTTTTTCCAGCAGAATCCTGACTCCGGTGAATAATTCTCCAATGATCACGAAACATGCAAAATAGATGAAATAACATAAGTATCATCTCTAAATATGAAATATATCAATGAATAACAGCAAATTATGATATAAAATAGTGATGCAAAATGGACGTATCAACTCCCCCCAAGCTTAGACCTCGCTTGTCCCCAAGCGAAACTGAGCTCAATAAACAAGACCACATGTTTATGGAGTGAAGAGTCGATAAATAAAATACGGACAAGAAGCATCATATTGATTCACACAAGACATTCTAGTAAACATTCTCTTCATATAACTCAACTTGAAATAAGTAAAGAGAAATCACAAGTAAAGGTGCATAGGAAATCATAAATGGTTATGGCAAACTTTGTTCTTGGTCAGAGAACTACTAACGGATTGTACTTATCTTCTAAGCAAAGCTTTCATATTAGAATTTATATAGCAGGGCTTTCATTCTCAATCATAACAATCTCCTCATAATCATTGATAACTTTCAAAGTCATATTCATTCAGATAAAATTTGTACTAAACAAGAAAGCATAAAAGACATGATTAACTAAATCATAGCATAAATGGTTGGTTCACAACAACTCAATTGCTTGCTTAAGATAGAGGGAAATAGGTTTACTGACTCAACATATAAGTAAAAGATAAGCCCTTCGCAGAGGGAAGCAGGGATTAAATCATGTGCTAGAGCTTTTCAAGTTTTGAAATCATGTAAAGAGCATAAAAGTAAGATTTTGAGTGGTGTTTGTTGTTGTCAACGAATGGTAGCGGGCACTCTAACCCCCTTGCCAAATGACCTTCCAAGAGCGGCTCCCATGGAGGACGGCATCTCTACCAGCAAGGTAGATCATCCCCCTTCTCTTTTGTTTACACATGTATTTTAGTTTTATTATGGATGACACTCCCCCAACCTTTGCTTTCACAAGCCATGGCTAACCGAATCCTCGGTGCCTTCCAACATTCACATACCATGGAGGAATGTCTATTGCAAAATTAAGTTGCTTACTGATAAATCAGGGCAAAACATGTGAAGAGAATTATTAATGAAAGTTATTAATTGGGGCTGGGAACCCCGTTGCCAGCTCTTATTGCAAAATTATTGGATAAGCGGATGTGCCACTAGTCCATTGGTGAAAGTCCGCCCAACAAGATTGAAATATAAAACACCACATACTTCCTCATGAGCTATAAAACATTGACACAAATAAAGAGTAGTATAGTTTGAATTATTTAAAGGTAGCACATGAAGTATTTACTTGGAGTGGCGCAAAATACCACATAATAGGTAGTTATGGTGGACACAAATGGCATGGGTTTGGTCTAAGGTTATGGATGTATGAGAAGCATTCCCTCTCAATACAGGTCTTTGGCTAGCAAGGTTTGATAGCAAGCATAAAGGTTGAAGGAAACAAGCAAATATACATGTGATAGAAACAATCATGCATCTTTCTCATAAGCACAAGCAATTTTAACTTCAGAATACTAAACTCATTAGCATAAAGATAATAGAGCAATATATCTACATGTATTTCCTTTTTCCTACTTAAACATCATGGTGTTGTTGCTATTGACCAATGCTAAGTTTGCCAAAACCAAATAGATTTACTTGATGCTCCCAAAGTGATATCAATACTAATGTCAAGAGTAATCACATAATGGAGATTGCAAACTAAAATAAGGTGTGCAAAAAGTAAATGATAAGACTTCTCATTAATATTCCATAACGATAACTCACACCAACGGATACATAGATAACCAACTAAGAGAGATACTTCCACATTGCAAACTATTCCATATGATAACTTCCCTACTCATGATATGACACTACTTTATAGTAAAAGATAAAGGTAGTGATGATGTGATACCGCGGCACTCCCCCAAGCTTGGAACAAACCAAGGGGATGCCAATACCGATGATGAATTACTCCTTCGGTGATGGTGGATTCTTCTCGCGCTTCTTAAGGATCTCTTTCAGCTTCAGCTTCTCAGTTTGGCAATTCTTCACTAAGACTCGAAGAGATTCATTGTTATCTGAATGTGCCGGTGGCGGCCTTGTGAAGGGAATCGAGTAATATTCCAGCATCCTGCGAAGTCGCTGGTTCTCCTCCTGAAGTATCTCCACTTCTCTTCTTAGAGCACGATATTGATCACAAAACTCATCGGTAACCCGTGTTGCTTCCTCCACACAAGGGAAAGAGTCGAGGCTAAGAGCAGGCGGAAGAAGTCCCTGCAAGTTATGAGAAAAAGAACGCCCAGTGTTAACCGATCCCACCAAGATTGGCTTACTCTCCATAGTTTCCCACTCTCCTTTTGCTGATGCTATCTTCTTCTTCTCCTTATTGATCCTTTCATCCATCTCTTCCTTCCAAGGCTCCTTGTCTTTGTTGTTGGAGACCATAGTGCTTCTAGATCAAAACAGATCCTGGCAGAAAACAGCTCGAAAAAAAAACACGACGAGAAAACGATATACGAACCTCCAGTCCGGGGGATTATATAGCAAATATTTTTACGACAAAAGGAAGATTCCAGGCCGAAAACGAGTGGAAACGGGACGCCGAGGGGCTGTCACCATAAGGCGGCGCGGCCAGGGTGGGGCCCGCGCCGGCCTATGGTGACGGGCCCTCGCGCGTCTCCTCCACTCCGTTTCGATCCCGTAATTTTTCATATTTTCCAAAAATAGCAGAAATATTGTTCGGAAAGCTAAACGCGGACTTTTCATTACTAAAACTGTTACCTATTCAAAGTCGGACTCTGCAGAACTGTCAATTTGATCTTTGATGAAAGCTTCCGGAGTTATCACTTGAATAATATCAATATCTTCATTATAAGAATCTCCAGAAATATAATGCTTGAGTCTTTGTCCATTCACTACTTGTGTGGCGTTACCTTCCAAAGAGCTAATTTTTATTGCTCCTGAACGATATACCTCCTCAATAACATATGGTCCTTCCCATTTTGAGAGTAATTTCCCTGCAAAAAATCTGAGACGAGACCGATACAATAGGACTTTATCTCCAACATTAAATTCTCTTTTAATAATTCTTCTATCATGCCACTTCTTAACTTTCTCCTTAAAAAGTTTAGCATTTTCATAAGCTTCACTTCTCCATTCATCTAAAGAACTCAATTGTAGCAACCTCTTCTTACCGGCAAGTTTAAAATCTTTATTAAGTTCTCTTACAGCCCAATAAGCTTTGTGCTCTAATTCTAAAGGTAAATGACAAGCTTTTCCATAAACCATTTTATAAGGAGACATGCCCATAGGATTTTTATAAGCAGTTCTATAAGCCCACAATGCTTCCTTTAACTTACTAGCCCAATTCTTTCTAGATTTATTAACAGTCTTTCCCAAAATAGCTTTAATTTCTCTATTTGATAATTCTACTTGCCCACTAGTTTGAGGATGATAAGCTGAAGCAATTCTATGATTAATACCATATTTGGCAAGAGTTTTTCTAAAACCACCATGAATAAAATGAGAACCTCCATCAGTCATAATATATCTAGGTACTCCAAATCTAGGAAATATAACATCTACAAGCATTTTTATAGAGGTCTCACCATCAGCACTTTTTGTAGGTATAGCTTCTACCCATTTAGTAACATAATCAACATCGACAAGTATATGAGTATTACCTTCTGAAGAAGGGAAAGGACCCATGAAGTCAAATCCCCAACAATCAAATGGTTCAATAACAAGAGTATAATTCATAGGCATTTCATTGCGTCTAGAGATATTACCAACTCTTTGACATTCATCACAAGATAAGATAAACTTCCTTGCATCCTTGAAAAGTGTTGGCCAATAAAAACCTGATTGTAGAACCTTTTGTGCGGTTCTATCTCCGGCGTGATGTCCTCCATAAACACTCCCATGGCATTTACTCAATATCTCTTGTTGTTCATATTCTGGGACACATCTTCGCATAATACCATCCACTCATCCTTTATATAAGTGTGGGTCATCCCAAAAATAATGCCTCAAATCATAAAAGAATTTCCTCCTTTGCTGAGCTGAAAAGGTTGGAGGCAAATACTTTGAAACAATAAAGTTAGCATAATCAGCATACCAAGGGCTCTCTCGCGAGCTCACCTTTATTACAGCCAATTGTTCATTTGGAAAACTATCATTAACAGGAACAGGATCATAAGTAATATTTTCCAATCTAGACAAATTATCAGCAACAGGATTATCAGCACCTTTCCTATCTACAATATGTAAATCAAATTCTTGCAAAAGAAGCACCCATCTAATAAGCCTTGGCTTAGCATCTTTCTTTTCCATAAGGTACCTAATTGCTGCATGATCAGTATGAATTGTGACTTTTGAATCAACAATATAGGGTCTAAACTTGTCACATGCAAAAACTACGGCTAATAACTCTTTTTCAGTTGTAGCATAATTTCTTTGAGCAGCTGATACGTCTCCAACGTATCGATAATTTCTTGTGTTTCATGCTACTTTATTGATGATACCTACATGTTTTATGCACATTATATGTCGTATTTACGCATTTTCTGGAACTAACCTATTAACAAGATGCCGAAGAGCCAGTTGTTGTTTTCTGCTGTTTTTTATCCTAGTAAGGAAATATTCTCGGAATTGGACGAAATCAACGCCCAGGGTCCTATTTTTCCACGAAGCTTCCAAGACCGAAGAGAGATAACAAGTGGGGCCACGAGGCCAGACCACGGGCGGCGCGACTGCCCCCCGGCCGCGCGGCCCTATGGTGTGGGCCCCCGTCCCCCTGACCTACCCTTCCGCCTACTTAAAGCCTCCGTCGCGAAACCAGAAGACCGAGAGCCACGATACGGAAACCTTCCAGACGCGCCGCCGCGAATCCCATCTTGGGATTCAGAGATCGCTCCGGCACCCTCCGGAGAGGGGATTCATCTCCTGGAGGACTCTTCATCGCCATGATCGCCTCCGGAGTGATGAGTGAGTAGTTCACCCCTGGACTATGGGTCCATAGCAGTAGCTAGATGGTCGTCTTCTCCAAATTGTGCTTCATTGTTGGATCTTGTGAGCTGCCTAACATGATCAAGATCATCTATCTGTAATTCTATATGTTGTGTTTGTCGGGATACGATGGATAGAGAATACTATGTTATGGTGATTATCAATCTATTGTTTATGTGTTGTTTATGATCTTGCATGCTCTCCGTTATTAGTAGAGGCTCTGGCCAAGTTTTTGCTCTTAACTCCAAGAGGGAGTATTTATGCTCGATAGTGGGTTCATGCCTTCATTGACACCTGGGACAGTGACAGAAAGTTCTAAGGTTGTGATGTGCTGTTGCCACTAGGGATAAAACATTGATTCTATGTCTAAGGATGTAGTTGTCGATTACATTACGCACCATACTTAATGCAATTGTCTGTTGCTTTGCAACTTAATACTGAATGGGGTTCGGATGATAACTGAAGGTGGACTTTTTAGGCATAGATGCAGTTGGATGGCGGTCTATGTACTTTGTCGTAATGCCCGGATTAAATCTCACTATATTTATCATATCATGTATATGCATTGTTATGCCCTTCTCTATTTGTCAATTGCCCGACTGTAATTTGTTCACCCAACATGCTTTTATCTTATGGGAGAGACACCTCTAGTGAACCTGTGGACCCCGGTCCTATTCTTTACATAGCATACAATCTACTGCAATACTTGTTTTACTGTTTTCTTGCAAACAATCATCTTCCACACAATACGGTTAATCCTTTGTTACAGCAAGCCGGTGAGATTGACAACCTCACTGCTTGCTGCTTGGGTTGTGTTGTGTGGTTCCACGTTGGCGCGGAATCCCTGTTGTTGCGCCGCATCACATTTCGCCACCATCAACCTTCAACGTGCTTCTTGGCTCCTACTGGTCCGATTAAACCTTGGTTTCTTTCTGAGGGAAAACTTGCCGCTGTGCGCATCATACCTTCCTCTTGGGGTTCCCAACGGACGTGTACATCTACGCGCATCAAGCACTTTTTCTGGCGCCGTTGCCGGGGAGATCAAGACACGCTGCAAGGGGAGTCTTCACTTCTCAATCTCTTTACTTTGTTTTTGTCTTGCTTTATTTTATTTACTACTTTGTTTGCTGCACCTAAACAAAACACAAAAAAATTAGTTGCTAGTTTTACTTTATTTACTGTCTTGCTCTCCATATCAAAAACACAAAAAAATTAGTTACTTGCATTTACTTTATCTAGTTTGTTTTATTTACCGTTGCTAAAATGAATACCCCTGAAAATACTAAGTTGTGTGACTTCACAAACGCAAATAATAATGATTTCCTATGCACACCTATTGCTCCACCTGCTACTACAGCAGAATTCTTTGAAATTAAACCTGCTTTACTGAACTTGGTTATGAGAGATCAATTTTCTGGTGTTAGTTCTGATGATGCTGCTGCCCATCTTAATAATTTTGTTGAACTTTGTGAAATGCAAAAGTATAAGGATGTAGATGGTGATATTATTAAATTGAAAGTGTTTCCTTTCTCATTAAGAGGAAGAGCTAAAGATTGGTTGCTATCTTTGCCTAAGAATAGTATTGATTCATGGACTAAATGTAAGGATGCTTTTATTGGTAGATATTATCCTCCCGCTAAAATTATATCTTTGAGAAGTAGCATAATGAATTTTAAGCAATTAGATACTGAACATGTTGCTCAAGCATGGGAGAGAATGAAAACTTTGGTAAAGAATTGCCCAACCCATGGACTGACTACTTGGATGATTATCCAAACCTTCTATGCAGGACTAAATTTTTCTTCGCGGAATTTATTGGATTCAGCTGCTGGAGGTACCTTTATGTCCATCACTTTGGGGGCGGCTACAAAACTTCTTGATGATATGATGATAAATTACTCTGAATGGCACACGGAAAGAGCTCCACAAGGTAAGAAGGTAAATTCTGTTGAAGAAACCTCTTCCTTGAGTGATAAGATTGATGTGATTATGTCTATGCTTGTGAATGGTAGATCTAATGTAGATCCAAATAATGTTCCTTTAGCTTCATTGGTTGCTCAAGAAGAAAATGTTGATGTGAATTTCATTAAAAATAATAATTTCAACAACAATGCTTATAGGAACAACTCTGGTAATAACTATAGGCCATATCCTTCTGCTAATGGTAATGGTTATGGTAATTCTTATGGGAATTCTTACAACAATAATAGGAGTGTACCCTCTGGTCTTGAAGCTATGCTTAAAGAATTTATTAATACACAAACTGCTTTTAACAAATCTGTTGAGGAAAAGCTTGATAAAATTGATATTATTGCTTCTAGAGTTGATAGACTTGCCTCTGATGTTAATCTTTTAAAATTGAAAGTTATGCCTAATAATGATATTGATAATAAGATTAATACTACAGCAAATGCCATCCAAGTTAGAATTAATGAGAATATAAGATTAATGGCTGAATTGCGTGCTAGGTGGGATAGAGAAGAAAATGAAAAACTAGCTAAAGAGAATAATGTAGCTAAAGTTTGGACTATTACCACCATTAGTAATGATAATGATTCACATGTTGCTGCACCTCCTACTATCAATGGTAAAATAATTGGTGTTGACAATGTTTCTACTCCTAGTGCAAAGCGTACAAAACTGCCTGAAATTGCTAAAACTGCTGAAACTGCTTGTGATAAAACTGCTGAAATTTTTTCCAACCTTGGGAACAATGATCCCATTGCTGTAGCTCATAATGATTTAGATTTTGATGATTGTCACATCTCTGAAGTTATAAAGTTCTTACAAAAACTTGCTAAAAGTCCTAATGCTAGTGCTATAAATTTAGCCTTTACAAAACATATTACAAATGCTCTCATAAAAGCTAGAGAAGAGAAACTAAAACTTGAAACTTCTATTCCTAGAAAGTTAGAAGATGGTTGGGAGCCCATCATTAAAATGAAATTCAATGACTTTGAATGTAATGCTTTATGTGATCTTGGTGCAAGTATTTCTGTTATGCCTAAAAAGATTTATGATATGCTTGACTTGCCACCATTGAAGAATTGTTATTTGGATGTTAATCTTACCGATAATGTTAAAAAGAAACCTTTGGGGAGGATTGATAATGTGCGCATTACGGTTAACAATAACCTTGTCCCCGTTGATTTTGTTGTCTTGGATATCGAATGCAATGCATCTTGTCCTATTGTGTTGGGAAGACCTTTTCTTCGAACCGTTGGTGCTGTTATTGATATGAGGGAAGGTAATATTAAATATCAATTTCCTCTCAAGAAAGGTATGGAACACTTCCCTAGAAAGAGAATGAAGTTGCCTTTTGATTCTATTATTAGAACAAGTTATGATGTTGATGCTTCTACTCTCGATGTTACTTGATTTGCACTTTCTGCGCCTAGCTGAAAGGCGTTAAAGAAAAGCGCTTATGGGAGACAACCCATGTTTTTACTACAGTACTTTGTTTTATATTTGAGTCTTGGAAGTTGTTTACTACTGTAGCAACCTCTCCTTATCATGTTTTTGTGCCAAGTAAAGTTTCTATGTCAAAGTTGATGTTATATTTGGGATCGCTGCGCAGAAACAGCATTGCTGTCTGTCACGAATCTGGGCACAAGTCTCTGTAGAAAATTCAAAAAATCTGCCAATTTACGAGCGTGATCCTCAGATATGTACGCAACTTTCATTAGTTTTTAGTTTTTCCATTTGAGCAAGTCTGGTGCCACTTTAAAATTCGTCTTTACGAACTGTTCTGTTTTTGACAGATTCTGCCTTTTATTTCGCATTGCCTCTTTTGCTATGTTGGATGAATTTCTTTGATCCATTAATGTCCAGTAGCTTTGTGCAATGTCCAGAAGTGTAAAGAATGATTGTGTCACCTCTGAATGTGTGAATTATTAATTGTGCACTAACCCTCTAATGAGTTTGCTTGAAGTTTGGTGTGAAGGAAGTTTTCAAGGGTCAAGAGAGGAGTATGATATACTATGATCAAGAGGAGTGAAAGCTCTAAGCTTGGGGATGCCCCGTGGTTCACCCCTGCATATTTTAAGAAGACTCAAGCGTCTAAGCTTGGGGATGCCCAAGGCATCCCCTTCTTCATCGACAACATCATCAGGTTCCTCCCCCGAAACTATATTTTTATTCACCACATCTTGTGTTCTTTACTTGGAGCGTCGGTTTGTTTTTTGTTTTTGTTTTTGTTTGAATAAAATGGATCCTAGCATTCACTTTGTGGGAGAGAGACACGCTCCGCTGTTGCATATGGACAAATATGTCCTTAGGCTTTACTCATAATGTTCAAGGCGAAGTTTCTTCTTCGTTAAATTGTTATATGGTTGGAATTGGAAAATGCTACATGTAGTAATTCTAAAATGTCTTGGATAATGTGATACTTGGAAATTGTTGTGCTCATGTTTAAGCTCTTGCATCATATGCTTTGCACCCATTAATGAAGAAATACATAGAGCTTGCTAAAATTTGATTTGCATATTTGGTCTCTCTAAGGTCTAGATAATATCTAGTATTGAGTTTTGAACAACAAGGAAGACGGTGTAGAGTCTTATAATGTTTACAATATGTCTTTTATGTGAGTTTTGCTGCACCGGTTCATCCTTGAGTTTGCTTCAAATAACCTTGCTAGCCTAAACCTTGTATCGAGAGGGATTACTTCTCATGCATCCAAAATCCTTGAGCCAACCACTATGCCATTTGTGTCCACCATACCTACCTACTACATGGTATTTCTCCGCCATTCCAAAGTAAATTGCTTGAGTGCTACCTTTAAAATTCCATCATTCACCTTTGCAATATATAGCTCATGGGACAAAATAGCCTTAAAAACTATCGTAGTATTGAATATGTACTTATGCACTTTATCTTTTATTAAGTTGCTTGTTGTGCGATAACCATGCTTCTGGGGAACGCCATCAACTATTCTTTGTTGAATATCATGTGAGTTGCTATGCATGTCCGTCTTGTCTGAAGGATCTATCACCTTAATGATTGGAGCATGCAAATTGTTAGAGAAGAACATTGGGCCGCTAACTAAAGCCATGAATCATGGTTGAAGTTTCAGTTTTGGACATATATCCTCAATCTCATATGAGAATAATAATTGTTGCTACATGCTTATGCATTAAAGAGGAGTCCATTATCTGTTGTCCATGTTGTCCCGGTATGGATGTCTAAGTTTAGAATAATCAAAAGCGAGAAATCCAAAATGCGAGCTTTCTCCTTAGACCTTTGTACAGGCGGCATGGAGGTACCCCTTTGTGACACTTGGTTGAAACATGGCATTGCAAAGATCCGGTAGTCCAAGCTAAGTAGGACAAGGTGCGGGCACTATTAGTACACTATGCATGAGGCTTGCAACTTGTAAGATATAATTTACATAACTCATATGCTTTATTACTACCGTTGACAAAATTGTTTCATGTTTTCAAAATAAAAGCTCTAGCACAAATACAGCAATCGATGCTTTCCTCTTTGAAGGACCATTCTTTTACTTTTATTGTTGAGTCAGTTTACCTATCTCCTCCACCTTAAGAAGCAAACACTTGTGTGAACTGTGCATTGATTCCTACATACTTGCATATTGCACTTGTTATATTACTTTATGTTGACAATATCCATGAGATATACATGTTATAAGTTGAAAGCAACCGCTGAAACTTAATCTTCCTTTGTGTTGCTTCAACACCTTTACTTTGATTTATTGCTTTATGAGTTAACTCTTATGCAAGACTTATTGATGCTTGTCTTGAAGTACTATTCATGAAAAGTCTTTGCTTTATGATTCACTTGTTTACTCATGTCATTACCATTGTTTTGATCGCTGCATTCATTACATATGTTTACAAATAGTATGATCAAGATTATGATGGCATGTCACTTCAGAAATTATCTTTGTTATCGTTTTACCTGCTCGGGACGAGCAGAACTAAGCTTGGGGATGCTTGATACGTCTCCAACGTATCGATAATTTCTTGTGTTCCATGCTACTTTATTGATGATACCTACATGTTTTATGCACATTATATGTCGTATTTACGCATTTTCTGGAACTAACCTATTAACAAGATGCCGAAGAGCCAGTTGCTGTTTTCTGCTTTTGGTTTCAGAAATCCTAGTAAGGAAATATTCTCGGAATTGGACGAAATCAACGCCCAGGGTCCTATTTTTCCACGAAGCTTCAGAAGACCGAAGAGATAACGAAGTGGGGCCACGAGGCTGACCACAGCGGGCGGCCGCCCCTAGCCGCGCGGCCCTATGGTGTGGGCCCTCGTGAGCCCCTCCGACCTACCCTTCCGCCTACTTAAAGCCTCCGTAACGAAACCCCGAGAGCCACGATATGGAAAACCTTCCGAGACGCGCCGCCGCGAATCCCATCTCGGGGATTCAGAGATCGCCTCCGCACCCTGCCGGAGAGGGGATTCATCTCCCGGAGGACTCTTCATCGCCATGATCGCCTCCGGAGTGATGAGTGAGTAGTTCACCCTGGACTATGGGTCCATAGCAGTAGCTAGATGGTCGTCTTCTCCAAATTGTGCTTCATTGTTGGATCTTGTGAGCTGCCTAACATGATCAAGATCATCTATCTGTAATTCTATATGTTGTGTTTGTTGGGATCCGATGGATAGAGAATACTATGTTATGGTGATTATCAATCTATTGTTTATGTGTTGTTTATGATCTTGCATGCTCTCCGTTATTAGTAGAGGCTCTGGCCAAGTTTTTGCTCTTAACTCCAAGAGGGAGTATTTATGCTCGATAGTGGGTTCATGCCTTCATTGACACCTGGGACAGTGACAGAAAGTTCTAAGGTTGTGATGTGCTGTTGCCACTAGGGATAAAACATTGATTCTATGTCTAAGGATGTAGTTGTCGATTACATTACGCACCATACTTAATGCAATTGTCTGTTGCTTTGCAACTTAATACTGAATGGGGTTCGGATGATAACCTGAAGGTGGACTTTTTAGGCATAGATGCAGTTGGATGGCGGTCTATGTACTTTGTCGTAATGCCCGGATTAAATCTCACTATATTTATCATATCATGTATATGCATTGTTATGCCCTTCTCTATTTGTCAATTGCCCGACTGTAATTTGTTCACCCAACATGCTTTTATCTTATGGGAGAGACACCTCTAGTGAACTGTGGACCCCGGTCCTATTCTTTACATAGCATACAATCTACTGCAATACTTGTTTTACTGTTTTCTTGCAAACAATCATCTTCCACACAATACGGTTAATCCTTTGTTACAGCAAGCCGGTGAGATTGACAACCTCACTGTTTCGTTGGGGCAAAGTACTTGGGTTGTGTTGTGCAGGTTCCACGTTGGCGCCGGAATCCCTGTTGTTGCGCCGCATCACATTTCGCCACCATCAACCTTCAACGTGCTTCTTGGCTCCTACTGGTCCGATTAAACCTTGGTTTCTTTCTGAGGGAAAACTTGCCGCTGTGCGCATCATACCTTCCTCTTGGGGTTCCCAACGGACGTGTACATCTACGCGCATCAGCAGCATCTAGGGGGTGTTTGTTTGGGCTTTTTCTAGCTTTCCATAGGAAAAAGCCAACAAACCCAAACAAACGGGTGGCTTTGGATACGTGCTTTCCAAAAGCTGAAGCACCTCACAGGCAGAAATGGCAAAGCACCTTTTTAGGTGCTTCCCGCAGCTTTGGCCTTAACCGCCGAACCGTTTTCTGGACCTGCCCACTTCATTCGTAGTATTTACAGTAGATTGCCACCGCTGGACCAAACAGTTCTTTCCCATACACTCTCTCACCTGCCCCAAATATCCTATCTTTTTTTCTCCATCTCGCGACCTGAGCCAGAGACGAGCGACCGCCGGCGCCGCCACCACTCCTGCCGGCTGCCCTCCGCCTCCTCCATCCCCCACCCTCCTTCGTCACCCCGCCGTCTCCGGCTGGTTTTCCCAGCTTCCGCCCCGAGTTCCGCCGCTCCCACCTGCAGATCGAGTGCGCCGCTCGGCTATGACTCGACCCTTGTCCCCGGCCGACCTCGTCCCCAGCACACAGCACCGTCGGCCGCGTTCTGCTCTCTGGCTCAGCACCACTCGTCCGCTTCTGGATCGAACATAGCCACTTATGGATCGATCATGGCCGGGGCATGTGCGCCTATGCAAATCGTTTTTTTAGCTGCGCTAGGCAAATCGTTTGGTGTACTGAACTGTGGATAAGTCGATTCTAAATTTGTACTTTATTGTTCCTCGAGTCCGTTTACTACTTTTCTTTAATCAGATAGATCAGATAAATTAGATACGTAGAGATGGATGCAACTTGGTACTTGTTGTTCTATGGAACGGTGTGTGCGTGTGTAGTTTTTGCAATTATGCAAAAATCTAAGAACAATATTTATGGTATTTTGTAGTGATTAATATTTCAATTAAATATGTGTTTTCGAAACTCTGGGGTATTACAGACAATTCATCTATTCACAGCCAGGCAGCCAGCCAAGTTGCCAAACAGTGAAATTTGAAACAGCAGCTTTCCTGCACAGAGAGCTTTTCCGTACAAAGAAATTTTTCCCTGCCACCAGCCACAAACTTCAAACAAACAGGCCCCTAGAGTTTTACTAGCATAATGAATAACATTTAATTTTTTATCTACTCGCTGTCCAAGAACAACACCTACAGCAAAATCACTAGCATCACACATAATTTTAAAAGGTAAATTCCAATCAGGAGGTTCAACTATAGGAGCAGTTGTTAAGGCTTTCTTTAGAGTTTCAAAAGCTTCCTTACAATCATCATCAAAAACGAAAGGTACATCTTTTTGAAGAAGATTAGTAAGAGGCTTTGAAATTTTAGAGAAATCTTTAATAAACCTCCTATAAAAACCAGCATGACCAAGAATACTACGAATACCTTTAACATCCCTAGGATAGGGCATCTTCTCAATTGCTTCAACTTTAGCTCTATCAACTTTAATACCTCTCTCAGAAATTTTATGTCCCAATACAATTCCTTCATTAACCATAAAGTGGCATTTCTCCCAATTAAGAACAAGGTTAGTTTCTTCACATCTCTGCAAAACTTTATCAAGGTTTCGCAAGCAATTATCAAAAGAATTCCCATAGACAGAAAAATCATCCATGAATACCTCAACAATCTTTTCACAAAAGCCATGAAAAATAGCAGACATGCATCTTTGAAAAGTAGCAGGAGCATTACATAAACCAAAAGGCATACGCCTATAAGCATAAGTTCCATAGGGACAAGTGAAAGTGGTTTTCTCTTGATCTTTAGCTCTAACAGCAATTTGTGAAAACCCAGAATATCCATCAAGAAAACAGAAATGAGTATTTTTAGACAGCCTTTCTAACATTTGATCAATAAAAGGTAAAGGGTAATGATCTTTCTTAGTAACTTTATTCACTTTCCTAAAATCAATGCACATTCTATACCCTACAACTACTCTTTGAGGAATAAGCTCATCATTATCATTAGGCACAACAGTTATACCTCCTTTCTTAGGAACACAATGCACAGGACTAACCCATCTACTATCAGCAATAGGATATATAATACCCGCTTCAAGAAGTTTTAATACCTCATTTCTTACCACATCCTTCATCTTGGGAATTAGACGACGCTGATGTTCAACAACAGGTTTTGCACCATCTTCTATATTAATAGCATGTTGGCAAATAGCGGGAGAAATCCCCTTCAAATCATCAAGAGTATAGCCAATAGCTCCTCGGTGCTTTTTCAATATTTCCAATAACCTCTCTTCCTCGATATCTGAAAGCTTAGCACTAATAATAACAGGATATGTTTTCTTCTCATCAATATAAGCATACTTAAGATTATCAGGTAATGGTTTCAAATCAAATACAGGATCTTCCTTTGGTGGTGGTGTTACACCTAAATCTTCAACCGGTAAGTCATGTTTAAGAATAGGTTGACGAAGGAAAATTTCATCAAGCTCATCCCTTTCTTCCCTAAAAACTTCACTCTCACTATTCTCCAAATGTTGCTGCAAAGGATTACTAGGAGCAAGAGCAATAGATGCACACTGTTCAACTCTAAAATCTTCATTAGGCAAATCAGCTTTATAAGGAGTTTTGGCAAATTTAGAGAAGTTAAACTCATAAGATTCACCAGCAAATTTAGTAACAATTTTCTCTTTCTTGCAATCTATAATAGCTCCACATGTATTTAGAAAAGGTCTACCAAAAATAATAGGACAAAACTTACTAGCAGCAGAACCAAGTACCAAAAAGTCAGCAGGATATTTAATCTTACCACATAGAACTTCAACATCTCGAACAATACCAATGGGAGAGATAGTTTCTCTATTAGCTAGCCGAATAACCACATCAATATCTTCAAGTTCACAAGAACCAATTTCATGCATAATTTCCGTGTAGAGCTCATAAGGAATGGCACTAATACTTGCACCAATATCGCATAAACCATAATAGCAATGATCACCAATTCGAACAGAGAGCACAGGAACACTGGCTTTCATAGACTTATTAGGATGCGAAACAATATTAGAAGCATCTTCACAAAAAATAATATGACCATCTTCCACATTTTCAGTAACAAGATCTTTAACTATTGCAACAGCAGGTTCAACTTTTATTTGTTCTTCAGGTTCTATAGGTTTCTTTGCACTTTTATTAACTACACTAGTTATAACAGAATACTCCTTCATTTTAGCAGGGAAAGGAGTTTTTTCAATATAAGCTTCAGGAAGAACATGATCAACAATTTTAATTTCAATACATTTGCCTTTAGGCGAATCAACTTTATCTTTATACGGTTCATGATACTTATCAAAATTCTTCCTAGGCAATTCAAAATGAGAGGCAAAGGCTTTATAAATATTTGCAACAACTTGAGAGTCAAGACCATATGTAGCACTCATATTACGATATTCATCAGTATCCATAAAAGTTTCAATGCATTCATAATTATAATTTATACCTGACACTCTACCTTTGTCGTTCTCCCATCCTTCAGTATTTTCTTGGATTCGATCAAGAAGGTCCCATTTAAACTCTTCTTTATTGCGCGTGAATGATCCAGAACAAGAAGTATCCAGCAAGGTTTTATCTTGAAAAGACAGTCTTGCATAGAAATTATCAATAATAATATTACCAGGAAGCTCATGAATGGGGCATTTGAGCATTAAAGACTTCAATCTCCCCACGCTTGGGCAATACTCTCTCCATCATGAGGCCAAAAATTATATATACGGTTGCGTCTTTGTGAATTTCACTTGGAGGATAGAATTTAGAGTAAAATAGAGGCACAATATCCTTCCAATCAAGAGAACGCCCATCCTTCAGCAGTTTATACCAATGCGCCGCTTTACCAGATAGCGACATAAAAAATAATTTCTTCCTAACTTCATCCATTGAAATACCTGCACATTTGAATAACCCGCATAATTCATGTAAAAACAGTAAATGATCTCCAGGATGCACAGTTCCATCCCCTTCATAGCGGTTATCCACAACACGTTCAATAATTTTCATAGGTATTTTATATGGTATTACTTCCTCACCTGGCGCCTCATCCACTACCGTTGCAGTAGTAGTAGATTTCCCAAATAGAAATTCAAGGGAGGATCTCTCCATAATGACTTATAGTAGCAAGCAGAAACAAAATCAGCACGTACAGTAAAAGTTTCCTTACCAATTCCACTTACCAATAGCGCTTCACTCCCCGGCAACGGCGCCAGAAAATAGTCTTGATGACCCACAAGTATAGGGGGTGTATCGTAGTACTTTCGATAAATAAGAGTGTCGAACCCAACGAGGAGCAGAAGGTGTTGACAAGCAGTTTCGATGAAGGATTCACTGTAAATGCTCACAGACAAGTATTCAGGGTGTTGATAGAAAATAAATAAAGTACAAGTAAATAAAATGCGAGAGAAATAATTGCAGCGAGTGGCCCAATCCTTTTTAGCACAAAGGACAAGCCGGTTTGTTTACTTATAATGACCAAACGTTCTTGAGGACACACGGGGATTTTAGTCTAGTGCTTTCGCTTCATACGGCTGATTAATCTTCATTGTTTTGATAAGTGTTGTGTGGGTGAACCTATGCTAATGCACCGCCCTTCCTAGGACTAATACATACTTGTGATTATACCCCTTGCAAGCATCCGCAAATACAAGAAAGTAATTAAGATAAATCTAACCACAGCCTTAAACTCGAGATCCTACTATCCCTCCGCACCGATATACTAACGGGGGTTTAGGTTGCTGTCACTCCGGCAACCCCACAATTAGCAAACGAATACAAGATGCACTCCCCTAGGCCCATAAAGGTGAAGTATCATGTAGTCGACGTTCACATGACACCACTAGAAGAGTAACACCACAACTTAAATATCATAACATTGAATACTACTCAACAATAATTCACTACTAACATTTAGACTTCACCCATGTCCTCAAGAACTAAACGAACTACTCACTAGACATCATATGGAACATGATCAGAGGTGATATGATGATGAATAACAATCTGAACATAAACCTTGGTTCAATAGTTTCACTCAATAGCATCAATAACAAGTAGTAATCAACACCGGGAGAGTTTCCCTATCAAAAATCAAGATCCAACCCAAATCGTTACAGCGGTGACGAGATGCAGCGGTGGAGATGGCGGTGTAGATGATGGAGATGATGGTGATGATGATGGAGATGATGTCCAGCTCGATGACGATGGCGATGGCGTTGATTTCCCCCTCCGGGAGGGAATTTCCCCGGCGGATTCCTGCCCGCCGGAGAGCTCTTTTCTCTCTGGTGTTTTTCCGCCCCGCAGAGGCGGCTCCGTCAATTCTCCGTAACTCCCTGGGGCTTAGGTTTTCGGGACGAAGAAGTACGCGAAGGAGAGGCGGCCAGAGGGGGCTGTGGCCCCCTCCCCACAAGGCGGCGCGGCCAGGCCCAGGCCCGCGCCCGCCCATGGGGGACATGGCGGCCCCTCTCTGGGCTCCTTTTGGCTCCCCTTCGTCCCTTGGAAAAATAGGATTTTTCGTATAACTTCCGTCAATTGTTGATCTTCAGAAATATGGTGTCCTGACGGTGCTTTTTCCAACAGAATCCTGACTCCGGTGAATAATTCTCCAATGATCACGAAACATGCAAAATAGATGAAATAACATAAGTATCATCTCTAAATATGAAATATATCAATGGATAACAGCAAATTATGATATAAAATAGTGATGCAAAATGGACGTATCAGGGACCCACTGGCCGGCCACACCATGTGGTGGCGTGGCTGCCACCCAGGCCGCGCCAAGGCCTGGTGTGGGGCCTCTGGCCCTCCACTTGCTCCCTCCTCTGCCATTCTCCTCTCTCACCCGAGAAAATACACCCCCATTGCTTAAACCCGTGTTCTTGTTATTCTTCCTCGTGAATTTTCGATCTCCTTGCTCAGCCCATATTTCCTGCTGAAATTTGAAGCATTTGCTCTCCGGTATGTGACTCCTTCGATTATCCAAGTAGAATTTTGTTTGGTGAAGTATATCTTCAGTATTTTTCTGATGTACATGACATGTTCAGTGACCTTGCATGCTTGTATTATGATTGGATAAGTTGTTTTGATGCATGTTTAGTCCTCTTGCAAGTCTATATAAGTGTTCTCCTTCATTTGTTTTGTCCTAAAATCATTTTTCATGAGGTTTGTCAAAAAAAATCAGAGATGGAAGGCAATGCATACCAACTCAATCAACATGAATTGGAGGTGAATGAAGTCATGAGGGTCCACCGGGAAGAAGGGTTTTCTCTTCTCTTTATCCATGTGCAGAGTTCATGAGTGTTGCAGGGATTCTGCAGAATTTCCATACTTTGGTCTCCAATGCAGGGTTGGAATGTTTTGTTGATGGTGAACCATACTGACATAGGCATCCCCAATGGGCCTGCCAAAGATGGTACCCGGAGTTTAATCAAAGCCCAAGACTCGAAGAATAAGAAGACTTGGAAGCCCATTTAGCGTTAAGGAAAGATAGTTTGTATTAGGAAAGATAGAGATTTGTAATCTTACGGGTTGGGTACGAAACCCTCCCAAACTCTGTAACTTGTGTATTACGAAACCCTCGGCTCCGCCTCTATATAAGGGGGAGTCGAGGGACAAAGAAAGGATCGAATCTATTGTCAACATAACCCTAGTTTTCATAATCGTCGAGTACTTTTCGCCCGAACCTTCGAGATCTACTTGCCCTCTACTTCTAGCAAAACCCTAGTCTACAATATGTAGGCATTGACAAGTTAATC
Source organism: Lolium multiflorum (assembly GCA_030979885.1). Classification (NCBI taxonomy): domain Eukaryota; kingdom Viridiplantae; phylum Streptophyta; class Magnoliopsida; order Poales; family Poaceae; genus Lolium; species Lolium multiflorum. Next base: position 345,783,610 of record CM061750.1, on the reverse strand, counting down.
CTTTGTCAATTGGCGCCGTCTGTGGGAATTAGAGGTTGCAAGGAGCTGATCTCGATGGCACGTTCAAGATCGTCGACTTCGTCGGTGGCAAGCAATGCGATGGATCGAGGTAACCAGGAAAAAACTGATCTAGTCGATTTTATTCCTCACCCGCCCTCCCGTATGGATGCATGTGCCTATCTGGAGGAGCCTATCGTCATGACGTTCGGAGAATTCCGATTTGGCGTCAACAAGGAAGGATCCTACCGTCTCGAAGTTCCGATCTCGTCGGAATTTTCAGCGGTCGATTCTAACTTTTCGTCGAGTGACGAGGAGTTTTCGTCGCCACGCTTCGTCGACACAAGGCAAGCGGAAAGCTCGCCAAGATCTTCAGCAACACATCCTTCGAGTCGTCTGCGGACTCCTTTATAAGCAGCGACTCTGACAGCGTCGACAGCTTCAACTTCATCGACAAATCTGTCGCCATCGGAAAGGTCTTCACCACTCTATATAATGGTGTCACCAATCCCGACAAAAATCAATACGCAAAATATCATCAGATCTATGCGATAGAAGAGGCAGGCCGATCAGAACCAGAAACGTCAGAGGCTTTCGATGATTTGGGAAATCCTTACATCGATCCCGCCGATCTCAGAAAAGGCTTAGGCACTAAATATGCTGGGACTTCAACTCGAGCACAAGTCCAACTCCCGCAAGCAGCGTGGGATAGGGCTGCAAGAGCCATGGATGGTTCAGAACCAATGACCACCACTGCTACTGTACAAGAACTACAAGCATATCAATATAGACTTGCTCGGTAAGAGAGTTGGAAAAACAGACAGCATCCCTGAATAGAAGAAAAGAGGCAGCCTGCATCGCAGACGCCGAGCAGATTTAAGTCGACAATCAGGAACTTCGGAGACAGTCACAGAGAAGCTCGGAGGAGAGCAATGTCACGCAAAACATACCCGAAGCAGAGAGAGGAAACATAATTCAAAATCTCGACATGTCCTTTATGTCGATTGATACAAGGGGAAATATCATCCCGAAAACGCCAGAAGCAGGATACATGGCAACGAAGCGTACATCCTCGCGTCCAGACCACCCCCGGGGACCCGAGAGAAGCATTGTTTAACATGGCAATGGCGGGAGTTGGAGTTATGGGAACAGCGTTGCAGCAACGCCTCCCGAAGAAAATCCTAGGCAAAATAGTCCACGACACACCGCAGCAGTTCAAGACCCACCAAGAACAAGTGGAGCAAGAGACACAGCAGTCCAAGTAAGGGTGGACAGAGCGCGACAAGAAAGAAGGGAGCGTCAGCACTCGCCAGAAGTTGCCGACGAAGATATGTATGGGCTCCCGTGCTTTACGAGAAGGGTTCGAAAAACTCGAGTCCCAAAAGGATTCAAGTTACCCAAAAATTTCAAGAAATTCGACGGTTTGGATCCCGAGGATTGGCTCGTTGATTATCTAGAGATGGTAAAGCTAGTAGGAGGAACCAGAGCAACAGCTATGCAAAGTATCCAAGTTCACTTGAGCGGTGCCGCGAGATCTTGGATAAAGAAACCCCCCGAGTTCCATCGACAACTGGGATAACTTTGAGGATATCTTTGTGAAAAACTTCCGATCCACCTGCAAGAAACCTGCGTCATTGGAAGAGTTGAGAGCGTGTCGACAAAAACATGACGAGTCGATGAGAAAATATATACAGCGGTGGAACATTATAAAAAACTCGGCAGAAGATATATCCGACGAGAGAGCAATAGATGCGTTCGTGGCAGGAATTCGGCGAGGAGACTTCGTCGAGGACTTAGGGAGAACTAACCCTAAGACCATATCAGCACTCATGGAGATAGCCAATAAGTGGGCAGATGGAGAAGACGCAATATACAACAAGCGACACAGGTCGCCAGAAGAGGATCGTGGTCGAAATTATCAAAATAGAAGGCGATTTTCTCGCCAGTTCTACAACAACGATGCTCCTGGCCATATATCGGCTGGCTTTCGAGGAAATCCTGGAGGAAACAGTCGAGATGACTATCAAAGGAGTAACGAGCATCAAGGCGACAATAGAGGCGATTCTCGCGGCAACAGACAAAACAGTGGACCTAGGTTTCAAAGACCTTATGTGTCTCCCGAAGAGATGATGAACGATCCGTGTCAAATGCACTTTTATCTTGACAACAATGGAAAGAGGCAGTCAGGGCATCTCCAGAAAGACTGCCGAAATTTTCAGGCAATGTTGCGAGCCGCAGGAATCGCAAATGCCCAAGCCGTGAATAGAAACCCCCAGGGGCCAAGGAGCGAGATCCACCTTCCACCTCCTCCCGCAATTACGGACGAAACCGGCACCAGCTCAGAATAGCGGCAGCACCACACCCACCTCCATATGTTGATCCTAATTCTAACGGTGCGGTCTCGATGATTCAGAAAGCTAGGCCATCCAACAGGGCGCAGAAGGTAATCTCACGACAAGTGTTCATGGCAGAGAAGATGCCTCCACCAACAGTCGAGTACTTAAATTGGTCGGGGCAAGACATCGACAATCGCGGACCATCCGCAGCAAGTTCCTCGACCAGGACAATCAGCACTCATCTTACCCGCAGTAATCGCTGGTTTTGACGTGTCGAGAGTTTTCATAGATGGCGGCAGCAGCTTAAACCTTATGTATGCAGACATTGAGGAAGATGAACATATCCTGGCAAACTTGAAACCAATCGACACACGTTTCCACGGGATTACACCAGAGAAGCCAAGTTACCCATTGGGCAAGATCAACCTCGACGCTCAGCTTTGGAACCCGAGAAAACTACAGGATAGAGAATTTGGAGTTCGAAGTTGTGGATTTCCCGTCGCAATATCACGCTCTGTTGGGACGACCAGCGTATGCCAGGTTCATGGCAGTGCCGCATTATACATATCTGTTGTGGAGGTTGCCTGGGCCCAAGGGACCTATCACAATCAAAGGAAGTTTTGCGTTATCCGATAAATGCGACAAGGATTTTCATCGACTGTCAGAAACTTTCGGGATGCAAGCAGAGTATGCGGCGCCAAGGTTCACCGATTATGATGTTACTGAAGTAGGGAGATCTTCTAAGGAGCCAACTTTCAACACAACCAAGGATTCAAAAGAGGTACAGATCCACCCGACAGATCCAAAGAAAACGATCCATTGCAGCAAACATGGATGTCGCATAGGAAAGCGCGCTCGTCGAGTTCCTCCGTGAGCACTGGAAAATCTTCGCATGGTGTCCAGCCGACATGCCAGGAGACCCAGGGAACTTGCCGAGCACCACCTCAATTTGGATCCTCTCGCAAGACCAGAAAGCAACCTTTGCGGCGTTTTTCGGAACCTAGTCGCAAAGCCATGTTATCGGAAATAGATCGACTCAAAGATGCTGGTTTCATCAGAGAAATATCTACAGAAGCCACATGGGTAGCTAACCCAGTGATGGTGCCGAAAAAACATACAATAGTCCTTCGCATGTGCGTCGACTTCACGTGTCTCAATAAACATTGTCCCAAGGATCACTTTCCCTCCCAAGGATCGATCAAATCATCGACTCCACGGCAGGATGCGAACGTCTTTCCTTTTTGGACGCATACTCTGGTTATAACCAGATCAGATTAAAAGAAGAAGATGAAGCCAAGACAGCGTTCATCACACCTTACGGCGTGTTTTGCTACAAAATAATGCCCTTTGGTTTGAAAAACGCGGGAGCAACATATCAGCGGATGATGCAGAAATGCCTAGCAACACAGATTGGAAAAAATGTGCAAGTCTACATTGACGATGTCGTAATAACATCAAAGAAAGGGTCGACTCTGATCGAAGATTTGAAGGAAACCTTCGACAACCTCGACAAGTTTTGCCTCAAGCTGAACCCGACAAAGTGCTCTTTTGGAGTCCCCGCAGGAGAACTTCTCGGGTTCTTAGTATCAGCAAGAGGGATTGAAGCCAACCCTGAAAAAATCCAGGCCATAGTGACTATGAGAAAGCCAACAAAGTTGAAAGAAATACAACAGCTAACGGGGCGAGTCGCAGCTTTAAGCAGATTCGTCGCCAGGCTAGGAGAAAAGGCGCTACCGTTCTATGCATTGATCAAACAGGGGGAAAAATTTCAATGGAACGAGGAAGCAGATAGAGCCTTCGAGAACCTCAAGCGGGCAATTTCGACACCACCGATATTAGTGGCGCCTAAAGAGAAAGAACCTCTCCTCTTATACATTGCAGCCACACCGCAGGTGGTCAGCACAGCCCTAGTAGTCGAGAGAGAAGAAGAAGGCAAGCTTCATGGAGTTCAGAGGCCAGTATATTTCATCAGCGAAGTATTGTCACCCTCAAAACAGCGGTACCCGCAGATCGAAACTGGCATATGGAGTATTCACGACAGCAAGAAAATTGCGACACTATTTTTCGGCGCACCCGATAATAGTGGTCAATGAGGCTCCCTTGTCAAATATACTGAACAACCCAGAAGCTACGGGTCGTGTCTCCCTTTGGGGAATAGAACTTTCCCCTCGGGACATCACGTATGAAAAAGAAAGGCAATAAAATCGCAGATTTTACCAGATTTCATTGCAGAGTGGATGGAGCTACAAAACACGGGGCCTCCAGATTTATCGAGAACTTGGACCATGAATTTCGACGGGTCCAAAAGGTTAGAAGGTGCTGGAGCAGGCGTGATATTGGTATCACCCGAAGGCGACAAGTTGAAATATGTCTTAAGGATGACGTTTCCAAACGCGTCTAACAACGAAGCAGAATATGAAGCTCTCATACATGGGATGAAGATGGCGAAAGCTTGTGGTGCAACCCGATTGAAAATCTTCGGCGATTCACAATTGGTGGCACAGCAAGTTATGAATCAATGTGATGCAGTCAACGAAAGTATGATAGCATACAAAGAGGTGTACAATGAGCTGGAAAAATTATTTGATGGATGCGAGGTAAACCACATCAGCAGGCTGAGTAACGATGAAGCCGATGTTCTTGCAAACATCGGGTCACAGTGCCTCGCGATCCCTCCAGGCGTGTTTTGGGAAGAGATAAGTGAGAGATCAACAAAGCCAGCGAAAATAAAGAAGGAGAAAAGAGAAACCTCGAGTACCACCAACGATACAGTAGAAGAAGAAGAGGAGCAAGAGCTAGTCATGATGGTGCAAACTCCATGGATGCAGACTTACATATCATACATCCTAAGGAAAACAATACCCGACGATCCAATGAAGCAAGGCTAATAATTAGGAAATAAAAAGCTTTTATGTGATAAAGGGGAGTTGTACAAACGAAGCATTCTCGGGCGTGCTACGAGATGTGTTACAATTCGAAGAAGGAAGAATCATCCGAAAGATGTGCACGAAGGAATATGCGGGCACACGCGAGAGCCGAGCTATCGCGGCTAAAGTTTTCAGAGCAGGATTTTACCGTTAACAGAATAGAGGACGCGAAGGAAATAGTGAGAACTCGCGACGCGTGCCAAAGATTTGCCGCCAAACCTCACTCTCCCGCAAAGAACTTATGCCAATCCCACTATCTTGGCCCTTTGCTCAATGGGGTCTCGACATGGTGGGAAAATTACACAAAGCTTCGCCAGGAGGTTATGAGTATATGCTTGTCGCCGTCGACAAATTTACAAAGTGGATAGAAGCAACGCCGATAAATTCACCGGACGGGCGTCAGCAATTAAGTTCGTGAAAAGCATCGTCTTTAGATTTGGAGTCCCTCATAGCATTGTCACAGACAACGGCAGTAATTTTACGTCCAAGGAGTTCAAAGCATACTGCGCAGAAGTAGGCATCAAACTGAGTTTTGCGTCTGGTTGCACATCCACAGACCAATGGTCAAGTCGAGAAGGCCAATGGTATCATCGCAATGGTATCAAGAAACGCCTGTTAGGACCATTGGAAAAAGCTCGGCATACTTGGCCAGATGAGCTGCCAAGTGTGCTGTGGAGTATCCGAACAACACCAAATACGGCGACACAGGAAACGCCGTTTTTTCTGGTCCACGGAGCCGAAGCAGTCCCGCCGATAGAAATAGAGCATGATTCTCCAAGAGTCACAGAATATGATGAAGAAACCTCGAGAAAAGCTTTGGAGGATGACGTCGATGCACTCGAAGAAGCTAGAGACGAAGTCCTGTCACGAGTCGCTAAATATCAACAGGACCTGAAGAATTACCACAATCGACGATTGCGGCCAAGATCTTTCCAAGTTGGTGATTTAGTTTTGCGACTCAACCAAAAAAGTCATGAAAAACTCGAGTCACCATGGCTTGGGCCCTACATCGTCACAGAAGTAATCGAAGGAGGAGCATACAGAATCAAGGACAAGAAGACGGGGAACGTTGAGCCAAATCCTTGGAACGTGGCGCAGCTCGGCGTTTTTACGCCTAGATACCGAAATATAGTCTCCTCTGTAAACATACAATGTACTGAAACGCCCGCCAGTTTTCAGACGCACTCTTTTCCTTTTTCGGGGCACCGAGTGGGGCCGGGAAAGGTTTTTAATGAGGCGGGCTCGCGGTGCTGCAATATAATAAAAATAGTAAAGATATACTTCTTATTCGTCGACACACTCGGGGGCTCTACACCTTCAAGCATCAAAATCAAAACAGACAAACTCGATTTACTGAAAATATTTCGCCTTGGTACAATAATACCTCGCCAAATACATAAATCGGAAGCTGGTAATGTTAAATATAGTATACACGTCAGAAAATCTCATCGCTTTGGTCCAAAAACCCGGCAAACAGAAATATAGAACTTCGACACTAGGATACTCGAGGGCCTGCAGTCCATCAAGATGTTTTATTACAACAAAAGAAGAAATCTTTGAAAGAGAAAAATAGTACAAATTCTAGCCAAAAGGCTCGGGGGCTTCAACAATATAGAGCACTTTGTGATATACAACAAATTTCTTCGACAAAGTTTTACAATATGGAACAAATCAGTCAGAACCTAAAATAGTATCTATTGACAAGCCTTTGGTTGTTTTATGCTCAGCATAAGATCCCTTGACGAAGAATTCTGAGTCCATCCGAAGAAGCTCACCTATCATCGACTCGGCCACAGGAGTCACCATTTCATTGATCGCATCAATATTATTCTTCCGCCGCGATTTTTTCGCCAGGCAATCAACGATAATCTTCAGGTCTAATTTTGGATGGCAAATATGTATCATAATCATGGCAAATCTTGCTCCAGCAGTCAATTGAGCTCGCACAAAATTATGAATACGAGGAGCATCTCTGAAGGTCTCCAGCAAGTCAGGAAGAGTTGTCGGAACTTCATTTCGAGGAAACAAAGTCTTGAAAAAAAATGTCGTCGTGCAAAAATTGAGAAATTCGCGCACTTGGCAAGCACGATCTTGGAACCTGACAATGCTGTCGTTCAGGGGTGGCCCAAAATAAACAGCCATGATTAAGGGAAAGATCGACAAGAAGATTCGTCCTCTCATTCACTCTTTGATCTTCGGCGGCAGCATCAAGAACCGAACCTATTAGGCAACAAGGCAAGAAATTTGGAAGAAAGCACAGCAAAATAAAGAGGAGGCACCATAAGGTTGGAGATACATACCTAACATATCTGTGCTAGCTTCCAACATTAGCTCGAGCATGCTATTTTCTCGGGTAGCAGCTCCTTTTGCTTCCAATACAGCAGCATCCTTGGCAACCATAGCCTCTTTGGCTTGTTGAAGAGCAAGTTCTTCTTGTTCAGACGCTTTCCGAGATTGTTCCATCATTGCCAAAGTTTGTTTCTTCATGGATTGAAGTTGTTGTCGAAGTTCTTGCAAATCTTCCGACAAAGGTTTGCTTGAAGAACCTTCAAGGAGATTATCATCGGCTTTTACTTTCTTCGAGAAGGAAGACGCAGGCACAGCATCGGGAGAGCAAGGGTTGGTTGAATAATTATCAAATATTAACTGGAAAAGAAAATCCCAGGATCAATGATAGTACCAAGAGGAATTTCATTGCTTTCTAGAAAGTTTACATGGTCATTACAAAAGAAGTTCTCCAAAAGGACTAACAGAGTAATTGTCGCCAAGGCTAGAATGGCGACAACAGCAAAAGAAATAAAGAAAGCAAAAAGTAGAAAAGGCAAAGGCATTCAATTAGACCTCCGGCCTTGACGAGCTAGGAGTCGAAGATGGTTTGATCCCGAGATAGCCAGGATTTTCTTCGTATTCAGCTTTCGCCGCCTTGATCAATGATCGCCATTTTGCTTGTTCTATCTGCTCCGTGTTGCCCACTTTCGCCCAGTCAATGGTTTGTTGACTGTCAGAACCAAGGCAACAGTGCTTTCAACGGCAACCTTCATATTTTCATGGCGCATCTTCAACCCAAGATCTTCGGGAGGATTGAAGCACTTGGCAAGAGTAAGGAAAGTTGCGGGCTCCTCTTTCTTCGGGAAGAAGTAGGGGAAGAGCCGCGACAGCCCTGGCTGTCAATGCCCTCACGCGCTTCTGTCCCATGAAATTCAAGGAACGAAACGGCGTCAAGAAGAGGATCATTGTCGGGATCTTCAAGTTCAAATTCTTGAGAGGTCTTATCTGTCAAAATAAAAAGAAAATCCGATCAATAAACAAGTGCAAAAAAGAAAAATCCAAAGGATATGAAGTGGTGCAGATACTTACTGACAAAGCAGCGATTTTGTGTCCTTAGACGTTTGGTGATCGCTTCTTCGCGAGCAGATTGTGCAGTTATGTGCTCGCTAACAAAGTCTCGGCAATATGCAGACGTTTCCGAAGATCTTCGACACTAGCAAAGACGCCTTGGCTTTGTCGGCCTTCTCTCCTAGCTTGAGCAGCATCTGACTCGGCTTTCTTACGAGCCTCTTCACATTGCTCTAATTTTTGAGCAAGTGTGTCAGCACGCTCGTTGGCTTCTGCCAGTTTTTCTATAAAGAAAGATAAGATTAGCTAAAAACGTCGACAACAAAGAAGTAAGGAAGCAGAAGCAAAAAGAAGCAGCCAGGCACTACCTTCAGTTTTATTGGCGTAATCACGGTACCCAACGAATTGGGCACCGATGCGAAGAAGCTCTTTGATCATAGGCTATCAAGGAAGGACAAAGAAAGAAAATGTCGGTATGGAAAAATGATGGCATGCAGAAGCAAATAAAAGGAAATATAGATAATGACAAGTAAATGAGGAACTTACATCATCCAAGAGAGAATTAGAGGAGCTACTCAATTGGAGAGTAGGCTCCGGGATTGTGTCAATCCTTGCCCTTTTTGGTGAAGGGACAAGGGGGCTTGAAGGAGGAGTAGCAGCGCCGACGTTTTGTTGAGGAGGCGAAGTTTCTTCTCCTTCAACCGGCGTCTCCGAGGCGAGAGTATGTGACGTGCTCGTCCGAGCCGCCACATTGGAAGCTGGTACTACTTCCTCATCATCACTACGATTAAAATGTCGGCAATATAAAAAGCAAGATAGACAAAGATCTTCAAGAAAAATAAAAAAAAAGAGAAGGAGAACTTACGAACTGATGAGGGTCTCGAGATATGGATCATAAGCTGCCTTCTGGCGTGAAGGAACAGCTCTTCGGGCTTGGAGGTGCCGAATCTTCGCATCATTCCTTTTCCTTTTGTTCTTTGGAGAAACAGCAGGAGGAGGAGATTGTGCCGACGCAGTGGCTTCAGAGGCACCCTCCTTTTATCGATCCCAGATTTTCGAGATTCTCGGGTTCGCCACAAAAGAGGGGGCATCTTGGTTATCATCGGAAATAACCGCCTTTCTTCGACTTCTCCACCTTCAGGAAGGGGAGGAAGCGAAACAAGATTTGGATGGTCTGTATAAAAATAATGAAGGATGTCAAAAAAGGAGTAACAACAAAAATAGCAAGGCAACAACAAATTAAGCGACAATGTTTACCTTAGGAAGCGCATTGGTGGCGCTGTATGGTTTTACACGATAGGTGGAAGGGATGGGATCTTTCTTGTTGAGAGATGAGATTTTTCGGACAAGCCTATCCAAATCCTTGACTTCCAGATTCGTCGACAAACGATTTGTGTCTTCATCGCCAGATAATTCCAGAGAGGGTTTTTGCGAGCCCGAAGAGGCTGCACTCTAGTCCTAAGGAAATACGCCGTAATTTGGATGCCTGATAATTCTTTCCACGAGTATTCGCAACTCATGGATGCGAGTCATCAGGGCCTCCGTCGAAGTTCTTTCTTCCTCGGTAGCTTCTCGTCCCAAGAACGGCGGCGAAGGATTTTCTCGGCACCGTCGAAAGGAGGGATATTGTCTTCAGCGCATCCATGGTTTTCCTCCCGAATATACAACCACTTCTTGCGCCACCCTTGAACGGAGTCGGGAGTTTGACGTCGAAGTAGTTGACTGAGGAGCGAACAGAAATAACAACGCCGCCTATATTATAGGCGACATTGGAAGAGCCATTACGGCGGCAAAAGAAAATGCGCTTCCATAATGCCCAGTTAGGCTGGACACCAAGGAAGGCTTCGCAGAGGGTGATGAAGATGGAAATATGAAGGATAGAGTTGGGCGTGAGGTGGTGAAGTTGGAGACCGTAAACAAAAAGCAATCCCGAAGAAAAGGATGAATGGGGCGGAAAGACCGCGGATGAGATGATCAACAAAACTTACCCGATACCCCGTTGGAGGGGTTGGGTAGCTTTCTTCACTGGGGAAGCACACCGCTTTGGGTTTCTTGCTAATCCCCAGCTTCTTCAAGAGATTCATGTCCTGGTTCGTGATCTTGGACCTCTCCCACTCCGCGGTCCCTAGATCCGCGGCAGCCATTGACGATTCTGGCGTGCTGTGCCTGGTCAAGCGACGCGGTGGCATCAACAATGGGGAGGAATGCAGCTGCAAAGGGATGAGCTCGAGAGTTGTGGGACGCAGGAGGAAGTTTTGCAGAAGAAGCAGGGGAACGGCGCGAGCGGAAGTGCTCGAGGTAGAAGAAGGAGATCTTAGTGCGGTGAAGCGGCGGACCGTTGGATGGAAAAAGTATGCGGGAGATGATAACCACGTGGAGACGAGGGTAAAAAAGTATTTTAACATTGACGAGGTTACGGAGCGTGTGCCAGAAAAAGGGGAGAACATGTGTCCCCCACTTGCACGACGTGTCCATCGATGAGGAATTTGGACCCACAAGGCAGTGAGAGGAGCGGTAACCGCATGTTTCCAAAACAGAAATCGTGGCTATCATCAGCAACAACGTCATCAAGGTGAAAGAAAAGCTCGACTATGAAGCTTCGAAAGATTATCGACAACGCAAGATTATTTCGGGAGCCTTTGATCAAATACAAGTTTTTGCCCAAACGCTCGGGGGTACTGGAAAAGATAAAATTTCGAGTATGACAAGATGGAAATGGCAAGAGCCTATGATCAAATACAAGTATTTGTTCATAGCCTCGGGCTACTCCCATCGGGAGCGCTGGTCGCGCACCCGATAAATATAAAAATATCGAGAAGGATTATAAATATAGCGGCAATGGATACTAAACTGTGGAGCCTACACCCAAGCACAAGTCCTTGGCTGTAGCCTCGGGGGCTACTCCCATCGGGAACGCTGTTCGCGTGCCCGATGAATTTTCATCAAAAGAAAGAAGTATGAGTGAGTATATTTCGAGTTACACAGTTAACTCTACATACACTCCCATCGGGAGGACAAAATAAGTCATCTAATATGACTCGATAAAATGTGCTATTCCAGCAGCCGAAAAGCACTCGACAAAATATTCTCAGAGTGCTAAAAGTCGCGAATAAAATCTCTGAATGCCGCAAAACTTTGCGAAGGTAAGACCCCAGATCCGTTCTGAGCGGCGTGGCACCGTCTCGACGGCGGATTGCTTATTTTCCGTATCAACAGATACGAAGAAAATCCTAACGGACGCGTTAGGTACCCGATAAAATATGACTGGGACTCGAAGAATGGTAAGACCTTAAGCGGCACGTCGAAGTTTACACCAAGATCCCGAGATCATGTCCAGGACGTGATTTTGAAGTAGGTTTTTGCGGATTGCCACTAGAGCAGTTAACTAGTACCTGATCCGTCAGATGAACTAGCCCCAATTACCGTTATCCCTGTACAAAATAGTGATTGCACATCGAAAGATTATGTAATGAGTAAAATTGGAGATTTTCCTTGATTCTTCGATTCAAGAAAAATCTCGGGGGCTGACATAGGCATCCCCAATGGCCTGCCAAAGATGGTACCTGGAGTTTAATCAAAGCCCAAGACTCGAAGAATAAGAAGACTTGGAAGCCCATTTAGCGTTAAGGAAAGATATTTTGTATTAGGAAAGATAGTGATTTGTAATCTTACGGGTTGGGTACGAAACCCTCCCGAACTCTGTAACTTGTGTACTACGAAACCCTCGGCTCCGCCTCATATATAAGGGGGAGTCGAGGGACAAAAAAGGATCGAATCTATTGTCAACATAACCCTAGTTTTCATAATAGTCGAGTACTTTTCGCCTGAACCTTCGAGATCTACTTGCCCTCTACTTCTAGCAAAACCCTAGTCTACAATCTGTAGGCATTGACAAGTTAATCCTTTGTCACATACCAATATGCAAAACTAACTATGTATCTGGTGCATGATTTCAGATGTAGTTGGAATTTGCCTAACCCCATGGTTCATTACAAAATTTATAATAAAGTTGTCAACTTGCCTTTCGATGATTTCTGTGCAGCTATTAGAGTGCCACAATGGGGATCGTGCGGAAGGATCAAGAAGCGACCCAAGCTATTGCTAGAACTCTACAAAGAAATTTGCCAGGGGAGGAGTTTCTATGATGAGGATGGTGAAATCCGAAGTATTCAACTTCCATCTATTCGGTATTTTGCATATTTTATTACTAAGTGCATTCTAGTGAGAAAGAATGCAAATAAATTATCCTCTCATGATTTAGCTTTTCTAGCTGCTGCCTTGAAACAAGATAGAACTTACAATTTGGGTGCTTTGATATTTTCCCGTCTTACTACTAACCGTGAAAAGGGAGGAGTTTGTGGAGGCCTCATTGCCTCTCGTTTATTAGCCTTTCACGGTCTAGTTCCACATGCTTTAGATATTCAATTTCCATTAGAGAGGCTTGATCTTAACTCCATGATGCCACACCAATTTGTTTCTTTTCAAGCCAACATTGGCAACCTACCTTATGAAATTACCTTTTTCAAGAAATCATCATGGAGGGTAGCTAAGACCGATCATCTAGTCAATTTGCATGCGCCTCTTTTGTTTAACCTTAATGCCAGGAAAGGATGATCACTCACGGAGCAAGAGCTTGACACGTACATAGAGGAGTAGGGGCGACATGTACATGATGATGGAGGGGAGGCCGAAGATAATTTCGTCTAGTCCTCCAACACTGCTGGGTTCCCATATCAACAACCTGACTATGACTATGGGTCTTCAACTTCTTCTTCCTCACGAGGGCCGGGGTACGATCATGCTAGGGATGACCCACCATCCTGGAGCCACTACTCACGCTGGGGTTTATCTCCACTTAGGCCAAAAGCCTAAGCTTGGGGGGAGGTATACCAACATCTCGCTCATCTACATATCATATTCCGTCTGAACTTTGTATATCCATGTTTCGCTTTATTTTTCACTTGTTTCTGTAATTTCTCTTTTATTGAATCTTGGAAGTTGTTACTACTGTAATAACCCCTCCTTAGCTTATTTATTTCGTTTTTATACCAAGGATAGCCTCTAATAGGAACGAGGTAAGAATTGGGGAAGTTGCTGTCCAAAAACAGATTCTGTGTTGTCACTGAAAAAATTTGTATGTCCAGCCGGATGGTATTTTGAGCTGCCAATTTTTGAGCATATGCCCCAGGTTGTTATCTAACTTTCATTAGTTGAGAACTTTTCGAGCTGAGCTACATAAATTTTTCAAAAAAGTCGATATTTTCCTGCTGTTCTAGGTTGGCATATTTCTGCCACTAGTTGCATTTACGTTTCTAAGTTAGTTTTTTGTTGTTGTTCTTGCTTTTGTTTCTACTTTCCAAAACACAAAAGGACCAAAAATATTTATGTTGTTTCTCTTTATTTGCTTCTTTAGTTTGCTTCATTTTCTCATTATGGTTTGCTATTTGAAAATCCATTTTTTTTTTGCTTTGTGTGTTGGTTAAAAATCGAAAACCCAAAAATATTTGTTGTTCTTCTTTGGTTTTGTAAAGTTGCTGCAGGGTTCAACGGTCTTCCATGATTTCATTTGAGCTTGGCTATAATTTCATATTATTCAACCCACACAAGTGAAGAGCACTAATGACGGTCACGACAATTCGAGTTGTGGTGAGAGGCTGGTATAAACTCTATTAGTTTTCATTTTTGTACATATGCTCATTTATGTGGACATGCGTAGTTGTTTGTGTAAGATGTATGCTACTTAATGATGCTCAGTAGTTTATGCTATCTCATGATTAGTTTCAATTTACTAATAGTAGGTAACATGTCATATATATGTTTGCTTGGATTGCTTTATTCATATAACGGTATGACATTGTGGTATCCTCCTCTGAATACTTCATTTGAATCGACTTGGCATATGCTCAAGATTGCATAAGAATAAAACAAAAGTCATTTAAGCCTTTATGATTTATCTTGCCTCGGAGTTCTTGTATTAGTTTTATGCTTCCGTTAATTTTGTCCGTCGCAAGCATGATTATGACAGCTATTGCTTTCTTGATTGTCGCTTCCCAGTCTATTGCTAGCATTCAGTTGTACTGAGTATGAGCTCTACTCGTGCATCCAACCACTAAAAACCAAAGTGCCAATTGATTCCACCATACATACCTATATGTGGTATTTCACTGCCACTCCAAAGTGAATTGCTTGTGTCCTACCTTTAAACCTTCAAAATTACCACTTGTTTTGTGTTTTGTTTTAGCTCATGAGGAAGTATTGAGTGCTTTATTGTCCTTTCATGACTTCATACCGCGACTAGCATGCATAATATGCTGGTCCATAACACTGCAAAAAGAGCAAGGCAACCGGGTGCCCATCCCAAATAAAATATAAAATGAACAAATAAACAAACACTGCTCCGCAATTATGTACTAGAGAGATCCTAAATAATGGTGTGCATTGGAGAACTACATGGGAGCCGCTCTTAAGGTCACTATATGAAGGGATGATAAATCATTTAATGCAAGCCGTTGACATAGACATGCATACCTCTCAATTTTTTTTTCAACAGTCCTATTGCATTTGAAATGAAAAAGCTCTAGCACATGAGTAATTTTGCTTCCCTCTGCGTAGGGCCAATCTTATACTTTTATGTTGATTCACCATCCTTTCTTCGAGCACTTCCTCGAAAGCATAGTTGTCATTCTTAGTTTAATGTGCTTGTCCCGGAATTAGATTAATTGTGGCATAACTGTGATGCTTGAATCTTTCGATATTTTTTACTTCTAGTCTTCTCTTGAACTTTAGAGGTGTCCTGGCATTTATGTTTTGCTCCACAAATAAGGGCAAGCAAGATACCACTTTATCATATTATATTATGAACATTGCACTCTTGCAGATGCTTATGTTTCATGTTGCTTATTATTGTGTTGGTATCTTTTCGTAGCTTGCATAACTATTGAGTATCCTTAGTTGTATACTTCTTATTATAAATTTCCTAAGCATTTGATCATGTAGTGAGAATATATACATCATATGAGGCAAATAGGTTCGTGAAAGTTTCTTTTATCGCACTCAGTTGTCACTGAATTGCTTGAGGACAAGCAATAATCTAAGCTTGGGGGGAGTTGATACGTCCAAAACATATCTACTTTCCCAAACACTTTTGTTGTTGTTTGCCCTCTATCTTGTGTTTTTTGAATGCAACTAACACAGACTAACACTGTTTTCAGCAGAATTGCTTTGGTGTCTCGTTTTTGTGCGGAAATCCAACTTTCAGGAAAATTTCCGGAAAATATCGCAAAATCCATATTTCACCCGAAGACTCACGGAGCCAGAAGATGAGACGGAGGGGGGCCAAAAGGGGCCCACACCTTCCCCGCGCCTAGGGGTGGTCTGGCCGCCTCGTCCACCCCCTCGACCTCTCCTTCGCACTATATAAAGCCCCTAACTTGAAAATACCGGGGGGGGTTGACGTTTTTCCTAGAAAGAGGTCCGCTGCTCCGCCGCCACCAGAAACTCCGTTCTGGCACCCTGCCGGGACGGGGAATTGGAGGAGATCATCGCCATCGCCATCACCGACGCCTCTCTATCAACCATCCATGATTCCCCCATCCATGTGTGAGTAATTCCCCGCTGTATGCTATAGGGGATGGTAGGGATTGGATGAGATTGGTCATGTGATTGTTATGGGCATAGTGTCTAGTATTCGTTGTTTTTTTGACATTGTTGCAACTTGTTAGGCTTAATGCTTGTTAGTTTGGGCCCGAGTGCCATGATCTCAGATCTGAACATGTTATTGATTCATGAGGATAATTATTGTTTTTGATCATACCTGCAAGTTGTATACACATATCGTTGTCCGGAACCCGAGGCCCCAAAGTGACAGAAATTGGGATAACCGGAGGGGATGGCTATGATGTGAGGATCACGTGTGTTCACGGAGTGTTAATGCTTTGCTCCGGTACTATATTAAAAGGAGTACCTTAATTACCAGTAGTTGCCCTTGAGGCCCCGCTGCAACGGGCTGGTAGGACAAAAGATGTTGTGCAAATTTCTCATTGCAAGCACGCACGACTAAATAGGAACACACGCATGTGGTTGTATTATACTAGGATGCTTATATCATTATTACTTGCAATGCCTATGTCTTGCTATTATATGAACTATCTCATTCATGTCGTGCCCGTTCATCCATCCATGTGCCTACGGTATTTTAATCCTGCTGTCTACTGCAATCATCGCTGCTGCTATTTTCATTTTATTACTGTTGTTACTTCACTACTACCACTGCTATAAAACTGTAACTACTGATAAACTGTTGCGAGCAAGTTTATTTCCAGGTGCAGGTGAATTTTCAACTCATCTGTTAAAGCTTATAAATATTCTTTGGATCCCTTGTGTCGAATCAATAAATTTGGGTTTTACTTCCTTCGACGACTGTTGCGATCCTCTATACTTGTAGGTCATCAATATTGCTTAAAGCTTGTCTACAAACTGTGGTGCACACTCTTGGGATGCTAACAACTCCGATGGCTTATGAATGATTTGAGGTATAAATCCCGATTTCAACTATTGAGTTGAAGGCACGGGTAGCCAGCTACTCGTGTGTACTATTAGTTCCCCTGAGTGTTGCAAAAATATTAATAAAAGGTTATTCATGACTCTTGATTGAGAACTATTATTGGAATCCAAAAGTATCACTTCTAAGTCTTGGCATGGACTCGTTACTATTAGATAAATTTTCTTGAAAAGCAATGAATAGATAGTAAGTATTTTCATAGTCTTGATCTATTGATGTGGGAGTCAATAAGATACTTCATTGCTTATACCTCTTTTGACATGAATGCTCGTACTTAACTTTGATGATAATAAACTTCCTAGTGTTCCTTCGCATACTAAGAGTTAACTACTTCATCAAGAGTGATTGTTTACACAACTAGTTATTCATGCTCATAAATCTTTATTGTGATTATCTCGAGTTACCGATGCTTGTATTATATTCTTGGCACTTCTCTAACTATGCTAAGCTTTCGAATGGAATAAGTGTTGGACTCATAAGGCTACCACTTGTAAGTGAATTTACTTTCTCGTTATTTTGGTTTAAACGCCATGTTCCTTATGGTTCTTTGTTTCTTGCTCGAGGACAATCAATTTAAGCTTGGGGAAGTTGATGGCTGTGACATACGCTACTTTTTCTCGCGTTTAAACCTTCAGCTAAGTCAAAAAAAAATTGACTAAGTTTCCCTCTCGATGTGCTATTAATCACTAATTCTTATGTTGGGGTTGCTTTACTCCATGATGAGCTTTATTTATTGTCTTTGCGTGAAAAAGTATTGTCTGTGTGTAAAGTGAATGAACAAATACCCTCGTCGGAAAAAGAAGGAAAGAAAAGAAAAAGAACTGATGAATCATCGAAATTATGGCACTGTCGCCTAGGCCATATTTCGAGGGGGAGAATAGAAAGACTCGTTAAAAATGATATTCTTCCTCCATTAGAATTCTCAGACATAGAACAGTGCATCGATTGCATTAAAGGAAAATTTGTAAAGAAAATTAAAAAGGGTGCAAATCGAAACACAGCAACACTAGAAATAATTCACACCGATATATGTGGACCATTTCCGGTGAAAAGTGTGGATGGCTATGATTCTTTCATAACATTCACGGATGATTACTCCCGATATGGTTATATTTATCCAATAAAAGAAAGAACATAAGCGTTGGATAAATTCAAAATATTCAAAGCTGAAGTAGAAAATCAGCATGATAAAAGAATAAAGATAGTCAGGTCTGACCGTGGAGGGGAGTACTACGGTCGACATACTCCATATGGCCAAGTCCCTGGACCTTTTGCAAGGTTTATACATGAGACTGGAATAGTCGCCCAGTACTCGATGCCGGGCGAACCTCAGCAGAATGGGGTAGCTGAAAGGCGCAACCGTACCTTTATGGATATGGTGCGCAGTATGATGAGCTATTCCACCCTACCATTGGGATTGTGGATTGAGGCGTTAAAACCGCTATTCACATTCTAAACAGAGTACCAAGCAAATCGGTGCCCAAAACGCCGTATGAGCTATGGACAGGGAGAGTGCCTTCTCTAAACCACCTGAAAGTGTGGGGGAGCCCTGCTGAGGCCAAAGTATTCAATCCAAATACCGCAAAGTTAGATACTAAAACAGTCAGCTGCCATTTTATTGGCTATCCTGAAAAGTCAAAAGGTTATCGTTTCTACTGTCCAGAGAAATACACAAAGTTTGTGGAAACAAGACATGTTGTCTTCTTAGAAGACGAAATGATGAGGGGGAGCATGGTAGCTCCGAAAATTGATCTTGAGGAGAAGAGGGTGCATGCACCTAATCCGATGACTCAGGAGCCATTTTTTGCGCTACCATGTGCACCTGTACCGACGATCCCTGCGATTATGGTGCAAGCGCCTGTTGTGACTCCACCCATGACAACGATGAGTGAAAGTTCGGAACCTGTCCGTCAGGAGCCGAATGAACCATTTGTTGAGCATGAAAGGGAGCAACAACAGGCACCTCCTGAAAAGTACAAAGCACGACTTGTGGCAAAAGGATTTACACAAAGAGAATAGATTACAATGAGACATTTTCTCCGGTCTCATGTAAGGATTCCTTCAGAATCATAATGGCACTAGTTGCACATTTTGATTTAGAGTTGCATCAAATGGATGTAAAGACGACATTTCTACATGAAACAACCTAAGGGTTTTATCATGGAAGGCAAGGAAGAAATGGATGCCGCCTAAAGAAATCCATTTATGGATTAAAGCAAGCCTCCAGACAGTGGTATCTAAAGTTTAATCAAACAATTAAGAGATTTGGATTTAAAGAAAATATTGAGGACAATTGCGTTTATGCAAAGTTTAAAAGTGGGAAATATATTTTCCTAATCTTGTATGTGGATGATATTCTGCTTGCCAGCAGTGATGTTAGTCTACTGCAAGAGACAAAGAAGTTCTTGTCCTCAAATTTTGATATGAAAGATCTTGGTGAAGCGTCATATGTTTTGGGCCTAGAAATTCACCGAGATAGAAACAATGGAGTATTAGGACTATCGCAAGGCTTATTTAGAAAAGATTCTAAGTAAGTATAATATGCATAAGTGCAGTGCCACACCTGCCCCTATAGTCAAGGGCGACAGTTTTGGGAAACATCAAAGTCTCCAAAATCAATACGAGCTCGATCAAATGAAAGCGGTTCCATATGCTTCGACTATTGGAAGCCTACAGTATGCACAAGTGTGCACTCGCCCTGACTTAGCATTTATCACCGGAGTACTCGGTAGATATCAAGAAAATCCAGGTTTTGAACACTGAAAAATGGTAAAGAAGGCATTGCGTTATGTGAAAGGCACAAAGAGTTACATGCTAACATACAGAAGATCTGATTCCCTAGAAATAAGAAGGTATTCAGATGCAGATTTTGCAGGGGATAAAGATGATAGAAAATCCACATCTGGATATGTATTCACCCTCGCAGGGGGAGATATTTCGTGGAGAAGCTCCAAACATATCATAGTTGCATCATCCACGATGTATGCATAATTTATAGCATGTTATGAAGCCACGGGGCAGGCATTATGGTTAAAGAAATTTATACCCGACTTGAAAGTGGTAGATTGTATTGACAAACCACTAAAGATGTACTGCGACAATGAGCCTGCAGTATTTTATGCTCACAACAACAAGTCGAGTACAGCTACGAAACCAATTGAGGTTAATTATTATGTTGTGAAACACAAGGTCCAGGATCAAACAATAAGTCTCGAGCATATAAGTACAAAAGATATGCTTGTGGATCCGCTAACGAAAGGCTTACCACCCAGCGTGTTCAAGGAACACGTAGCCGGCATGGGTTTAAGGGAAAGTCTTACCTATCCTGGATCATAAGAGGCCCAAAAGTAAAAGAATTTGTTTCAAAACAGAGAAGTATATTGTGGCTGTCTGATTCTATCGGCAATAGAGCTGTGACGATGAAACATGCCCTATGGACTGATCCAAAATGAAACGAATAAAGCGAAAGTATAAAGTTCAAAGTAAAGTTGAGATCAAGGGGGGAATGTTAGATTGATCTCTCCCGCGTGGGCCCAACGGCCCACCGGGCCCCTTTGACCTGCGCCCTGATCGGGGGCGCCCAACCTGTTATGGTTGGTGGGCCCCTGTCGCCAACGCTATAAAGAGAGGTGGGGGGCCGGCGGCTCGCAGGACGAGGTTCACCGCGTTTGTCGTACGCCCCACCGACATACCAATCTGATCTAGGGTTAGCGCTGAGCCGACGGGAAGCTCCACCGCCGCCACCGCTCATCCACGCCAACACCGTCGCCACCATGTCGGCGCCCGAGAGCTCTTCCTCAAAGGGAGAAGGTACGCCCCATCCCTCTCGTTCTCTCTCAGATACAAAGTCATATCAACAGCCACAACACCCACGCACACAGATCCTACCCTAGTCGATCCATAGAACTTAACAGAGGTTGCACATCTTGCTCGCATGTGCGCTGGTTCGTGCCTTCGACGCTGCTGCTCCTCGACGAGCCTGACCAACCATCTGGAGTTCTGGAGTGTTGTGCTCTTCCTGGAGAAGTTCACGTACCCTGTTTTAAAAAGAGGATTTTTTTTCGATAAAGGGAATATATTAATATCAAGAAGATACCAATTACACCCAGCCTCTGCAACAACGCACCACCCTAATGGCACTACGGATGCACACAACCAAAAACAAGAAAAGAAAACTAAGAAACAAAAGTCCCGCTACAGTATCTCGGGCCTAACAACAGCAATACATCCACCGCCAAGACAACACCTGAATTACAGACTCTCCAAAAACGACGCCTCCAAGAAGGGAACAGTGCTCAAACACCGTCTTCGCTCGATCAAAGATCTTAGGTTTTCACCCTGAAGATAGTCCCCGCTCTCAAAACAATGCCTCCACCAAGGACATTGCCAGGCACAACCAATTAAGGCCAGGCCTTGGGTTTTCACCCTGAAAGGTAGGACTCTGCACTTCACATGTGTTGTCGCCCCCACTTTCATACCGCTGCTGTGAAGCCCGAAACACCAAGCAAGTCCCTCAACAACGCCGAGACTTGAACCTCCCTTAGCTAGTCCTCCCCTCCGGCCTTCATGAAATTCTCTTCTTCCGACTTTCATCATGGATCCATAGTCACTTGATGTCAACAAAGCAAAAGAGCTTCGCGCCGCTCCCTCCAGAACCAATCGGTCGGAATAAAAACATGGGTGTGCACGACCGAATACCTCCGATCCAACAAACTCCAGGCAAAAGCACTGTTACATTCACCGGAGGAGCCTTCCGGAACTCAACACTCCGGCCAGATCACGAGTCCAGGCCTCCGGTAGGTCCTCCTCTTCACGCAAGAGAGGCCCTAGGACCGCCGCCTTTGTTCAGGTCGGACCCCCACGTCGGCGACCATCCTGGGCTGGCCACTCCAACCCTCCACCGGCGACACCATCGCCGGCTTCCAAGCTCCTCCATCTCGCCGCCGGAACGAGTAGGTTAGCGATAGTTGCTTGACGATGCCTTCAACAAGATAACGGCGCAGACGCCACCATCGCCCGCCATGACCGGAGTCGGCTCGATTTTCACCGGCTACTATGCCTCCCCGTCTACCGGCGCTGAAAGTGGGATCAAAAATCCAACACAGCCAGCCTGGCCGACTGCCTTCGGTGGATGAAGTCAGCCACCACCACCATGCCCGGGCCGAAGACCCGGACGCCCTCAAGCCGCGAAGAAGACCCAGCGAAGCCTCCTCGTGCCATTGACGAGACGCAGCCGCGATGGATCGCGATCCGAACCTCGGGCCCAGATCCGACCACACCGCAGCCAACATCCACCGCCGGCCACCGGAGATCCGCCAGCCACCGCCATCCCGCTGCGTTCAGTCGACGGAGGAGGAGGGTGTAGGCCGCCGCCCCCACACGCTCCCGCAGGCCGCGCTGCTCTCTGCCGACGGAGGACCGAGCCGCCACCGCCGCCTCACCACAGGGGCTTTGCCCCGCGGCGTCCTCGGCGACGGCGGCGGAGGAGGGGGCCTGTAGGGGAGGGGAGGAGGGCGGTGTGGAGGGGAACTCCCCGGGGACGGCGGGCGGCGCCGCCGCCTCGGGGGAGAGATGGTTAGTTCTGCGTGAGAATAGCGAACCGCTAACGCATAGAGTAGAACATCTTTAAAAAGAGGATATATGCGTGGAGGTCGGTGCACAAGATCATAGCAGCGTGCACCAGCCTAGGCAATAACCAGTCACGGACAACCAATATTCACGAGGCATAGAACTGCTAGGGCTAAGGCAAAGAAATAGCTTCTATAACTATGAAGAAGACTTGGATCCAGATGAGATAACTTTTTCTGGGCACCTTTTTTTAACGGAGAGCACTGGAATTAATGATTACCAGAAAATCTCGAAAATCTCGATAGTTTACTAGGTGAGATATTTCAAACACAATTTGAATTCAAAAAATTTCACATAAAAACAACCCATGCTATCTAGATAGTTGTGCTTGTTTAACGCAATGGTCAAGTGTTTGCCTTCTCAACTAACAGAAAGGAGGTTCAAATTTTGGATTGCCTTTATCTTTTATTTAACCTCTAGAGCGAGTCAACTTTGTAAAAAAAATCATTTATAGGTGGAGTCGAACTTGTGATCGGAGGAGCATGCGCACATCCTTGTTTTCGATGTTCAAATTTAAATCTATCTGAATTTTTGTCCGATAGTTGTATTTCTGGGAGGGTAACGATAAATTTGGGTTTCGCCAAAATTTCAGAAATTTCAGCCAAGAAAAGAAAACCTTTCTGTTGGTCTCAGTCCGATGGTGATCTTAAATTTATGCTTTGGAGCGTTAGGGGGCAACTTGGGTAAAATCTTGTTTAGAATCTATGAGATCAACTACAATGTATTTAAAGATGAAAAACATCTTCAATTTTTTTTTAAAAGATAACACCATACGTCAGTGTTATATATGCAACGAATTTGACTTTTTTTTAATGTAAATACTTTGAGCTACGATTTCCTAGAGCTGTAGATATAGCCCATAGGTATGTTTGTATAATTCTTTCTCGGTTCTTACTAAAACTAAAGCATATATCAATTTTTAACCCGTTGCAACGCACAGACATTTTTGCTAGTAAAACTTAGTATGTGGATGTCCTATTGTCAATTTTATGAGTGATGAAATTGCGATATGAGCAATGTTTTGGCTACTGGTTTGACTTTTTTCTCAGAGGGACTGAGATTGGCGGTAACCATGGTTACCGGTGGTAACCGAACTAATATTGTACAAGATTTAATTACGAACAAAATTTGAATTCAAATTCTACAAATAGTTGAATATTCTTGGTTACCACCTGCCACCATACCTAGGTCAGTTTCGCGATGAGGGAAGAGTGAGTTGGCATGAGCTCGATAGAGTGGTGTAGGGTTGGCTCGGCACCTAGGCTCAACCCAAATTCAAACTGGGTTGATAGTTTTTGGCCGAGATGTCAATTTACATGAGGGGGGCTAAGAAATCCGTTAACTGTGGTAGTTCAGCTAGTAACCAAATCCCTGGATATGAGATATAGTGATGATCGATCATGTTTGTCGTGTTGTGAATTCCAGTGATGATATCATGTAATATTGATTGTTAAAAAATGGTGTATTTGATCTGACAACCGGTTCATAAACAAAAACCACTATGGTTTCATACATTTGAGCCGGTTTTACTGCGGAAATCTGCGGTTCCGGCTCCCACTAATTGGTGTCAGTTTCTTGAGGACGGTATTCTCCCTGGTCGGTTTCAGAAGCACCTCCAAATAGGATGAAGTATGAGCCCCAGCTCACCGTGTAGGCGGCAGACAAAACCAACCCATTGCGGTGTTTTAGAATCAAAGGGCGGATTATTTTATTTTATTTACCAGGAATAGATGAGTAGCAAGTAACTTCTCGGCAACACGATCGGTGTGAAGTTAGGTTGGGATTAGGGTGTCAAGCGGGGCGGGATGCGGGACTACAGCAGCTCTAATTTCGATCTGATTCCATAACTCCTTTTGCCTTGATTTTGCTTTTGCGGGACTGTTGCGGACGCCGCTAGCTTGCCAACCTAGTTGGAATCAAATATGCGTTACAACTTACAACGATCGTAGTCATTCGTTCATTCATAACCGGTAGCATAGAAGCCATCACGAAAGTAGTGCAAAGAGCTTTACAGTTTATACCCGTGCATGGACACTACGGTCACACAAGAGGGAACATGCACACAAACATACGTACATAGCTTGTCTCCCGACAGAGCTGTATGATTACTACGGAGTAGTACCTATACTCCCAAGCCCCAAACTTATACGTACGTCCATATACACGATCAGACTTGTAAGCTGCTAACTAGCTTGCTCGTACTTGGTAGATGTGCTTCGTCCATTTCCACTCTTTAAACCTCATGATCCCGTCATGTCTGGGCTCGGTTGGTTCTGCACGCGGCGGCACAAAGTTAAGCGAGCTGTAAACGTTTGATCGAAACTGAAATATGAATGTATCCTATTCCTACCTGTTCCTGCCGTTGTTGCGATGGTTGGCGTTGTTGGCGGTGGTGCCGGTGGGGTAGCCGTAGCGGCCGCGCTCGATGTCGCCGAGGTCCTCCGTGAGCAGGGCGTAGTGGCGCCTCACGTCGTCGGCCGTCTTGCCGCCACCGACCGCCGCCGCCACGCGCTCCCAGAGGCCGGAGGAGTCGCCGCCATACGTGGCCAGCGCGCGCTCGAACCTGTCGTTCTCCGCCGTGCTCCACTCCATCTCGATCCCTCTCTCACACCCTACTGCAACACAAAGCCTCGCTCGACTTGGCTAGCTAGCTTGGCTTCTTGTGGCTACCAATGGATGGATCGACTTGTGAGTTGTGACCGGAGAGTACTCAATCGATCCATATTTATAGGGCCGGCGGGGGAGGAAGTTAAGACGTACGTCAGTTTTGTGGCAACATGGATCTGACTAAACCTGCCGCAAATGGCGCAGCAGAGCAGTGCCGCTAGCTCCATTAAACTAAGAAGCTAGCTATAGCTGGTGATATTCGCTAAAGTTTCCAAGCAAATTGCACTGGGCAAAGGCAAAGATGCCGCATCCCGGGCGGCTACGAGGTCGAGGAATTGCCTAGTAGTACTGTCTAACTAGAGCGCGCGTGCCCGGCAGCGATTGAGGGGACGCGTACGGTTTATTCGACCGGGCCAACATACTAGGAAAGCATCGCTACTTTGGGTGACAATTTGATCACTTACATTAAGCGCCTCTTGCTTGGATTAATTTGATAATGTTTTGTAGAGTTGGCTTGTTGGTTTCCAGATCAGCGGGATCGATGCCATGTCTCATGCATCCTGGGCGCGCGAATTAACGACAAGTCTTCGAAATTTTCCTCCAAAAAGGAAAACGACAAGTCTTCATTTCTTCACACGCAAGGTCGACATAAGATGTCCATGTTGAAGACTACATGAGGCTGACATCTGAACCTGAAGATCGCCGGCTCGATCATGAGCCAAGTTTCATGCACTATGATCCCAGGGATTCTCTTCCATCGCTGGAACTTGTTGAAGGGTAATATGTGTTGCCTAGTCTCTTGCAACAGACTTTATTTAGTTGAACTAGCTAAAGCGTGCAGTTCTACAAATTTATATATGATCGACGTGAATTAGTATTAGTAGTACCACATCTGTCCGCAGTCGGCACCGGTAGCTTGTAGATGCATGGATGTAACTGGATAGTCTAGAATTTTCTTCTCTGCAAAAACAACACTTCTAGCTTTTCTTAGGTCAGGATCATAAAAAGCAAAAAATTCCGACGAGCTAGATCTTCATGCTGGATTGCTTGCCTTATATTGAAAAAGAAGATAAGCCAATCATGTATGATCTTACAAATTTGGCATGGCCCATGACTAGCACATACAGGTTCCATCACAGAAAAGAATAGGAGAAAGGGGCCAATTTGTCTAGCTGACTTTATGCCCAACATTTAACAAGCATATACTACGACACAGCCTGCGCCCAGCTTTTGGGCCCGAAGATTACTCGCTTAGACATCATGGACAAAAAGCAAAGCAAATGACAAGGAATGATGCGTCCCCTGTTAATCTGCAATATCTAGCGCAAGTGTTCGCAAAAGGGGACGGGGCCATTTGATTCGTTCCAACACTATGCAACATTAACAACTTCACAAGTGGATTATTATTGCAGTTCTCCTGAGATAATCACGCACCAGGTAGCATATATTATTTGGAATCAAGGAATCATGTCTGTTTGTAATGATGGTGGTAATGGGCTTTGGACGTCCTGCATAGTCGGCTAGCTAGAGCTAGCCTCCTGGCCTGTAGCATGCATGCATATGCTGCCAC
The DNA here is from genome assembly GCA_030979885.1 of Lolium multiflorum. Lineage (NCBI taxonomy): Eukaryota > Viridiplantae > Streptophyta > Magnoliopsida > Poales > Poaceae > Lolium > Lolium multiflorum. Next base: position 345,756,649 of record CM061750.1, on the reverse strand, counting down.
GACAAATGGTGCCCGACTAGAGTCGTTGTTAGTGTCTTAGTGATCAGTGATGTTCTTTCAGTTGACTAGTGTTTCTACTGTCGAAGTCCGGCAGATCGATTCAGCTACCTATATATCAACATTTTTTTTTATTGTGGTTGGTGGCTTGGTGCTGTATTTTCAGTACCATATATGATTCCAGTAAAAAGCAGAAGCACTTCCCAACCGAACAAAGATGTGTATTGGTAGGTTGAAAGCTAGCAAATGCATTGCCTATCATAAGAAAAAATAGCATGTATATACTTGATAGTGAATAGTGACGTATATCTTCTCTAGCTAGAGGTCAGAAGAATCAGAGAAAGAAGTTCCACGAGAAAGTACAGCGATTGGTTCAAGTCATGAGAAGAAAGAATTCTACGTACCACTAGGAGAAAAGTTGCGGGCATGCCTTGGAAGTTGGAAGCTCCCAGATGGAGAATTTGAGAATATACATGGAATGCAATGGACAATTTGACTGTACCTATAATGATATAGGTTTTCTTTGAATCCGTGGGCGCACGCCGAAAGATTAGATGCTCCAACTACTAAGATTTTGTGCATTGCATCATCATCTATAACTGTTTTCGATGACTACATATTTCGGCCCATACTTTGTAAACTATGTTGTACCAATCGACACCCTTCCGAAGAATCTTCCATGAGAAGGTTATCAAAAAGAATGTACCGATCTACGCTTATATTGTCCCCGACTTATACTGCCAAGTGCGCATCTGTGTGCTGCGTTGTTGCCCCATGGCATTCGTGAGGGTTGTTTTCTTACTTAACTTTTTCTGATATATACGGACGTTGCTGAAAGAGTAGCAGTGTTTGATAAGTTTATGATCCATCGATATTAGGGCTAAGTCTGTTTCCATCTGAACTCTCAACCCTTCCATTGCTTGTGCTATATGGTGATGGAAAATTTCACTTTGCACGAGGTACTTATATGCGTGTAACAAATTGCAGATGTGTTAACGATTGGAACCAAAATGTAATATACTTTTCTCCATTTCAGCAAGGTGAGGACGAGGCAAGACAAACTCAGACGCAATGTCAAGTAACCGTTCTTAGATAATAGAAGCTTTATTGCTCCTAGCCTTTATATTGGAGAACTTGATGGTGGTACGGCTAGCATCGCTGGTCGCTCCCCCAATTCTAGTGACACTGCCATCTTTTCCTACCCCATATGAAGTATGTAGGCTCAAAAGCGATTTCTCGGGTTTTTTGAAAACCCGGAGATTCACACTTTTGGGCTGACATCATGGTAACCAAGAAGCACTTCTTTTCATATGGATCCTTCTCCATTAGGAATGGGTCGAAGATACGGTTCTGGGAGAATAAGTGGTTGGGGGCAACCACGCTCCGTGAACAATATCCAGCTTTGTACATTATTGTACGTCATAAGGATGTTACTCTTCAAAGGGTGATGGAAACTTCTCCACCATCTATGACGTTCAAGCGTGATGTTGTCGGGCCCCGTTTAACCTCTTGGAACGAATTGCTAGAGAGATTAACTTCAGTTCAATTGATTCAAGGGAAAGATATATTCGGCTAAGAACTTACCAGTAATGGCAAATTCCCGGTAAGATCCATGTATGCAGCGTCAATAGAACCTATTCAACCGGTTTATAACAATAAAATGATTTGGAAACTGAGGATACCACTAAAAACGAAGGTTTTTGCTTGGTACCTACGTCGTGGTGTTATCCTCACCAAAGATAACCTTGCAAAATGAAACTGGCATGGTTTTAAGAAATGTGTTTTCTGTCATGAAGAAGAGACAATTAAACATCTCTTCTTCTACTGCCGGTTCGCTAAAGCCATATGGTCAATCATTCAGATAGAATCTATCTTACACCCTCCCCGAAGCATTGCAAATATTTTTGGCAATTGGCTAAATAGGGTAGAGGTTAGGTTTAGGAATCTTATCAGGGTGGGAGCGATAGCCGTTATATGGTCGTTGTGGCTATGTAGAAATGACAAGGTTTTTAATGACAAAAACTCTTCTCTTATGCAGGTAATTTATCGGTCTACGGCTACGCTCCATTCATGGTCGCCGTTTCAGCGCTTGGAGGACCGCGACCTCTTTACGGAGGTGTCTACACGATTGGAGAATGTGGCCAAAGAGTTTATTATCCAACATGTTTGGCTGCATAGTTTGAACATAGCGGATCCTACACCATGATATGTTTTTTCATTCTAGAGATCTATTTTGTTATGAACAATGTATTTTTGTAACTTTCAACGGATGTGTGCTGTAGGGATTCGTAGCATAGAAAACAAATATTTTCCTACCGCAAGAACGAAAACACAAGCCAAGATATAATCTAGTAGATGGTAGCAACGAGAAGATCATGAGACTAACCCTCGAAGATTTCCAAAGCCTAACGAGATTAGATCTCGTGGTGGATATAGTCGACCACTTGCCGCTTGCAAAAGCGCATAGAAGATCTTGACCGCTTGCAAAAGCGCGTAGAAGAACTTGACGGTGCCACAATCGGGCAGCACCTCCGTACTCGGTCACACGTACGTGTTGATGAAGACGACGTCCTCCTCCCCGTTCCAGCGGGCAGCGGAAGTAGTAGATCCTCCTCGGAATCCCGGCAGCACGACGGCGTGGTGGCGGTGGTGGTGGAGAACTCCGGCAGGGCTTCGCCTAAGCATATGCGGGAGTTGTATGTGGAGGAGAGGTGCTAGGGTTTGGGGAGAGGGGGCTTGGCCGGCCACAAAGGGGGCAGCCAAGGTTGAGGCTTGAAGTGGCCGGCCCCTCCCCTTGCTCCTCATTATATAGGTGGAAATCCCCAAGTGTTGGTATCCAAGTCTTCGAATAAGACCCGAAACCAAAATCTACCAAAGGGACAAAACCTACCAAAGGGGGAAATCCCACTCAAGGTGGGACTCCCACCTTTCCTTGGGGGGGTTTGGCCGGCCACCCTAGGGGAGTCCACCTGGGACTCCTCCCCTTAGGGTTGGCAGGCCATGCAAGGTGGAGTCCCTCCGGGACTCCACTTTCCATGGTGATTTCTTCCGGACTTTTCTAGAACCTTCTAGAACCTGCCATAAATGCACCGGATCATTTCCAAACTTGGAATATGACTTCCTATATATGAATCTTATCCTCGGACCATTCCGGACCTCCTCGTGATGTCCTGGATCCCATCCGAGACTCCGAACAAAACTTCGAACTCCATTCCATATTCCATATCTACTCAAACGACATCAAAAGTGTGTCACCCTACGGTTCGTGAACTATACATGGTTGAGACTTCTCCGACCAATAACCAATAGCGGGACCTGGAGATCCATAATGGCTCCCACATATTCAACGATGACTTTAGTGATCGATTGAACCATTTACATACGATACCAATTCCCTTTGTCTCGCGATATATTACTTGTCCGAGGTTTGATCATCGGTATCACGATACCTTGTTCAACCTCGTCTCGACAAGTACTCTTTACTCGTACCGTGGTATGTGGTCTCTTATGAACCATTCATATGCTTGCAAGCCATTTAGACGACATTCCACCGAGAGGGCCCAGAGTATATCTATCCGTCATCGGGATGGACAAATCCACCGTTGATCCATATGCCTCAACTCATACTTTCTGGATACCTAATCCCACCTTTATAACCACCCATTTACGCAGTGGCGTTTGATGTAATCAAGGTACCCTTCCGACATAAGTGATTTACATGATCTCATGGTCGAAAGGACTTGGTAACTATGTATCGGAAAGCTTATAGCAAATGAACTTAATGACGTGATCTTATGCTACGCTTAATTGGGTGTGTCCATTACATCATTCACATAATGATATAACCTTGTCATTAATAACATCCAATGTTCATGATCACGAAACGATGATCATCTATTAATCAACAAGCTAGTTATACAAGAGGCTTTACTAGGGACTTCTTGTTGTTTTCATAACACACATGTATCAATGTTTCGGTTAATACAATTATAGCATGGTATGTAAACATTATCATAAACACAAAGATATATTATAATAACCATTTTATTATTGCCTCTTGGGCATATCTCCAACAGTCTCCCACTTGCACTAGAGTCAATAATCTAGTTTACATTTGTAAAGATATAACACCTTGGCCTTTCAGGTGTTTTATCATGTTTCGCCTACGGGAGAGGTTTTAGTCTACGGATCTGACATGCTCAGAAACGTATGTATTTTGCAATTCATTTGCATCTCAACGCATCACTCATTTTCCAAATGAGTCGGCATATATGCTTAGTCCTATGGTGGAACCTTAATTCCGGTCTGAAATATGTCACTAATATTGTCACACACAATATAGCTTCAAAGTTCTGACACTATCGGAACTACACCAAGTTCTCAAAGAACTTTTTGACTTAACATCTTTAGTCATTGTTAAAACAATGACATATTCTACATTTGTTTGTAGAATCCGTCACAACATTTAGAACTCTTCTAAATCTAGCATTGTGCTACCTTTTAAACAACACTTAGCCTAATTTAGATTTGAAATTCATTTTTATATGTGACCAAACTAATATCGGTGCAACACTTTACAGCGATTTGTTTGTCATTACTCCATACAAAAATATATTTATATATCCTTGGTTCTTCTAAAGTACTCAAGGATATTCTTACTGTCGTCCAATGATCATCACATGAATCATTCTGGTATATGCTTGTAACACTTTAGAGCATAGGACATCTGACTTATGTACATATTATACGTGATCTATAATCACTCTTGTGTTTTAACTCATTGAGTGTCATATACACTCAAGTCTTGTTAATCCTTCACATGAAAAGAACACCTTCTTTATATTGAACTACTTCAATATTCATTCTATGTACTTTGACTTAAACTTATTATGTGTTTCAATCTATCTTCATAGATCTTGACACTAAATATGTTTCAGTCCATATCCTTTCATTGAATCTAATTTTCAATGAAACCTTTTAATTAATTATATAATTACACTATTTATAATCAACAATATGTCAGCTACATAAAGTATTACAAATATGTCTCAGCGCTCCCACTTAATTTCTTGAAAATGCAAGCATCTTCATCGTTTCTGATGAAATCAAAAAACTCTTTGACTATTTCATCCGGTGAAGATTCCAACTCCGCAATACTCACTTCATCCAATTGAAGTTCGTATTCTTATCTAGTATTCAACGGACTAGCAAAACTCTAGGTTGTATCTTGTACACACCTTTAATACATACTTCTGTTAAGTAATATATTTTGCCATCCTACTATCATATCTCATAAAGAAATATGTAGCGATTACTAGAATAATCCACATAGACTATAAGCATTGCTACGGAAGATCTAATCTTATCGTAGTCAACTCTTTGAACTTTGTCGTAAACAACTTTTCGACAAGTCAAGCTTCTTCAAGGATATTTCATCCAAGTCCATCAATTTCATAGATTCATTTACTTTCAAAAAGTATTCACCTATCTTGGATTTCATGGCGCATAGCCATTTTAACGGAGTCAGGGCCCATCATAACTTCTTTGCATGTAGTTGGTTTATTATTGTTCAAAAACAATCCTTTGTCCACAAATCATTTATTTGATCACAAAGTAAACCAAACCTACAAGGTTCAATAGGTACTTCGATCTCCATGGCTAAAACACTTTGTAGTCATGGGAGCCATGATTGTCATAGCCGCTTCCTGAACCATTTCCGATGCTGCGCTACTCATTATGCTTAGGTTCATAAACCTTATCAAGTTCTATTGTCCTCCCACTCAAATACTTCGCTATAAAACAATTTCTTGGAAATAAGCAAGTAACATTAACAAACACTTTTGTCTTTTACTTCATAGTGGAAAGAATTCCCAATCAATTCTCTGGGATAACCAACAAAGACATTCATCCGATTTTGGTTGTAACTCATTTACTTATGGTATGCATACCAAAATTTAAGTAAAGACTATTAGGGTTCATACCCATGCCATAACTCGTATGGTGTCATTTCAACGGATCATGATGATGCTCTATTTAGTGTAAAAGCGGTAGTCTCTAAAGCATAATCCACAAAAATATAATGGCGTCATTTTATATTATCTCATCATTAATCCAACAAAGTTTGGATACATCTCTCGGATACTCCATCATCATTATGATACTCCAAGAAATGTGAGTTGTAGAACAATTTCATAACTCTCTTAGATGTTCGCTAAAACTCGTAATTCAAATATTTCCACCATGATCCAATCATAGATATTTGACTTTTCAATTACGATGATTTCCACTTCATGCTGAACTTTATTTGAATCCATTCAAATGTTTCAAACTTCTTCCTTATCGAATATATCCACAAATATATACTCAATTCATTGTTGGAAGTTTTCATGAAGTAGAAGAATCTCCCGCACACAACTATGCCCAGTGAACCACATATATCATCATGTATGTTTCCACTAAGTTAGTTGCCCGTTCAACTCTTGGCCTATAAACGGTATTTTAGTCATTCCATTTTTAGAAAAGATTTGCAAGCACCAAACGATTCAAAAATCAAATGACTCCAAAAATCCATCTGCATGGAGTTTCTTCATGCATTCCTTTCTAACATGACTTAAATGGCGGTTCCACAAATAAGTAGAATTCAAATCATTTGCCTTATGGCATTTTAGCGTCAGTGTTATACATGTGTGTTTCACCATTAATATTTATAATAACTTTATCCATCGTACATGGAGTAATATCATAATTTGAACAACTCATTGTTTTTATTTGACCAGAGCAAAATAACAATTATTAAGTTCTTTATTATAAATTCTAAGGGCTAGGTAGAATGCCAACGACAAACATAATAACACTTTATTATGTTCCAGACGTGCATTATTACCATATTCCTTATCAGTCACTTAGGCCATCGTATTCTTGTATTGCGTTGTATTGTATGACATCTCATACCAACCAATCTGGTACAAATACCCAAGAATTTCATTATGTGACTAAACAAGGAATACATCCATAACTTGTATATCATATATATACACCTGAGTAAGACTTTCTAGTCTTTTCTTTCTTTTTGCCAAAATATCTTTTGTAGTTTCTCTTTTAGCTTTCCTCATTCTCAGAAAACACTTCACCTTCAATAACTTCTAGGTCCATTGGTCAAATACCAATAACCTTGAAGTTCTTACTTTGAAGTTGATCATCATATGACAAGTGTTCCGGATTTCACTATTAGTAACTTTGTAATATGATGAACAATTTCACTCATAATTTTATCCATCATATCATGACGACTTTCCGAGACCATGTCTGTACATACTAGGCTCGTAAAGTTTAACCTTAGTATTCGCATGTGCAAATCTGGCTTGCACCCGTTGTATGCACTCGTGGAATCTATGACACCCGATCATCACGAGATGCTTCGAAACGACGAGTCTTAGTAACGGTGCATACTAAGGACGATCACTTCATGGATATGCAAATATTGTTAGTGCCCCAATAGTTGGAGGATTGGGACGCCATCTTCAACCTTCGTACATTCCCATAAAACTTATGAGTTTATGTAGTCTCACTAGATTATATTCTATCATCTTGCAGTAAGGTCTTAGATATCGCATATATCTCATACCTCGCTTCTTTCTGAAAACAAAAATTTTCAGCTCCTTACTTTTCAAACAAATTTGAACATCAAGTTTCACGGAGACAAGATAATTGTAGGTACTAATTGAAACCATAGCTATTTGAATCAACAATGTGAGGTTTACTAAAAAAATTCAATAGGACTTAATTATTTCTTGATTCTTTAACAATATGGTACCAGTCCGTAAAGTTAATTGTCAGACTTAACAGTATTTCAATCTCAATTACAAGACTAACGCATGGTAGAAAAACGGATGCCAATTCTACAAATTTAATACAAAATACTACTCAGACTATGTTTATGATAATTAGTTCAAGTTTTAATCTAATTACTAATGAACTCCCACTTAATACAACATCCCTCATAGTTGTTAAGTGGTACACGATCCACATCCACTACACCAAAACCGATCATCACGTGAGATGATGTATCTTCAATGGTGAACATCAACATGTTGATCATATCATCCATATGACTCGTGTTCAACCTTTCGGTTTCCGTTGTCCCGAGGCCATGTCTGTACATGCTAGGCTCGTCAAGCAAACCCAAGTATTCCGTGTGTGCAAACATGGCTTACACCCGTTGTATGTGAACGTTGAGTCTATCACATCCGATCATCACGAGATGCTTCAAAACGACGAACTGTAGCAACGGTGCATACGAGGGGAGAACACTTTATTATCTTGATATTAATGTGAGGGATCATCTTATAATGCTACCGTGATCTAAGCAAAATAAGATGCATAAAGGATTAACATCACATGCAATTCATATGTGATATGATATGGCCCTTTAGTCTTTGCGCCTTTGATCTTCATCTCCAAAGCACGGACATGATCTCCATCATCAACGGGCATGATCTCCATCATCGTCGGCGTAGCGTCAAGGTCCATGGCGCCGTCTTCATGGTTGTTCACCGCATGTAGCAACTATTACAACTACTTTGAAATAATACTCAACATGAAATTTAAAGACAACCATAAGGCTCCTGCCGGTTGCCACAATACAATAATGATCATCTCATACATATTCATCATCACATCATGGCCATATCACATCACCAAACCCTGCAAAAACAAGTTAGACGCCTCTAATTTGGTTTGCATATTTTACGTGGTTTAGGGTTTTCGAGTAAGATCTAATCTACCTACGAACATGAACCACAACGGTGATACTAGTGTTGTCAATAGAAAGAGTAAATTGGATCTTCACTATAGTGGGAGAGACAGACACCCGCAAAGCCACTTATGCAATACAAGTTGCATGTCGAACGTGGAGCAAGTCTCATGAACGCGGTCATGTAAAAGTTAGCCGCTTCATCCCACTATGCCGCAAGATGCAAAGTACACGAACTAAAGACAACAAAAGCATCAACGCCCACAAAACAATTGTGTTCTACTCGTGCAAACAATCTATGCATAGACACGGCTCTGATACCACTGTAGGGATTCGTAGCATAGCAAACAAAAAATTTCCTACCGCAAGAACGAAACACAAGCCAAGAGCTAATCTAGTAGATGGTAGCAACGAGAAGATCATGAGACTAACCCTCGAAGATTTCCAAAGCCTAACGAGATTAGATCTCGTGGTGGATGTAGTCGATCACTTGCCGCTTGCAAAAGCGCGTAGAAGATCTTGACCGCTTGCAAAAGCGCGTAGAAGAACTTGACGGTGCCACAATCGGGCAGCACCTCCGCTCGGTCACACGTACGGTGTTGATGAAGACGACGTCCTCCTCCCCGTTCCAGCGGGCAGCGGAAGTAGTAGATCCTCCTCGGAATCCCGGCAGCACGACGGCGTGGTGGCGGTGGTGGTGGAGAACTCCGGCAGGGCTTCGCCTAAGCATATGCGGGAGTTGTATGTGGAGGAGAGGTGCTAGGGTTTGGGGAGGGGGCTTGGCCGGCCACAAAGGGGGCAGCCAAGGTTGAGGCTTGAAGTGGCCGGCCCCTCCCCTTGCTCCTCATTATATAGGTGGAAATCCCCAAGTGTTGGTATCCAAGTCTTCGAATAAGACCCGAAACCAAAATCTACCAAAGGGACAAAACCTACCCGGGGAAATCCCACTCAGGTGGGACTCCCACCTTTCCTTGGGGGGTTTGGCCGGCCACCCTAGGGAGTCCACTGGGACTCCTCCCCCTTAGGGTTGGCAGGCCATGCAAGGTGGAGTCCCTCCGGGACTCCACTTTCCATGGTGATTTCTTCCGGACTTTTCTAGAACCTTCTAGAACCTGCCATAAATGCACCGGATCATTTCCAAACTTGGAATATGACTTCCTATATATGAATCTTATTCTCCGGACCATTCCGGACCTCCTCGTGATGTCCTGGATCCCATCCGAGACTCCGAACAAAACTTCGAACTCCATTCCATATTCCATATCTACTCAAACGACATCAAACCTTAAGTGTGTCACCCTACGGTTCGTGAACTATGCAGACATGGTTGAGACTTCTCTCCGACCAATAACCAATAGCGGGACCTGGAGATCCATAATGGCTCCCACATATTGAACGATGACTTTAGTGATCGATTGAACCATTTACATACGATACCAATTCCCTTTGTCTCGCGATATATTACTTGTCCGAGGTTTGATCATAGGTATCACGATACCTTGTTCAACCTCGTCTCTGATAAGTACTCTTTACTCGTACCGTGGTATGTGGTCTCTTATGAACCATTCATATGCTTGCAAGCCATTTAGACGACATTTCACCGAGAGGGCCCAGAGTATATCTATCCGTCATCGGGATGGACAAATCCCACTGTTGATCCATATGCCTCAACTCATACTTTCTGGATACCTAATCCCACCTTTATAACCACCCATTTACGCAGTGGCGTTTGATGTAATCAAGGTACCCTTCCGACATAAGTGATTTACATGATCTCATGGTCGAAAGGACTTGGTAACTATGTATCGGAAAGCTTATAGCAAATGAACTTAATGACGTGATCTTATGCTACGCTTAATTGGGTGTGTCCATTACATCATTCACATAATGATATAACCTTGTCATTAATAACATTCAATGTTCATGATCACGAAACGATGATCATCTATTAATCAACAAGCTAGTTATACAAGAGGCTTTACTAGGGACTTCTTGTTGTTTTCATAACACACATGTATCAATGTTTCGGTTAATACAATTATAGCATGGTACGTAAACATTATCATAAACACAAAGATATATTATAATAACCATTTTATTATTGCCTCTTGGGCATATCTCCAACAGTGTGCATCCTAGCTATGCAGAGGCCGGGTGTATTACGTCAAAACTTTTGAGTAATAAAGCGCCATTTTTTGAAAAAAAAAATATGACAAGTACTTAGTTCCTTTGACGACCTTTTTAGATCCTTAACTCATATCTTTGATGAAATTTGTAATTCATTTTTTTCTCTCCTTCTGTAACAGGCTCTGAGCTCTGTTTATGATGCACTTAAGTCAATAATTGATAAAGTCACTTTGACAAACATTTACAATGTTTTATATGCAAACTTTTTTTTTGTCGCATGATATATGTTATGGAGCTAAAAGAGAATACGTTCCATCCTTACTCGTAGCCAGACTATCTTCTCAAACTCGTGATTTTTTTTTTTGAATCGGGTTAACTCTTAAACCAAGTCACATGATCATGTCTTCCGAATCCGATCATTCGATAGGGCTCAAAAAATACCTCTCCAAGTCGGAGGGGCAAATCTCATCTTGATCAACCCCGCATGTTTTATGACATGCTCGAAAGCTATCTTTATAACCCACTTAGTGTAGTTTGCTAGACCCTAAGCAAAGCAAGTTGATTCACATCTTGAGACATGAGAAGACCTCTCAAGTCTTGTATATAGCATATACATACTAGCAAACGCCAAATAACTCGCTGGTCCCAAAGTGGATCCTTCCAACTCGGTGGTCTCCATCCACGAGTCCGTACTACCGGGTTAACATCTACATGCCCATGCATGGTGCAATATAGTCATAAACATAATTGTATACTAGTCAAAGGATATATATTTGCATAATGTTATCGAGTAGAGACCATTAGAACAATGATCATACAAAATATAGTCTCACAAACAAGTCATGTTCTTGTTGATACATACAGTGGCGATGTTCAAGAATAATATGAATAACTCATAAATACATAGGGAAATATCATCGTCACTTGATTGCCTCTAGGGTATGAATATTTTAGCAGGTGGAAGAATTACTGCAGGAGACCCTCTAGAGATGGCATTTTTTCTATGTTCTAGAACTCATTTGTCTGTTTGTGTGTAGCTTTCTATAAGGCACACCAATATGTCGAAAAATAGATAGATGCGGTATAGGAGGAGATGAAACCTGGTAACAAGGGTGTCACAAGGAGGTGAACCTAGCCCATGCGCCTCCCTGGCTCTGTTGGGCTTGCTGCGTCACTTCTCCCCCCCCCCCACCCACCCAGGGTTGTGTGCGCCCTAGGTACCCTTTAATTGTGGCTTCTCAATCCTTCTAAAACATCTTCTCTGGTTTCTCATAAATTTTCTTTTAAAAACATATTAGAATATAAGCAAACATAGAAATATATGTGTTTGTTCGCATTTATTAGTAGATTAGTCCATAAAAGTATTAAAAATTTCTAAATAGTAAGTATGCAATCAAACTTGAAAAGAAATAGACTTGCCTTTGGAACTACCACGGACAGATTTCCTGAAACCTCCGTACTTGCTAGAAAAAAAAAACTTGAAAAAGTTCCTTCTGCCAATGTTTTTCAAAAAATTCTTCTGTTCGTGTTCCTCGTCTATTCTCTTATCTCATATTTTATACATAGTCAGATGAGGGTGGATGCATGGATATTCCTATCCCTTGTCCTCCTCAAAGTCCACACGAGTCTAGCCCTTATAAGCAGTCTCTCCCATGAAAAGAGTGAGAAAGCCTAGACAGACGGCTATTGCAGAAGAGTGAGAACTCGATGCCTTCAAAGTCCCCGGTAGCCTCAGTTGATAAATCTAGAAATGATATGTTATTGTAGTGTGTTATTTCAATGCATCCACTTACCTCATTGCTTTTCACCACATGCTGCAAGGTGAAGCCCTCAAGAGGTGGGATTGAAAGCTCCAACAAAATGTGGAACAACAGAAGTGCCAAATTCGCGAGCTGCAAAGTCGCCCAAGCCCCAAGGGCAAAGGTAATTTGCACCAAAGAACAAGGACACGAAATAATTAGCTCACGTGATGAGGAAGAGTGGTAAATAAGAGGAAGAGCATGAGCAGCCTTCTAAGAAGACCAAGCTCATGGTTGTTAGAGCATCTCTAACAGAGCCCGTAAATCCCGCCGGAACCGAACTTTTCCGGCGGATTTACGGGTTCGGACCGAAACGCGCGCCGATCAGTGACCAAAAACGTGAGCCGGCCCGAATACGGAGTTCAGGGGCCCGAGAAACTCCCCGCATGGCCCCTATTAAAAGGGTTTGCGGAGGGGAGTTCGGTTCGTAAACCCTACTCCCCTCCGCCGCTCCTCTCCCGCCGCCGCCGCCTGCGTCCGCTCCGACGAGCGATTTCGGACTCTCGGACGCCGCTCCGCCGCTTCAGCCAGCTCCCCTCCGTCCAGAATGGCGCGTGCAAGACGCGTGGGTAGGGGAGGTGGCCGATCTGGCGCCGGAAGGTCAAGTCGGCGTCCGCCGCCGCGTCGCCGCGCCGGCGCCGCTCCGAAGCGGGCCGGCCGGAAGTGGCCGAAGATGATGGCGTACCTGCAAGCGCGCGCGGAGGAGGCGCCGGAAGGAGAAACGGAGGCGCCACCCGCTGCCGGCGCGTGCAGCCCTCCGCTGCCGGCGCTGCCCCCGCATGGCGATGACGACGACGACGCAGCCGGGCCGCCTCTAGCCTGCGGGAGCACCTCCGAGGCGGCGGTCGTCGTCACCTAGAAGACCCGGTGATGACCCACAAGTATAGGGGTGTATCGTAGTACTTTCGATAAATAAGAGTGTCGAACCCAACGAGGAGCAGAAGGTGTTGACAAGCAGTTTCGATGAAGGTTTCACTGTAAATGCTCACAGACAAGTATTCAGGGGGTTTTGATATTGCAGATAAATAAAGTACAAGTAAATAAAATGCGAGAGAAATAATTGCAGCGAGTGGCCCAATCCTTTTTAGCACAAAGGACAAGCCGGTTTGATTACTTATAATGACCAAACGTTCCTGAGGACACACGGGGATTTTAGTCTAGTGCTTTCGCTACATACAGCTGATTAATCTTCATTGTTTTGATAAGTGTTGTGTGGGTGAACCTATGCTAATGCACCGCCCTTCCTAGGACTAATACATACTTGTGATTATACCCCTTGCAAGCATCCGCAACTACAAGAAAGTAATTAAGATAAATCTAACCACAGCCTTAAACTCTGAGATCCCTGCGATCCTCCTGCATCGATATACTAACGGGGCTTAGGTTTCTGTCACTCCGGCAACCCCGCAATTAGCAACCGAATACAAGATGCACTCCCCTAGGCCCATAAATGGTGAAGTATCGTGTAGTCGACGTTCACACGACACCACTAGAAGAATGACACCACAACTTAAATATCATAACATTGAATATTACTCAACCATAATTCACTACTAGCATTTAGACTTCACCCATGTCCTCAAGAACTAAACGAACTACTCACGAGACATCATATGGAATACAATCAGAGGTGATATGATGATGAATAACAATCTGAACATGAACCTTGGTTCAATGGTTTCACTCAATAGCATCTACAACAAGTATAGAATAACACCGGGAGAGTTTCCCCTATCAAACAATCAAGATCAAACCCAAATCGTTACAGCGGTGACGAGGTGCTGCGGTGGTGATGGCGGTGTAGATGGTGGAGACGATGGTGATGATGATGGAGATGATGTCCAGCTCGATGACGATGGCGATGACGTCGATTTCCCCCTCCGGGAGGGAATGATTCCTGCCCGCCGGAGAGCTCTTTTCTCTCTGGTGTTCTCCGCCCCGCAGAGGCGGCTGTAACCCTTCGTGAGGATCCCTCTGTGGCTTAGGTTTCGGGACGAAGGAGTACGCGAAGAAAGGCGAAAAGGGTCGTGGGCCCCCGCAGCATAGGTGGCCGGGGCCGGGCCGCGCCGCCCTATGGTCAGGCCCACAGTGGCCCCTCTCTTCTTCCCCTTCTCCCTCCGTCATCTGGAAAAATAGGAATTTTCGTGAAATTCCCTTCCACAGTCGATCTTCCGAAATATTGCGCTCTGACGGTGCTTTTTCCAGCAGAATCCTGGCTCCGGTGCTTGATCCTCCAATGATGATGAAACATGCAAAATAGATGAAATAACATAAGTATTGTGTCCCAATATGAAATATATCAATGAATAACAGCAAATTATGATACAAAATAGTGATGCAAATTGGACGTATCAACTCCCCCAAGCTTAGACCTCGCTTGTCCCCAAGCGAAACTGAGCTCGATAAACAAGACCACATGTTTATGGAGTGAAGAGTCGATAAATAAAATACGGACAAGAAGCATCATATTCATTCACACAAGACATTCTAGTAAACAACTTCCTCATATAACTCATCTTGAAATAAGTAAAGAGAAATCACAAGTAAAGGTGCATAAGAAATCATAATTGGTGATGGCAAACTTTGTTCTTGGTCAGAGAACTACTAACGGATTGTACTTCTAAGCAAAGCTTTCATATTAGAATTTATAGCTGAGCCTTCATATTTAAGCATGACAATCTCTTCATAATCATTGATAACTTCAAAGTCATATTCATTCAGATAAAATTGGTACTAAACAAGAAAGTATAAAAGACATGATCAATGAATCATAGCATAAATGATTGGTTCACAACAACTCAATTGCTTGCTTGAGATAGAGGGAAATAGGTGTGACTCAACATAAAAGTAAAAGACAGGCCCTTCGCAGAGGGAAGCAGGGATTAAATCATGTGCTAGAGCTTTTCAAGTTTTGAAATCATATAAAGAGCATAAAAGTAAGATTTTGAGCGGTGTTTGTTGTTGTCAACGAATGGTAGCGGGTACTCTAACCCTTGCCAAACGAACCTTCAAAGAGCGGCTCCCATGAGGGACGGCATCTCTACCAGCAAGGTAGATCATCCCCTCCTCTTTTGTTTACACATGTATTTTAGTTTTATTTAGGATGACACGCCCCCCAACCTTGGCTTTCTCAATCCATGGCTAACCGAATCCGGGTGCCTTCCAACATTCACATACCATGGAGGAGTGTCTATTGCAAAATTAAGTTGCTTACTGATGAATCAGAGCAAAACATGTGAAGAGAATTATTAATGAAAGTTATTAATTGAGGCTGGGAACCTCATTGCCAGCTCTTATTGCAAAGTTATTGGGTAAGCGGATGTGCCGCTAGTCCATTAGGAAAAGTTCGCCCAACAAGATTGAAAGATAAAACACCACATACTTCCTCATGAGCTATAAAACATTGACACAAATAAGGAGTAGTAGTTTGAATAATTTAAAGGTAGCACATGAAGTATTTACTTGGAATGGCAGAAAATACCATGTAGTAGGTAGGTATGGTGGACACAAATGGCATAGGTTTGGTCTAAGGTTATGGATGTATGAGAAGCATTCCTCTCGATACAGGTCTTTGGCTAGCAAGGTTTGATAGCAAGCATAAAGGTTGAGGGAAACAAACAAATATACATATGATAGAAACAATCATGCATCTTTCTCATAAGCACAAGCAATTTTAACTTAAGAATACTAAGCATAGAGATAATGGAGTAATGTATCTAAGTATATTTCTCTCTTTTATTAAAACATCAGGGTGTTGTTGCTATTGACCAATGCCAAGTTTGCCAAAACCAAATAGATTTACTTAATGTTCCCAAAGTGATATCAATACTCATGTCAAGAGTAATCATATAATGGAGATTGCAAACTAAAATAAGGTGTGCAAAAAGTAAATGATAAGACTTCTCATTAATATTCCATAACGATAACTCACACCAACGGATACATCGATAACTAACTAAGAGAGATACTTCCACATTGCATACTATTCTATATGATAACTTCCCTACTCATGATATGACACTACTTAATGGTAAAAGATAAAGGTGGTGGTGATGTGATACCGCGGCACTCCCCAAGCTTGGAACAAACCAAGGGGATGCCAATACCGATGATGAATTACTCCTTCGGCGATGATGGTGAATCTTTGTCGTCATCAGACTTCCATGGAAGAGGCCCTCCATCAACAAAAGACATCTTGGTTTCCGGAAACCTGAAACTAGCAGCATGACTTATGCGCTTAAACCTGTTTTCATACTCACAGTTCTGATTATGGACATCATAGAGTTGAGCTTGGAGTTTGTTGGTGGTGTCGTGAAGTGAGAAGATATCGTCCCACAACTTCGCAGTCTCCTTCTTGTGTCCATCAATGAGTTCGACACAATCTTGTGAAAGATATCCACTTCACGCTCAGCCATCTTCTTGTAGTTGAAAACCTCTTGTTCCAGCTTCTCCATCCTGTCTTCCAAGCTCCCTTCTCCTTAGGACCCTGGACATCTTTTATCTGCAACTCTCCACCCACGAGCTGCAACTCTTTGGGGTGCATCTTCAGCTCGTTCATGTACGGGTTGACGACGTCCTCAAAGAAGCTGTCCTTCTGAGTTCCCGACGAAGACATGATGGACCTAGATCCGAAGCAGATCCTGGCAGAAAACAGCTCGAAACAAAACACGACGAGAAACGATATACGGACCTCCGGGGTCCGGGAATTATATAGCAAATATTTTTACGACAAAAGGAAGGTTCCAGTCAAACGAGTGGAAACGAGACAACGAGGCGGCCAGACCATAGGTCGGCGCGGCCAAGGTGGGGCCCGCGCCCTATGGTGGCACGCTCGTGCGTCTTTTCCACTCCGTTTCGATTCCATAATTTTTCATATTTTCCAAAAACAGCAAAAATAATGTTCGGAAAGGTAAACGCGGACTTTTCATTACGCATCGTTACCTATTCAAAGTCCAGGCGGCGGACTGTCGATTTGTCCTTTGATGAAAGCCTCCGGTGTTTCCACTTGAATAATATCAACATCAACATTATAAGAATCGCCCGAGATATAATGCTTGAGTCTTTGTCCATTCACCACTTGTGTGGCATTGCCTTGGAGAGAGCTAATTTTAATTGCTCCTGAACGATACACCTCCTCAACAACATATGGTCCTTCCCACTTCGAGAGTAATTTCCCAAAGAATCTGAGACGAGACCGATACAATAGAACTTGATCTCCAACATTAAATTCTCTTTTAATGATCCTTCTATCATGCCACTTCTTAACTTTTTCTTTAAAGAGTTTAGCATTTTCATAAGCTTCACTTCTCCATTCATCTAGAGAACTTAATTGCAACAACCTCTTATTACCGGCTAATTTAGGATCTTTATTTAATTCTCTAACAGCCCAATAAGCTTTGTGCTCTAGTTCTAAAGGTAAATGACAAGCTTTTCCATAAACCATTTTATAAGGCGACATTCCCATAGGATTTTTATAAGCGGTTCTATAAGCCCATAACGCTTCTTTCAATTTGCTAGGCCAATTCTTTCTAGATTTATTAACAGTCTTACCCAAGATAGCTTTAATCTCTCTATTTGATAATTCTACTTGACCGCTAGTTTGAGGGTGATAAGCAGAAGCAATTCTATGATTAATACCATACTTAGCAAGAGTTTTTCTAAAACCTCCATGAATGAAATGAGAACCTCCATCAGTCATAATATATCTAGGTACTCCAAATCTAGGAAATATAATATCTACAAGCATTTTTATAGAGGTCTCACCATCAGCACTTTTTGTAGGTATAGCTTCTACCCATTTAGTAACATAATCAACAGCGACAAGTATATGAGTGTTACCGTCTGAAGAAGGGAAAGGTCCCATGAAGTCGAATCCCCAACAATCGAATGGTTCAATAACAAGAGTATAATTCATAGGCATTTCATTGCGTCTGGAGATATTACCAACTCTTTGACATTCATCACAAGATAAAATAAATTTCCTTGCATCTTTGAAGAGTGTTGGCCAATAAAAACCTGATTGTAGAACCTTTTGCGCGGTTCTATCTCCAGCGTGATGTCCTCCATAAACACTTCCATGACATTTATTCAATATCTCCTGTTGTTCATATTCAGGAACACATCTTCGCATAATACCATCCACTCCTTCTTTATATAAGTGTGGGTCATCCCAAAAATAATGCCTCAAGTCATAAAAGAATTTCCTCCTTTGCTGAGCTGAAAAGGTTGGAGGCAAATACTTCGAAACAATAAAGTTAGCATAATCTGCATACCAAGGGCTCTCTCGCGAGCTCACCTTTATTACAGCCAATTGTTCATTTGGAAAACTATCATTAACAGAAAGGATCATAAGCAATATTTTCCAATCTAGACAAATTATCAGCAACAGGATTATCGGCACCTTTCCTGTCTATAATATGCAAATCAAATTCTTTCAACAGAAGTACCCATCTAATAAGCCTTGGCTTAGCATCTTTCTTTGTCATGAGGTATCTAATTGCAGCATGATCAGTATGAATTGTAACTTTTGAATCAACAATATAAGGTCTAAACTTATCACAAGCAAAGACTACAACTAACAATTCTTTTTCAGTTGTAGCATAATTTCTTTGAGCAGCATCAAGAGTCTTACTAGCATAATGAATAACATTTAATTTTTTATCTACTCGCTGTCCAAGAACAGCGCCTACAGCAAAATCGCTAGCATCACACATAATTTCAAAAGGCAATTCCAATCAGGAGGTTCAACTACAGGAGCAGTTGTTAAGGCTTTCTTTAAAGTTTCAAAAGCTTCCTTACAATCATCATCAAAAACAAAAGGTACATCTTTTTGAAGAAGATTAGTAAGAGGCTTTGAAATTTTAGAGAAATCTTTAATAAATCTCCTATAAAACCCAACATGACCAAGAACACTACGAATACCTTTAACATCCCTCGGATAGGGCATCTTCTCAATTGCTTCAACTTTAGCTCTATCAACTTCAATACCTCTCTCGGAAATTTTATGTCCCAATACAATTCCTTCATTAACCATAAAGTGGCATTTCTCCCAATTAAGAACAAGGTTAGTTTCTTCACATCTCTGCAAAACTTTATCGAGGTTTCGCAGCAATTATCAAAAGAATTCCCATAGACGAAAAATCATCCATGAACACCTCTACAATACTTTCGCAAAAACCATGAAAAATAGCAGACATGCATCTTTGAAAAGTAGCAGGAGCATTACATAAACCAAAAGGCATACGCCTATAAGCATAAGTTCCATAAGGACAAGTAAAAGTGGTTTCTCTTGATCTTTAGCTTTAACAGCAATTTGTGAAAACCCAGAATAACCATCAAGAAAGCAAAAATGAGTATTTTTAGACAACCTCTCTAACATTTGATCAATAAAGGGTAAAGGGTAATGATCTTTCTTAGTAACTTTATTCACTTTTCGAAAATCAATGCACATTCTATAACCTACAACTATTCTTTGAGGAATAAGCTCATCATTATCATTAGGCACAACAGTCATTCCTCCTTTCTTAGGGACACAATGAACAGGACTAACCCATCTACTATCGGCAATAGGATATATAATACCAGCTTCAAGGAGTTTTAATACCTCGTTCCTTACCACTTCCTTCATCTTCGGAATTAGACGACGTTGATGTTCAACAACAGGCTTTGCATCTTCTTCCATATTAATAGCATGTTGGCAAATAGAAGGAGAAATCCCTTTCAAATCATCAAGAGTATAGCCAATAGCTCCCGGTGTTTCTTCAATATTTCCAATAACCTTTCTTCCTCAATCTCTGAAAGCTTAGAACTAATAATAACATATATTTTCTTATCATCAATATGAGCATATTTAAGATTATCAGGTAAAGGCTTTAGATCAAAAACAGGATCTTCCTTCGGTGGTGGTGTTGTACCCAGATCTTCCACCGGTAAATCATGCTTGAGAATAGGTTGGCGACGAAAAATTTCCTCAAGCTCATCTCTTTCTTTCCTAAAAGCTTCACTTTCACTATTCTCCAAATGTTGCTGCAAAGGGTTATTAGGAACAAGAACAATAGATGCACACTGCTCCATTTTAAAATCATTACTAGGCAAGTCAACTTTATAAGGAGTTTTGGTAAATTTAGAAAAGTTAAATTCATAAGGTTCACCAGCAAATCTAGTCAAAATTTTCTCTTTCTTACAATCTATAATAGCTCCACAAGTATTTAGAAAAGGTCTACCAAAAATGATAGGACAAGATCACTAGCAGCAGAACCAAGTACCAAAAAGTCAGCAGGATATTTAATCTTACCACATAGAACTTCCACATCTCGAACAATACCAATTGGAGAAATAGTTTCTCTATTGGCCAGATGAATAACCACATCAATATCTTCAAGTTCACAAGAACCAATTTCGTGCATAATCTCCGTGTAAAGCTCATAAGGTATAGCACTAACACTTGCACCAATATCACATAAACCATAATAGCAATGATCACCAATTCTAACAGATAGCATAGGAACACTAACTTGTTTGGGTTTATTAGGATGTGAAACAATATTAGAAGCATCTTCACAGAAAATAATATGACCATCCTCCACATTTTCAGTCACAAGATCTTTAACTATTGCAACAGGTTCAATTTTAATTTGTTCTTCAGGTTCTTTAGGTTTCTTTTCACTTTTATTAACCGCACTAGATATGACAGAGTACTCCTTCATTTTAGCAGGGAAAGGAGTTTTTTCAATATAAGCTTCAGGAATAACATCAACAGTTTCAATCACTACACATTTGTTTACAGATGAATCAATTTTATCTTTATACGGTTCATGATACTTATCAAAATTCTTCTTAGGCAGTTCATAATGAGAGGCAAAAGCTCTATAAAGATTTGCAACAACTTGGGAATCAAGACCATATGTAGCACTCATATTACGAAATTTATCAGTATCCATAAAAGCTTCAATGCATTTATAATCATAAATTATACTGATTCTCTATCTTTGTCATTCTCCCATCCTTCAGTATTTTCTTGGATCCGATCAAGAAGGTCCCTTTTAAACTCTTCTTTGTTGCGTGTAAATGATCCAGAACAAGAAGTATCCAACAAGGTCTTGTCTTGAAAAGAAAGTCTTGCATAGAAATTATCAATAATAACATTACCAGGAAGCTCATGAATGGGGCATTTGAGCATTAAAGACTTCAATCTCCCCCAAGCTTGGGCAATACTTTCTCCATCATGAGGCCAGAAATTATATATGCGGTTCCGATCTTTGTGAATTTCACTTGGAGGATAAAATTTGGAATAAAATAAAGGCACAATGTCCTCCCAATCAATAGAATCACCATTCTTCAACAATTTATACCAATGCGCCGCTTTAGACAGCGATATAGTGAATAGTTTCTTCCTAACTTCATTCATAGAAATACCTGCACATTTGAATAACCCGCATAATTCATGCAAAAATAGTAAATGATCACCAGGATGGACAGTTCCATCCCCTTCATAGCGGTTATCCATAACACGTTCAATAATTTTCGTAGGTATTTTATATGGTACTACTTCCTCCTGGCGCTTCATCCACTACCGTTGCAGTAGTAGTAGATTTCCCAAATAGAAATTGAAGAGAAGATCTCTCCATAATGATTATAGCAGCAGGCAGAAAT
Source organism: Lolium multiflorum (assembly GCA_030979885.1). Classification (NCBI taxonomy): domain Eukaryota; kingdom Viridiplantae; phylum Streptophyta; class Magnoliopsida; order Poales; family Poaceae; genus Lolium; species Lolium multiflorum. The sequence continues at coordinate 345,734,323 of CM061750.1, read as the reverse complement.
AAAATCAGCACAAACAATAAGGTTTTCCTTACCAATTCCACTTACCAATAGCGCTTCACTCCCCGGCAACGGCGCCAGAAAATAGTCTTGATGACCCACAAGTATAGGGTGTGTATCGTAGTACTTTCGATAAATAAGAGTGTCGAACCCAACGAGGAGCAGAAGGTGTTGACAAGCAGTTTCGATGAAGGTTTCACTGTAAATGCTCACAGACAAGTATTCGGGGGTTTTGATATTGCAGATAAATAAAGTACAAGTAAATAAAATGCGAGAGAAATAATTGCAGCGAGTGGCCCAATCCTTTTTAGCACAAAGGACAAGCCGGTTTGATTACTTATAATGACCAAACGTTCTCGAGGACACACGGGGATTTTAGTCTAGTGCTTTCGCTACATACAGCTGATTAATCTTCATTGTTTTGATAAGTGTTGTGTGGGTGAACCTATGCTAATGCACCGCCCTTCCTAGGACTAATACATACTTGTGATTATACCCCTTGCAAGCATCCGCAACTACAAGAAAGTAATTAAGATAAATCTAACCACAGCCTTAAACTCTGAGATCCTGCGATCCCTCCTGCATCGATATACTAACGGGGCTTAGGTTTCTGTCACTCCGGCAACCCCGCAATTAGCAACCGAATACAAGATGCACTCCCCTATAAATGGTGAAGTATCGTGTAGTCGACGTTCACACGACACCACTAGAAGAATGACACCACAACTTAAATATCATAACATTGAATATTACTCAACCATAATTCACTACTAGCATTTAGACTTCACCCATGTCCTCAAGAACTAAACGAACTACTCACGAGACATCATATGGAATACAATCAGAGGTGATATGATGATGAATAACAATCTGAACATGAACCTTGGTTCAATGGTTTCACTCAATAGCATCTACAACAAGTATAGAATAACACCGGAGAGTTTCCCCTATCAAACAATCAAGATCAAACCCAAATCGTTACAGCGGTGACGAGGTGCTGCGGTGGTGATGGCGGTGTAGATGGTGGAGACGATGGTGATGATGATGGAGATGATGTCCAGCTCGATGACGATGGCGATGGCGTCGATTTCCTCCGGGAGGGAATTTCCCCGGCGGATTCCTGCCCGCCGGAGAGCTCTTTTCTCTCTGGTGTTCTCCGCCCCGCAGAGGCGGCTGTAACCCTTCGTGAGGATCCCTCTGTGGCTTAGGTTTTCGGGACGAAGGAGTACGCGAAGAAAAGGAGGCGAAAGGGTCGTGGGCCCCGAAGAGCATAGGGTGGCGCGGCCAGGGCCCGGGCCGCGCCGCCTATGGTCTGGGCCCACAAATGGCCTCTTCTCCCCTTCCTGGCTCCTCCGTCATCTGGAAAAATAGGAATTTTCGTGAAATTCCCTTCCACAGTCGATCTTCCGAAATATTGCGCTCGACGGTGCTTTTTCCAGCAGAATCCTGGCTCCGGTGCTTGATCCTCCAATGATGATGAAACATGCAAAATAGATGAAATAACATAAGTATTGTGTCCCAATATGAAATATATCAATGAATAACAGCAAATTATGATACAAAATAGTGATGCAAATTGGACGTATCACCCGGCGAGCAAAAACCCTCCGCCGGCGACATTAGCGCCCCGGTGACAGTATAGTCACTCCGGGGACTAAAAATCTAGTTTAATTAGGTCCATAGTTCGTAATGTAGGTGGAATATGCATGTATTTTACCCTAGTATTGTAAAAATTATGAACGAATTCAGCTTGATCGGATTCCCGCGATGTTTGATTTCAGCGAGTTCGGTTCACGTTTTCGGTTTCTGTTCTGCGCCGTCTCTAAATCCGCTATCAAATTATTTTTCGGGAGACTGAACTCGCTTTATTCGGTTCCGAGAAATAGGGTCTCTATTAGAGATGCTCTTGGAGTATATGTGAATTGCCCGCTTCTTTTTCATAAGTTCGGACTTTTAATTTTACTAATTTTGTGCATAAAACTTAGCATGATATCACAACAGAGGTCTTGGTTCTAAGACTCATATTTTGCAATTTAATATTACTTTTGCCGACGTACATGCCGGTCATACGTGAGATTCAATTCACCTGTATGCCGCATCAAGTTACCCATGCGAGGGGTGTAGGGCATCTCCAACTGGACGACGCAAAGCGGACGCTGAGCGATCGTTTGTGTTCGCTGTGATCGAAAATGTGTTTGGGCCTGGTTCAGCAGGGCGACGCAAAGTGATCGGGCCATCCGTAGTTCTAAGTTTCTGCGGTCGCGCCGAGCGTCCTTCCTTTCTTACCCGGTCCCGCAAGTCATGGACAGCGAAATCGAGCACTTCGATTTGCTTCTTTTTCCCCTTCTTTGCTGCCCTAGTGCGACGCCACCACCCCAACCCCACCCGCCGTCGTTCCGCCGCAGTACTCGCCGTCGGCTCGGTTCTCGCCGCGTAGGAGAGTAGGATCGTAGTCGGGGTAGGCTCCGGCGCGTACATGTCGCCTGTTTTGGGGCCAAACGTTGCCGGTTGCGCCGCCCGGCCGCGACGCTCACGACCTGTTCGGTCAATTGCGTCGGTAGGTGTCTTACTCTTGTTTTCAGCGCTATTGTGCGCGGCCATTGATCCATAGTTTGTACCCACGCAGATGGACATGTGGCAGCTGTTGGACAAGTTCCGCGTGGAGGTCGTTGACTCCTCTTCCGACGAGGAGTCTGATCAGTCCACGCAGACATTGGCAACTACTGCGGCCTCCATGATCCACGAGTTCAATTCAAACCAGGGGTCGGTGCACCGGGGCTCTGTCAAGGGCCGCGCAAAAAACCTGCCGCGCAACAGAGTGGAAGGGCACATCCGGCTCCAAAGGAACTACTTTCACCTCACTGATCCGGTGTACAAGGAAAAAATGTTCCGACGTCGGTACAGGATGTCAAGGGAGCTATTCATGGTCATTCTACGGGCCGTCGGACACAACGACCCCTACTTCCAATGCAGGCCCTATGGAACAGGTGCGCTAGGCTTCACCTCCTACCAAAAATGATCTGCGGCTATTTGCATGCTATCATATGGAATGGCTGCTGATATATTCGATGAGTATCTTCGAACGGGTGAGAGCACCTGTCTTGAGGCCATGTAGAGGTTTTGTTGAGCCGTGATTGCTGTGTTCGGACAGCATTACTGTAGGGAGCCAACTGTTGAGGATACAAGGCGGCTATTGTCTATCAACGAGTCTAGAAGGTTCACAGGAATGATTGGCAGCATAGATTGCATGCAGTGGGAGTGGAAGAACTGTCCATTTGGATGGCAGGGTCAGTACAGCGGGCATGTGGAGGGACGGACTGTCATTCTTGAAGCTGCCGTATCTCAAGATTTATGGATTTGGCATTCATTCTTTTGCATGGCCGGTTCCAACAACGACATCAATGTGTTGCACCGATCACTGGTTTTCAACCGGCTCATGCAAAAGCTCCCCGGGTGAGCTACGAGGTCAATGGAAATGAATATGACAAGCTATATTATCTTGCTGATGGCATCTACCATGACTAGGCCACACTGGTGAATACTGTCCGTAATCCAAATTCCGACAAGACGAGGAGGTTTGCCAAGATGCAAGAGGCTTGCAGGAAAGATGTGGAGCGTGGATTTGGTGTGCTCCAAGCTCGGTGAGCAATTATCCGTCACCCGGCAAGAACATGGTCGCTGAAGACCATGCATGAGGTGTTGACATGATGTGTGATCATGCACAACATGATCGTTGAGAACGAGCGTCCTGATGGCCGCAATGAGAATCACTGGGAATTACAAGGTGAGCTGGTTGCGCCAGTCCCCGGGGCTTTATCTTGGGAGGACTATCTGCATATGAATGTGAAAGTCACTGACGAGACCGTGTGCAAACGGCTGCAGACGGATCTGATTGAGCATCAGTGGGCATTGGCTGGAAAACCATGCCTAGAGGAATACCATCTTATTTTCATGTAGACTTTTTAAAATTTGGATGTAATAACTATGATTTCGTTGAAACTCTTTATTTTGTTGTTTTCAAATATCATAATTCATGCCGACGCGGAAATGCGTCGGGCCGCTGGAGGCACCCCCAGGTGCAAACGGAAGCATGAACAAAAACGGTTTTTTTCGCATCCGCCGCGTGACGCAAACGGACGCACGCGGACAATTTAGGCATCTGATTTGCATCGCCCCGTTGAAGATGCCCCTTACAGTATGTGGATTGTCCACATCTTCCTATAAGTTCAGACTTTTGGTCTTACTGGTTTATGCATGAAACTTAACAATGGCATCAATCTTCAGAGCTGATGCGGTCAAGAATAGAGAGGCAGCTACACCTTCTAAGCTCAAGATGCAAACCTTCGAGTCTCAAAGAAAGTGTCTTGAAACCATCAGGACGAAGGAAGAATCCAAAGGGAAAAAAGAGCAAGGAATGCAGCTGTTTCTTAACCTAAGAAGCAAGTAACAAGTTTTATTTAGCATTCAAAATTAGAACATTTTGGGACGTTACAGATGAGCAGAGAGAGGGGAAAGAAAGCGGGTGGATGTTGAAATCTGGTTCAATGTACATTTGTGATTTGAATACGCGGACCAGGGTAACCAGAAACGCGACTATGTGATGTGATTCTACGACCTGACTATCCAAATTGATTGCTCCGATTCTACGATTCTTTATCAGTTGTGATCCCACGCGACTCCCTCTCACCCCCACGCGGGCGGTGGGGGAGGAAACCCTAGTCGCCGCGTCTCCCACCCCCTACACCTGCCTCCTCCCTCCTCCGCCGCTGCCAAGGGGCGTGCCCGGGCAAAGTCTGGCCGACGCCGGCGCCGGTGGGGCCCCTCCTCGTTCCCTTGTCCCCATCGAACCGCTTTGGCGGCCGGCGTTGGCGGCGGCTGACCGGCAAGGAGGGCTTGGGCGTGGTGCTGTCGGGTACCACGACGCCGCATCGGTGGTGAGGCGGACGGCATCGACTCTTCTTCAGGCGGATCTGCAGCGTTGGAGTGTGGTCTGGCCGGTGAGAACCGGGCTCCGATTCGGTCGGAGCCGACGATGGTGGCGTCCTCGGGCGTCATCACCTTGTTGAAGGCATCGTTGCTACAGATCCGACCTCTACCTCTTTGTTCTGGGGGAAACCCCAGATCTGGATACAGATCATATGATGGCGGCACCTCTGGTGTCGTTTTCCCTCTTGAGGGCATCATTCTCGAACAAGTGATACCTGGAGGAAGTCATCTGGCAGAGCGGTGTTCCATCTACTGCGCCGATGTTGGCGGGTCTCGGCGGCATGGTGCAGTGAAGCCTCGGAGACGGACGTAGTGTGATGAACGTGCGTAGGATGGTGGTGTCGTCTGGCGTCGTGGTGGCGTTGGTGGCAGGCCTCACAAGGTCATTCCATTGATCTCTCCTGAAGATGGGTATGCGGAAGACGGTGGCGGCGAGGACTTCTGAAGCGTGTAGGATGGAATGCGCCGACTGCCGGACCGGTTGTGCCACCTGCTCGCCATTGGGCGACTTTTCGAGGCCTTCGATTTTTTGATGATGCGCGTTGGTGTGATGTCAGGGTGTTGGCTGTGTTCATTGACCCCCCTCCCCCCCCGGTGATGTAGGATTAGCGAGCTATCGTTAGCTTTGGTGGCTTTGGTTCGATCTTTGTAATTGTTCTTGTAAGGTGTTGTGAAAATCTAATAAAAAAGCCCCGTGTACATCACTTGGATGCAGAAGCTGGGGTGATATTTTCCCATTTTGAAAAAAAAAAGTTGTGATTTTACAATTCCGATATTTACGATTCTATGATTCAGGATCTTAGCATAGGGGCAGCGGTCTGATGCATAATCGGGGTTCTAACAAACTTGACGGAGAAAATACTAAATATGGTTCAAAGTAACATCTGTGATTTGAAACATGGGTTTGGATAAACTGAAAATCGAGCACAAACTTTCACAGATGCACAAATACCTGAAACAAGTATGATTTAGCTGGTTTCTAGCTAAATCCACCTCTTATCCATTCAAGTGAAGACAGCTAGCAAGGCACTGAAAAAAACAAGATGAAATCTTGGAGTTCACCACCACTGCATGTTGGTTGCTTCTGAAGTATTGTATACTACGTACCAAAAGCTGGTCACCATATATTCCTTCTGTACATGAGCATATCGATCGAGCATGGGATACCGTGCATGGAATGAGAAAATGACGACCACTAACTTCGACCCTTCCTGGATTCGTTTGAATGCTCTCAGGGTACGTAACGTACAATCTTCGTACTCACAAATTTATCTTATAACATGTTAGGCATCTATCTTGCTGTCCAGCTAGCAGCGTTTATAGTGAGCTTCAGTACCGCTACCACGGCTACAGGGGAATAAAAACTGTGGCGCAACCCGCGCTCAGCTGCTCTGCGTGTGCCTCGCCCAAACAAATATTCTTACTACCCTTTTTCTCTTCTTCTGTTTTTGCCGAAAGAGATTTTTCTCGGTCACGCTTGGATATGAGTGGATGGGTGCGTCAGGTGCACATATTTGCAGATTCTACAACGGTATACAGTTCAGGTATCTTCACTTTGGCGTTAAATATATATGTAGACATCCTGAATCCTAATGCAAAGAAAAGTGACATTTTTACTGTCTCACGATGTCGCAGCATCAATTAGCTCTGTTGTGTCCTGTCCTGATTCTTGAGGACCTCTGATTAATTTATGCCGTACCAGATAACGAAGATTTCATTATTATATGAACAAATTGGCTGGTGAATAACTGAATACTTGGCCCAAGGTACAGTAGGCTACGAAACATTCCATGACCCTGGGCATTTCCCAAAAGCCAAGCCAACTTTACAGCCCAGGTTTCCAACATTGATCCTTCTGTCCTGATCCTTTCATGGTTATGTTCGCCCACCAAACATTAAAAAAAAAAAAACAAGATGGTCATTTTGTCTTTACCCTTACAAAGATCTATGTTATGGTGATTGTCATAACTTTTGGTTGTACACATATATATCACGATATTTTCTAATTAATTAGTTCGATTGGTTTGAGTCTTTGAGATAATTTTATCTGTAAAATTTTAGGGATTATGACACTGAACCAAATCAATGAAAATCTACTTCTGTAGTAATGCATGCGCAATTAACTTTTGCAGCAACACATGATTATTTGCATGTACATCAAGATGCCTTTGAAAACAGCACATACCATTATTTTCAGGATGTGGTACAAGTAAACATGATAAAGCATTTGCCCGTCGAGTCCATAAGTTTTTTTTTTGAGCGAGGACAAAACTTTGTCCCACTTTATTAATCAAGAAAGAGTGTTTAGACAAGATAATCCGTACATGTCATGAAATACAAAGGATTACTCTTCCAATATTATTTCACCACAACGCTTTGCTCCCGCCTACATCCACAAGCGGGCTTCTTTCTTAATCTTATCTGACAAGACTAGAGATAGTTTTTTTATGGTCTTTTTTTATGTTCGGACTAGAGATAGTGCATGTTTGTTGCGGAAGACCGGCCCATTGCTCTCATTCCAAATCTCCCAAATAACAAGGAGTGTGCGAGAGGTGATGGCCTTGCGGTTTGGCGTAGATCCTCTCGTCATGGTACTCCACCAATGCTTGATCGAGTGACCCATCTAAAGGATTGGTTGAATGTTAGGGATGTCCATCCAAACTCTTATGTAGTTCCAAATACGATGGACGGTGTATCAGCAATCGACAAAAATGTGGCACACCGATTCTGTCTTGTGCTTGCAAAGGGGGCACAAGACACAATTAGGCTAACCCCTCTTTTGAAAAAGATCAACAGTCCAAATCTGGTTTTGTGTCAGAAGCCAAGCAAAAAAACTTAGGTTTAGAAGGTACCCAAACTTTTCCCACCATTTTATGCATGATGGAGGTGGTATAACCAAGGAATTGCACCTCATAGGTGGACGTGAAGTTTATTACAAGTTAATGCTTCGATTTTTCATGTATTTGAAAGGTAGCAAGACAAAAGCAATATTATCATTATTCTTTTTTTTAAAAGAGGGCAAACGCCAGTGGCGGAGCTTGAAAAAATTTCATGGGCGGGCCAGACTAAAAGAAATCACAAATAGTTGCTCTATATCATATCCAGACATTGGCTATTAGTCAAAAAATACCAATTGTTGTTGTAATTTGCAAAATTGAAGAAGCAATTCGGTAAACAATCTTGTATGCTATTAAATTGCTAACCAGGAATTTGTGGAAATAAAGAAAATATACGAGCATGGAGATTCGAGAAGAGTTGGGCTCAATTAAATCGCTGCATCACTTGCCGGCTGGTGGACCTCCAGCCAGTGGCCGTGCCCCTGCAGTGTGCCGCACTTGCAGCTGCGGCGATACCCTGGCCGGCTGGCCCGCCCGTGGCTACGTGCAGCGGCGATACCCTGGCCGGCTGGCCCGCCCGTGGCTACGTGCAGCGGCGTGGTGCTGCTTCCTTTATGCCGCTAGCTCCTGCTCGGCTGCTCCATAGATTACCCCTTGTTTTTCAGCCTAAGTCACTAGACCTAGCGATAGACAGCGGCTCCCACGGTGGTGGCTTATGTACAGAGAACGAACCTGGGAGAGTCGAACGAAGAAGAAAACCAATGCTTTCTAACAGAGTGGGCATTGAATACGTATGCGTATTTGTTTAGCTGAAAACCAGGGCGGGCCATGGCCCAGTTTAGCCCCAACTAAGCTCCGCCAGTGGCAAACGCCTTGCCCTATTTCATTGATTAAGAAGAAGAGTTTGGACAAAGAATCCGTTTACAACACTTTTACAAAAAAACGCTACTCTCGAGGCATCAAGTTACTCATACATTTGTCACCCGCAAGAACACAAAGCCTAGCATGTACCTTTATCTTTTGAAAGAGCACCATCGGCGGCGCATGTTTGTTCTTCAAAACCCGAGCATTCCTTTCATTCCAAACCTCCCAAGGCACAAGAAGGGTGAAAGAGGCCAAATCTTTCCGCTTTGTCATCGTACCCCACCAAGAATGAAGAGAGGCGATAGGCCATGCATTGAGGTCAACAGCTTGAATGCCGAGCCACTCCTTGAGGAGCCCCCACAACCGGATGGTATAGCGACAATTGACAAGAAGGTGGCCTATGGATTTCAAAAACCGTTTGCAAGTGGGCAATTCCCACAATTAGGCCAACCTCACTTCTCCAAGCAACCATTAGTATGTAGCCGATTTTGAAGCACAAGCCACGAGAAGAACTTGATTTTAGGCCGTGCCCAAATCTTCCAAAACGAAGAGGCGATTGGAGATGAGGTGGCCCCAAAATATTGAGCTCTATAGGCTGATTTAGAAGAGTATTGTCCGTTTTCGGTGAGGTTCCAAGAGATCTCATCATCAATGTCTTCTTGGAGAGTAACATCGGGAAATGTATTGACGGAATGTTCAAAGGTGATCTCCACGTCCATATTGATTTTGGAGATCCAAGCATTGTTGTGCAAGGCCTTCTTGACATTCCATTTTTTCCTAATGGAGATGGTGTAGATGCGAGGGGCAATATCTAGGGGCTTGCAACCATTGATCCAAGGCGCCGTCCAGAAAAGGTTCTTCTCTCCATTCCCCAAAGAGATGGTAGTGGAGGCATAGAAGAGATCCATATCCGTGTCGTTGCAAGGGTTGCCAAGGCCCACCCAAATCTTCATCGGTTCTTTCCATTCTTTCCACGGCCATCTCAATCTAAGCGCTCTAGCAAAGAACTCGGTATTAAGGACACCAAGGCTTCCAAGGTAAGCCTACAAACCACATCCCAATTGACCATGCATTTGCCACCTGAAACCGTGTCGGTGCCCGTGATACGCGTGAAGCACACATCCGTTGGGAACCCCAAGTGGAAGGTATGATGCGTATAGAAGCAAGTTTCCCTCATTAGGAAACCAAGGTTTATCGAACCAGTAGGAACCAAGAAGCACGTGAAGGTTGTTGGTGGAGAAGTGTAGTGCGGCGCAACACGAGTGAAACCGGCGCCAACGTGGAACCTGCACAACACAATCAAGATACTTTGCCCCAACGTAAGTGAGGTTGTCAATCTCACCGGCTTGCTGAAAACAAAGGATTAAGCGTATCGAGTGGAAGATGGTGTTTGTTTGCAAAGAACAGTAAGAACAATAATTGCGTAGAATGTATTCAGATGTAAAAGAATGGAGGGTCCATTCACTAGTGGTGTCTCTCCAATAAGATAACTAACATGCTGGGTGAACAAATTACAGGTGGGCAATTGACAAATCAAGATTCAATACATATCAATGATGATTACTATGAGATTTCATCAGGGCATTATGACAAAGTACATAGACCGCTATCCATCATGCATCTATGCCTAAATAATCCACCTTCGGGTTAGCATCCGCACCCCTCCAGTATTAAGTTGTAAACAACAGATAATTGCATTAAGTATGGTGCGTAATGTAATCAACACAAATATCCTTATACAAAGCATTGATGTTTTATCCCTAGTAGCAACAGCACATCCACAACCTTAGAACCTTCTGTCACGATCCCAGATTAAATGGAGGCATGAACCCACTATCGAGCATAAATACTCCCTCTTGGAGTTACAAGTATCAACTTGGCCAGAGCCTCTACTAGCAACGGAGAGCATGCAAGAACATAAACAACACATATATGATAGATTGATAATCAACTTGACATAGTATTCTAGATTCATCGGATCCCACCAAACACAACATGTAGCATTACAAATAGATGATCTTGATCATGTTAGGCAGCTCACAAGATCTAAACAATGATAGCACAAGCGGAGAAGACAACCATCTAGCTACTGCTATGGACCCATAGTCCAAGGATGAACTACTCACGCATCAATCCGGAGGCGGGCATGATGATGTAGAGCCCTCCGGTGATGATTCCCTCTCCGGCAGGGTGCCGGAGGCGATCTCCGAATCCCGAGATGGGGCGGCGGCGGCGTCTCTAGAAGGTTTTCCGTATCGTGGCTCTCGGTAGGGTATTCGCGACGAAGGCTTTAAGTAGGCGGAAGGGCAGGTCGGGGGCTCACGAGGGGCCCACACCATAGGGCGGCCCCTCTTGGCCGCGCCGCTGTGGTCTGGCCACCTCGTGGCCCCACTTCAAGCTCTCCGGTCTTCGGAAGCTTCGTGGAAAAATAAGACCCCGGGCGTTGATTTCGTCCAATTCCGAGAATATTTCCTTACTAGGATTTCTGAAACCAAAAACAGAAAGGGCGCTTCGGCATCTTGTTAATAGGTTAGTGCCGGAAAATGTATAATAATGATGTAAAGTATGTATAAAACATTCAAGTATTGTCATAAAAGTAGCATGGAACATAAGAAATTATGGATACGTTTGAGACGTATCAGCCCGCCCATAAGAAAGACCTCTCGATCTTCTTCATGTAAAGCATGGATCCGGAAGGGACATCAAGAGAGGTCAAGTGGTAGATGGGTTGGGAGGCAAGGATGGACTTGACAGGAGCGGTTCGCCCCGCCACCGTGATAAATTTCCCATTCCAAGAGGGGATCTTCCCGGCCATCTTGTCTTTAAGGGGTTGAAAGTCATTCCTTTGAAGGCAACAGACCGATAGAGGAAGACCAAGGTACTTGAGCGGAAAAATAGCTCGGAGGACCGGGATGCCATAAAGGATGTCCTCAAGGTTCAAGCCATCACAATGAATGGGCACAACGGAACTCTTGTGGAAGTTAGTGCATAGGCTCGTGACCTCGCTAAACCCACGAAGGATAGACGCAAGGTTTTGAACATCTTGCTTCCAAGGTGCGAGGAATATGGCCGCATCATCCGCATACCAAAGAGGTCCTAAACATGACGCCCCACCGTCTTATCTTGGCAAGCAAGCCGTGAGCGGTGGCATTCTTGAGGATTTGAGTGATGGGTTCGATGGCGAGAACAAAGAGGAGGGACGACACGGGGTCGCCTTGGCGAAACCCTCGGCCGTGCTTAATGGGCGAGCCCGACACCCCCATTAAGGATCACCCTAGAGGAAGCGGAGACGAGCAACGCCACGATCCAATTCTGAAAGCGAGGCGGGAAGCCGCACTTTTGGAGGAGTCCACAATGTAGTCCTAGCGCACGAAATCAAAAGCCTTCTGAATGTCAAGTTTGAAGAGCAAGGCCAGCGTTTTGCTTCTATGGAGCCTAGACGCGAGATTTTTGACATAGAGAAAGTTATCATGAATGCTACTTTTCTTGATGAAGGTACTTTGGGCTTTGGAAACAAGATATTCCATATGTGGCGAAGGCGAATGGAGAGCATCGATGATCTTAGGAAGACATTCTCATTATTCTTAATTCAAGGAAGAATTAAGTAGCAAGATTGCTTAATTCCATAGAGATGGTGTACAAAATGTGCACTCGCATCCTCCAGAAACACATTGGCCCACTGCACCAGGGCCGATATTGGCTTGACAGTCGTGCAAGCATGACTTGGGGTCACATGGCCCAGGACCAACTGGCGTCTGCCTACAATCTTCAGGGGCCAACGAGACACCACGAATTGCGGTCACCTTGATCGCCACATCTATGTTTGTACGAATTCCAGCGGCACATAAAAGTTGTGAAAAATTATGAGAAGAAGATTATGGGTAATTTTCCATTCAAAATATATAACAGATCTACGACATACCTGAGGACAACAGGGCCACGATAGGAAGGGCAAGGAGTAGCGTCTTGGAGAACGACCTCATCCTCGGGTACTCCTGGCAAGTGCTTCGAGGCGAAATGATGTTTTGCTAATTTTTGAACAGTATGTTTGCAGCCTACCCTGGGAAGAGGGCTTTGCCATGACTTTTATAGTGGACATAAATGATATTTTTTAGAAGTTTTCCATTTCCTTCCATTTTCATCTTTTAAATACAATTAATCGCTGATGCTTTATTTGGTAGATTTACATGCATATTTGGTACTAGAGCTATCAAATAAAGATAGTAAATATACAGCTGCCAAAAATGGCCACATATTGCGTACATCTCATTATAGATATTAATCGTGTTTATAATTGAAAATTATTTGTTTCCAAAAAAATACTATAGCTTTGACTGCAAATTAATTAATGTTTGCTATGAATAAACAGTGTTATTTTTTTTGACGTGAACATTGTTATATTTGTTATGAAAGATGTTGGGAGAGTATACCCCTCGCTGGCGCTCGCTCGCTCGAGCGATCGTTTTCTGCTGGCGCGGAGCGCTCGTGCGATAGCGCGACACAATTCCCTTTGTATCACGTAGTATTTTAATTGCGTTCACACGTGTTCACACTAACAGCGTATTACTACTTTGCAAGTTGCATGCAGCCAAGAGCGTTCACACTGCATGCATGCACATGCACAGAGCATCTCATGGATTTGCATTTAATGACCCAACTTTTCAGCACTCTTTCATAAGTTGTTGCATGCATACACATAGCATATCACTCTTTTTCTTCAGCAGACTCTCAATTCTCTTTTTGCAATTCCCTTTTGGGTTTTTTCCGTACGTAATTCATATTTAATGGGGTCCTTTTGCAATTCCCTTTTTCGGGCCAGTGGTTTTTAAGGGGAAAATAACGGGTGGGAAGATCCACTTGCAACTCAAATGAACTACCACTTGCTACTCAAATTAAGTACTGTTTTAAGTTGTAAGCTAACAAAAGTTGCTAAAAAATTCTAAATGAAAATTACTTTTTAGGGTTGCTAGGTATTTATATTTACCGTTGATAAATAACGGGGCACCGGGTTGATAACTTGTAAACAAAAAAAGAGTCGCTACATATTTTAAATTAAATTAAATTTTTAGGGTTGATATTTATTTATATTTACCATTGATAAATAGCGGGTCACCGGGTTGATAGCTTCTAAATTAAAAGAGAGTCGCTAAAATATTCTAAATGAAATACTTTTTAGGGTTATTATTTATTTATATTTATCGTTGATAAATAACGAGGCACCGGGTTGATAGCTTGTAAAATAAAAAATGTTCGCTAAAATATTCTAAATGGAATACTTTTTAGGGTTGGTAGTTATTTATAATTACCATTGATAAATAACGGTGGGTTGATAACTTGTAAACTAAAAAGAGTCGCCAAAATATTCGAAATAAAATTAGATTTTTAGGGTTGGTAGTTATTTATATTTATGTTGATAAATAACAGGACACCGGGTTGATAGCTTCTAAACTAAAAAAAAATCGCTAAACTGTTTCAAATAAAATTAACTTTGGGGTTGATAATTTTATACATTTACCGTTGATCACTCAAGTACGGAGGGGTTGATTATTAAGATAGAGAGGGTTGATAACTTTTAAAAAAATTCTCGAAACATATCAACATGGGTGCTAGTTTTGAAGATCTCGTCGAGACGGATTTATTGGTGAATCTTAATTTGGAGTTATCGTTTGAAAGTTAAAACGTTTTGAATTTACAAATTTGAAAAGATTTATTGACATCAGATATTCGATTTTGTTATAACTTTTCCTCAATACTACACCGGTTGATAATTTTATACATTTAACGTTGATCACTCAAGACGGAGGGTTGATTATTCAGATATAGAGGGTTGATAACTTTAAAAAAAGAAACATATCAACAGGCTAGTTTTGAAGATCTCGAGAGACTCATAGGTGAAAGAATCTTAATTTAGAGTTGTCGTTTGTGAGATAAAACGTTTTGAATTTGCAAATTTGGGAAACATTCCTGACATCAGCTATTTTGCGCAGAACTTTCTCAATATTTCATTGATAATTTTATACATTCACCGTTGATCACTTAAATACGGGTTGATTATTCAAATGAGGTTGATAACTTTTAAAAAAAGTTTCTAAACATATCAATGGGTGCTAGTTTTGAAGATCTCGTCGAGACGGATTTATTGAAAGCGAATCATAATTTGAAGTTGTCGTTTGAAAGTTAAAACGTTTTGAATTTTTAAATTTGGAAAAGATTCCGTTGACATCCAGATTCGTTTTTTGTTGCGAGAACTTTCTCTCAATAGCCTGGTTGATAATTTTATACATTTAAGGTTGATCAAGAAAGTACGGAGGGTTGATTATTCAAAGAGGGTTGATAACTTTTATAAAAAAAGTTTGTCGAAACATATTAACATGGGTGCTAGTTTTGAAGATCTCGTCGAGACGGATTTATTGGTGAAAACAGATCTTAAATCGGAGTTGTCGTTTGTGAGATAAAACGTTTTGAATTTTCAAATTCGGAAAGATTCTCGTTTACATCATCAAATTCGTCTGTTTCTACATGCATGCAAAACTTTCCTCAATTGCCTCCACTACAGTCCAAAATTTGCCAAAAATGGTAAAACAAATTGGTTTGGAAACAGATCGCTCATTTTCTCCCTAGCGCTCGTGCGCTAGCTAGGGGTAGGTTGCATAATTTTCTACGAATGTATGTTGTTTGTCACATACAACTAGCTCGGACATGGCTCGCCAACTACTGGGGCGTGAGTCCCTCAAGAAACAAAACTACTGGAGCGTGATATTTTTTAAAAAAATAGCTATGCCTAACCGGTATGTGTTTACTCTAGACAGTAATTCCACCTGATCCTGCTTACGAACGCGCGCACACCTACTAAACCTCAACACCACCATTTCTTGATAAACCACCAACCTGTCACGGGTTTCAGTTTCAGGATTCAAACACAAAGTTCATTGCAAAAGCTACACACTGCATCACGCACATTCCATGGCTACAAGCAATACAGGCAATAACAAGTGTTTCCCATTTATACACTCTTGCACTGTCCTATCAGAAGTACTTCATGCTATGTTCCTCCGTGCTGAGCACTTATTCTAACCAAGCGAATTTTTGAATTTGTCCAGTTGTGCTACTCCTAAATGAATGAGGCGCCAAAGATAGTACATCGTAGGAAAAGATTACTGAATTTATCAGCAAGAATATATCAGTTAATCTGTATGGATGACACAGCGGTTGACACCTCCCTTGTTCTTGGATCACCAGCTTCCAGTGAAACGCCCCGAGAGTCTTCTCGAACAAGAAGTGGGAGGACGCCAGCGGAGCTCCAAGCATTTGCTACAGCGCCACTTGCTTCACCCAAGGTCACTGAGAAAACTGCATCAAAACCACCGGCTCCAGGAACACCAGCTAGTAGAACACCTTCCATATTCATAGTGGCATCTAGAAGCTGTGTCTGTGACTCCGGCTCAATCTGCAGATTTAGAGCTATTATTTAACACACACGAACTTTGCTACTAGTGAACTATGGCCACTACTCCAGTTTCATGACCAAAGCTTAGCAATGTGTGTTTTACACCAATCACCACACTCAAGAAACTTCTGTGAAAACACTACAACAAAAGCCATAATTCATCAAAGGAGTACAAGCATAATTTCATAAAGGGGGTCTTACTGGAATACCGGCTGCCACACCCATCTCACGCATATGAAGCCTTATTTCGAGGAAAGCATTTCTAGCAGCTAATAATGATCTGACAATCAGTTCTTCATGCTGATTAGTAGCCACCTCTGTCCACTGAAAATAACAAGGACAAAAAAGGTTTTAGCACAGAGCACTAAAGAGTGTACTCTTCCTGAAGATCCACATGGTGATAAACTGATATTCCCTCCATCCCAAAATGTAAGGAGCACTTTCTTTTGCATGGTCTTTGATGCACAACCTTGACCACTAACACTACCAAATTATACGGATTAGGAATTTATAAAGAGTGTGGATTTTGTACACCCACGCATGGGTGTGGGTGTATTATGTACCACTCATTGCAACCTGGAGATTCGTGCATGGACAAATCACTTGGACATTTTCTCTCCACCTCGCACATTTTTGCCGTCACATCATTGCTCCTTTTCCTGTGGCTTTTCTCCGCGACCCGGGGCATGGGGCTAGGCCATGTTCTCTGCTGCTGGCTCTATCCAAAAAAACAAAACAAGTAGGGGTCCTGGTTCCCCATTTCTTCCTCTCTCCGCCGGCAGAGTGACTGCTCCATCGTGCCGCCTTGCCGAAGTACCACCAGTCCTTCCAACGCGCCGCCAGGAGGCCTTGCATATTGTCATCTCCACCGTGCCGCTGACGTGCAGGTAGGATACGCCGTCGCCGGAATCCAATATGTTGTCTCTGCCCGTCCTTTTGTTTGTTTATGTACTGACTGCGATCTGTGTTGCGTGCGGGCAATGGCTGCCGGGACTTTTTGCCGACGCGATTGCTCCATCTCCCGATCTCTCCGCTTTGCGCCGCCACCTACTTCTTGCCGACGGCCTGCTTCGCCGGCTCGCCTGCTCCGTCTCCCGCACTCTCTGCTTCGAGCCGCCTACTTCTGGCCGACGCGGCTGCTCTGTCTCCGGCTGTGCGTTCCATCTTGTCGCGGCCGATGAAAGCGACGGTGAACAGGACCTGACTGCGTGCTCCAGCTCGAAGTGGCTCGTGGCCTTCGCCCTACTCCTTGTCGCGTCCGCCTCCTACATGCTCTGGCAGCTCGTGCGGGAGCTCGGCCTCCGCCGCGGGAGCTGCTCAAGCACTCCGCCTCTACCGCGGCTGGCGGGAAGGAGCAGGGCGTTAGAAAAATGCCGCCGTCCAAGGCGAAGGCGGCGAGGGAGCACGGGCTGCCCGCATTAGCGGTGGACGCAGGCGACGCGCTCATGCTGCTCAACCTGCCGGAGCTAGCGTTGCTTGCCCCTATCCAAAACAGAGAGCGGCCCTGGCATCACTGTGCCGGAGTTCGTGCTGGCGGGAGCCGAGTCCTACGCCTACAAAGTGTCCCTTGCGGAGGCTGCGCCCGGTGGCCTGTCCTACACCTACGGCGAGGTGGACGTGCATGGACGTCGCATGGTGTCCCTCGGCGTGATGGTCCAGCTTGTCGCGGCCGGAGGTCGCCGCGGCCAGCACCGTGCACATGCGTGACACGGCCGTGCGGCCCAGCTTGTTGTTCTTGCGGTGTTGTTGCGTTGCGCAGAGGAAACGACAGCAAGGCCATCGGTGACATGACGTCAAGGGCGAGGAGCTCTAAGCAACTCAGATCCGGACGGGCGAGCTCGACCAAGTTCCCATCGGCAAACGTTGTTGCTTTTGCAGACACGGGTGCCTATTCGTTGCCTCTTCTCCAAGCTCCGCCTTAGGTGGCCACCGCTGCTCCGCCTTGGGCAGGGGCGGACCGTCTTGGGGACCATCCCAGACCATGGCCCGGCCTTTCCTGGATAAAATTGTGTTTTCACTAGGCTATTCAGCCCATATGTTTGGCTCACTTGACAAAAATTGATTCATTGGCCCGTCCTACATCTATGGGCTTGTAAACTGGCCCTACCTAGTTTTGTGATCACGGTCCGCCAGTGGCCTTGGGTGCCTCGTTTGAGAGCTCTCTCTAGGATGCCGTCTTACAGCTGTGGAGAAACACCATCAGGCCCAACACACACATGCAAGAACTCCTGTAGGTGGCGCTGGTTCGCGATGGAGTAGAAGGACGTAGGCAAGGGAGGCAGCGCCATCCTCTCTCTCTCAAAAGTTCTTCATGTTTTCCCCAAATTTTCTTGTTCGCGAATGCTGAATTTGTTCATGTTGTATGGAGTGATTTCCTTGTTGATGTTCTTATCCAAAAATGGTGGGTGTTCCCGGTTTGGTTCTTGTTAGTGCATTAAAATGGGTGTCCACCATATCAATTATTTTGATATGTTCCAGATTCTTGTTGTTTTGGTTTTTTACGGTTGCAATGCATAAAGAGAAGCACATAGCATATCAACAAACCGTGGATATTCAAAACATTTAGAATATCTTGTTTTGTTATTTGTGGATAAAGTGGTGATGAACCAAAGAACCATAATTTGTAATGGTGAAACAAAATTCAGTCCTTCATGTTGAGAAAGAGAGTGTGTGTGTGTGGTCTGGCCTGGCTATTTTCAGTTGAATTTGGTTGAATTATCCTCCAAGAACTGTATCGACAGATTCGATAACACAAGTATGCAACAAAGAACCAGGAAACACTCAACTAGTTGAGCCAATCATGAACACATTTTAGTGGCAAGGCAAACAGAGTAAAAAAACAAGAACAAAATAGATGCCGGCACCACCCAGTATTCATCCTGATGCCGACGCAGCGACGGTCAAATATAAATTCGGAGCAACTACACGATCTACAGTAGCTTGTGCTGCAAGGCGACGATTGCGGCGGCGGAACTCCGGCTCTCGGGCACTCGAACGCTGCTCCCCGTCCTGCCATGTACACCATCCTAAACGAGAACTTGCCCAGCGCCTCCGCCGACGCGCGCATCAGGCCCGGTCCATGTAGATCAACTTCTTGGACGCCGGCCTCGAGCAGGAGTGCAGGACGACAGTGAGACAGCGTTAGAAATCGATTATAGCTCGCCGCTATTTGGGCAGCATGCGGCGGTGGGAGGAGCCCGATTCATACCGGCGGTGGGAGAAGTCGCCACGCGGCTGGCCAGCTAGGGAGTCGCGGGCGGGCGGTGATGGACATGAACGGGAGCTTGCTCCCTATACGCAACTTGACCACTGCTGCCTTGGCCCTTTAGTGAACGCTGGAGTTTTCTCGATTTTAGCCTTGGAGAGCTCTCTGAATCGGGAGGACAGGCTGGGAGGGACGGAGGCGAGTCGTGATTTTCAGGAGGAAGGTCAGTGCCCCGGGAATCCTTTCGCACCCGCCCACGCCGCATCCGCCTACGCCGAAGCCGTCGCTGCATCCACCACCGCAACCGCCGGGGAAAAGGAGCGGAGGAGAGGATGGTGGACATGAACAGAGGTGAGGGACGGGGTGTGTATCGGGTGAGAGAGGAAGAGCTAGGCTCTGTCGCTCCGTGTCGGGTGGCTTTCCGCCTGTTTTGCTGGGACCCACCCGACTTGTAAAAATGGAGGAAAAGGTTTAAAAGGATTTCTCTCACCTGCCATCTTATCCGAATCTCCAACAATCGGATGGCTGGGACAACACCCACACCCATGCTTAGGTGTACAAATGTATTTCCGATTTATAAATGGTATCCTTGCATTTGTCTTGCAAAATTCTTTCATTTAATATAGTCTTGTATTAGTTTTGTGGATATATTACAACTACAAATCATAGCCAGAAGAGCTACAAGTTGTTACCAGCGAAAATCAAGTGCGCCTTACATTTTGATACGGATGGAATAATTAAGAATTAGAAGCATAACATAGGTAAATGTAAGGATATCACACTCATGTGTGTTAACAAAATCTTGTGGTGCCTTCTCCATTCGGTAAGAAAAAAATGCAATTTCTGGATTTGATATTTGTTTGCATGTTGATGTGATCTATGCTTATTTGTACCACGATCCTTGCTGCACTTTAATCATTGTTCAATTAAATTCAGAGAATGGTTGTGTCACAATATTAACAACATAACCAAATAATATAGATCTGCTATCATGATTTTGATATTGAAAAATATTATTCCGTACAACTAATGAGAGGTTACCAATGTTACCTTCATCCATGTCAGATGACTACAGGACCGCACTATGGATTCATAGGCCGCCCAATGATCTTCGGCAAGTTTGTTCAAGTTTCTCAATTGTTCCTCCAGCACTGAGTTGGCCATTCCCAACTTGCTCCATGTATCTTTGGATTTCTCAGGGTCAGACTTCTGCCACTTCTTCACAGATCCAACCATTGATGGAGTAGATGATCCTCCAGTTCCAGGTTCGCCTAGAAGCTAACAACAAATTCCAAATCTATGTTAAATTCTAAATTTCATCCTTGACCAAGAACAAAAAAAAACATCATCATTGATTGAGAATGAACATGATATCAAACAACAGTATCATACTGCAAGAAAAATAATAATCCCTCCGTCCCATAATATAAGATGTTATTACAACCAATATACTCCTATATTGGTTGTAATAACATCGTATATGATGGGACAGAGGGAATAGGTAGATGGTTGAATTGAAGTCTTGCAAAAATTGTTCCCAGACTTATGTATATATTGTTGACAGCATAAAACAGGAAATCAAGGCGAATAACACAAAAAATGACAGGGCATTTTAAAAGAAGGCAAAGATACAAGCTAATGTGAAGTTGTGTCCTGACTACTGACTAGTGAAGATGAAGAACAGGAACATATAGATAAGTACCCTTTGGAATATGAAAGGACGGTGCTCATGAATATAAAATATATGCAATATTCATTGGTTATAAAGAGGGGGAGATGACTCATGGTGCCCATGCTTACAACAGTACTGCTGGCATGCTGTCACTATCATTCTAGCAGTATCAGCCATGGACCAAGCATCACAGCAGTGCAACTACTACTAATAAAGCTGTAAATCCTATACCGTCAAAGCATCAATAGCAGCCAGTAGTTCTGATGAGTAGTGGCAACCAATATAACAATTTAATAGCAATAAGGAAAACCGCGCCATCAATCATCCAGACAAGTCAGCTTACAAGGCACATCAGAGGAGGCAAAGAAAATCGAGTCTTCTCATGATCCCACTTCCCAGTAGCAATATCTGCTACTACTTCTGGCAAGCAACATCCTCCTGAAACCTGTAAACATCTGGTAAGATTTCTACTGACAAAGTTGCTCGGGGTAGACAACTCCACCTGCTGGGACAAACAACTATTTGGCACTAGCAGTTTTTACCTGAGCCGAGGAGAGTATTTCTGGAGAAAACCTTGTATAGCGCTGACTACCATAGACAGCAGCACTAACATCAAAACCACTACCAATCTTCCCTTGTGCTATACAATGTGCACTTTGAGCAATAGCATGCACCAAGTCAAGATCTCGTTCAGTTGCACTATCACTGGAAGATTGACCCAAACACGGAAGGTTAACAGCTCCAAGATAGTGAAGAAGAGCCGCGACAACTGATGCAGTCATGGCAGCTGATGACCCAAGTCCAGTTTTTGCCACTTCAGGTTTGCATATTTCTCCGGTTCCATTAGCAACTTCTGAGTTAAATGTAATTGAACAAAATGGAGGTAATGAAAGCAATACCTCTGGAGATAGAGGCAGACCACGTGCTTCAATCTGAAGAAACGGTGAAATCCACAGCTAGTTATTTACGAGTGACAGAATGCTTTCGGAGAAAACTATAGTTGTATGGATACATATGTCAAACATGGGAACAGTATATTACTTGTACATATTTAGTGTGCACAAGAAAAGGCATATTTTTATTTTACAAGTAAACATGAAAGGAAATAGCCACTCCCGCATGCCTTACAGGCTTACAGCTGGTTATCATGAATACATGAAGCAGGAAAGGAAACTAACAAAAAAATGAACTTAGAAA
Source organism: Lolium multiflorum (assembly GCA_030979885.1). Taxonomy (NCBI): domain Eukaryota; kingdom Viridiplantae; phylum Streptophyta; class Magnoliopsida; order Poales; family Poaceae; genus Lolium; species Lolium multiflorum. The sequence goes on along the minus strand of CM061750.1, from coordinate 345,712,118 downwards.
TAATCTTAGAATGTCACTGCCTCTGCTTCGAGTTTACCAAGTAAATCACTCTTTTGCAGGAAGAATCCCGCTCTCAAATTGTTAAGTTATAAAAGCAACGCCGTGATGTTTTAACCAATTCTACTCAATTCATTACTATTTCCTGATAAGTGAAGTCTAAATGCTTGTATGTGAAACGATGTTTTGGTCATAAAAGCTAAGATCGTTACTCAATTTTACTTATTTTAGATCATCACCCGATTCTGCTCAAGTTATTCTACTCAATTTAGAGATCTTATATTTGGCAGTAGCTGCTGTTTTCCGTTTAAATGTGTGAAATACTATGTTCAAGATTCCATGTAGGAAGAACCAAAACGAACAAAGACCACGTAAATATAGTAAGAATTTTTTTTCTTGTTTTCCTTTTAAGTATCGTGTTCAAGTGTGATTAAAATAAGAAGCAGTACCTGCTTTCTATACGAATAGAAATCATTGGATCCCAGAATTGTAATGTTCAAACCTGCACCAATAAATCTGAAAGTATCAGTAATGAATAAATTAACTACTCCACTGATGTGGTTTATAGCTGATCAGGACGGGTAACGAACAGCTGCATCACCTTGCAGCAGCAGCTTGTCTAGTGTGTCCTTCTTCTCCTTATCAGTAACAATCGCTTTAGCAGCAGCTATAGAGAACTGTATCGCCTGCTCCACGAAAGGGTTTCCAGACTCCCTGTAAACATTGGCACAATGAGTATCTGTATAATACTACCAAACTCGAATTCCAATAAGAGTACGACAGATCAGGAACTCGCCTTGCAGAGGTCAACTGGAGCATCGAGTGCTTGAGGGACAGCTTGTAGGTGGCTTCGCGGGAAAGCTGAGGCGAGGTCACCTTCACATCCGTCCACCCCTAATAAAATTATTACAGCAAAGGGTAGAGGATAAGCAGCGGTTCGCTGGCACGGTAATGTGGGGGAGAGAGAGGTTGGGCTCACCCATGCCCAGGAGCCGGGGCTGAGCTCGTCGTGGATGGGGCGGACGATGGCGTAGAAGCGGGCGGTGGTGCTGAGGACGAGGCCGGGGTTGGGGCGCTCCAGCACGAGGTAGCCTCCCGCGACGAGCACCTTCCCCGGCGCCGACGCGACCCTGCACGACGCGGAACCGGGAGGAGGTTGGTTAGATGGCCGGATCGGAGCCCGCCCGGGGAGGCAGATGCGGAATCGAAGAGAGTAATTGGGCAGAATCAGGCAGTACACTCACACTTCCATGGTCTCCTTCCCCTTCGCTGCGGCTGAAGTGGAGCGCGGTGCGGCGGTGTCCGACACGGCGGGGAGGTCCTGCGCGCGCGCGGAGCCGCGGAGCAGCAGCACGTTTGTGGGTGCGGCGGAGGAACCGAGGATGAGCGGCGGGTGGCTGGAGCGTGGACTGGGGGCGGGGGGTGGGGCGGCGCCGCGCAGCTCGGGGCGTTGTGGTGTTTAGGTGCGTGCGGTGTCGCCGGAACGTGCAGTGCAGGATCCCACGCTCGATCTCGTTGACGGATGACGAACGTGGGGGTTGATGCTGGGCCTGGGGACTTGTGGCCGGGGCCGTGGCGAACGTGGCTCGATTGCGTTGATGGCTGGACCGGAGTAAGACTGGAGCCCATAGATATGGGCTTAGCCCGAACGCGCCACAGTCCACAGCTTTGATTTATGCGGACTGGTGGCCTGGTGGGCTGTCCGGGCCTATCATCATCATCAAATTAGAAAAATAGTGAAGCGTCCGCTCCGGGTGCACCTATTGACCGCTTTAAGCGGACCGTACGATCGGCTCCGCTTACCTGTAGTACGAAGAATAGGCTTAAATGGGCTGAGCCCATTTACGTATACCGTTTCGCACGTAACGTTTTGTCGTATCGCGTTACTGATTCGTGAAAAGGCTGGAGCACGTAATTCTCCTTCATTCTCGCCGTTCGCTTTTGTTTGCTTTCTTTTGTCGTGTCAGTTGTTTGTAGCTGGTTTTTTTTATTTTTGCTGCTTCTTCATGCACTCTTTTTTCAGTTCTAGTTCTTTCCTTAATGGCTAGTGTCTCTAGTGTCTCGAGAAAATGCGGAGTATTTTTCATACTCCATACTGTTATTTTCGAAAATATTATGAAAAAAGTGCCAAAAACTCAGTACTAAGTAGCAGTGCGAAAATCAAAGTAGGAAAGTTAGAGTTTCAACATATGTATTACATGAACGAATTTCAACTATGAACGGTTTTCTCCTTAAACGGTTTCGTCTTCAAACAAATTTTATTAAATGAACGCATTTCCATCTTCAATATTTTTGAAAAAAGAACGGATTACCAAACGGTTTCCAACTAAAACAATTTTCAAAACATGGTCAACGAACTCATACTAATGCAAGGACTACTCGCAAAGAAAATTAGGAAATGAAAGAAGGCTACCGAAAGAACAAGCAACGGATTTCCAAAGGTTGGTCACATGAACGGATTTCCAAAGGTTGGTTACATGAACGGTTTCCTTCTTTAAACATTTTTTCAAGAACATAATTTCATCTACAAACGGATTTTCTCCTTGAACGATTTCCGTGTCCGAACAAAATTTGAAAATGAACGCATTCCCACCTTGCACATTTTTGAAAATTGAAACGGATTACCACATTGAACGGTTTCCAACTTAAACAATTTTCAAATTTTACAAAAGGTTGTTTACATCAACGGATTCCCATGATGAACAAATTGCAAGCATGAACGGTTTACTTCTTTAAAACATTTTTTGAAAAACATAATTTCAACTACGAACGGATTTTCACCTTGGACATTTATATTACATGAACGAAAATTCAACTATGAACGGTTTCCGTCTTGAACGGTTTCCGTCGTCGAACAAATTTGAAAATGAACGAAGTTCCACGTTGAACATTTTTTAAAAATGAACAGATTACCACCTCGAACCGTTCCTAACTTAAACAATTTCTAAAAATGAACGTTTTTTCTCAAGGTTGGTTACATGAACGGAATTCCATGATGAACAAAATTCCTAGCATGAACGGTTTCCTTGAACATATCTATTACATGAACGAATTTCAACTATGAACGGTTTCCTCCTTGAACATTCCTATTACATGAATGAATTTCAACTACGAATGGTTTCTGTTTTCGAACAAATTTGAAAATGAACGAACTCCCACCTTGAATATTTTTGAAAAATGAAAGGATTACGATGTTGAACAGTTTCTAACTTAAACAATTTTGAAAAAAGATGAACGGATTTTCCAAAAGACATGAACAAATTTCCATGATGAACAAATTGTAAACATGGACGGTTTCCTTCTTTAAACAATTGTCAAAGATGAACGGATTTCACAGGTTGGTTACATGAACGGGTTTCCATGATGAACGAATTTCAACTATGAACATTTCCTATTACATGAACGAATTTCAACTATGAACGATTTCCGCCTTTAAAAATTTCCATCTTTGAGCAAATTTGAAAATGTACGAAAGTCCCACATTGAACATTTTTGAAAAAAAGAACGGATTACCACCTCGAACAGTTCTTAACTTAAACAATTTCTAAAAACAATTTTTTTTCCCAAGGTTGTTACGTGAACGGATTTCGATGATGAACAAAATTGCAAAGTATGAACGGTTTCCTTCTTTAAACAATTTTTGAGGATGAAAGGATTTTCACAGGTTGGTTACATGAATGGATTTCCATGATGAACAAATTCTAAAGCATGAACGGTTTCCTTCTTTAAACATTTTTGAACGGATTTCCACCTTGAACATTTTCCTATTACATGAATGAATTTCAACTATGAAATGGTTTCCGCCTTTAACAATTTCCATCTTTGAACAAATTTGAAAATGAACAAAGTCCCACGTTGAACAAATTTGAAAAAAATGAACCAATTACCACCTCGAATAATTTCTAAACTTAAAAAATTTCTAAAATTCGAACGGATTACCGCATCGAACAAATTTGTTACTTGAACGAATTTCTACCTTCAACATATATGGGAGTTGAACAACTTCGAAAAATTTATTATCGCACCTTCAAAAATTATGAGTAACGAATGGTTTCCCACTTTGAAAAAAATTATGAAAAATTCGAACGATTCACCATGTGAAATGTTTTCCAAATCTTGAACATTTTTCTTATTTCAACGATTTGCATGTAGAACAATTATGAAAAAAAGTCTCAACAATTTTAAAAAAATGAACGGTTTCAACTTCGAACAAAATTGTTACTTGAAAAAGGAAATTCCAACCTTGAAAATGAATGGAAATGTAATCTGAAATGGAGGTTGAGTTCTTCCTTAAATTGATTTGGTGAAAGAAAATATGATCTTATGTTTGTGTCGAAATAACTTTGGATCAGCACAACATATGATGTATGGTTTAGTAGGCATTGATGAAGGTGCAAATGAACCATCAAGTGTTCAAGAAGTTTGAGAAAAAAGATTGTCAGGTCTTACATCAGTAATTTTTGAAGGACGATCGCTACCAGCACTAAAGAAGGAACGAAAAAGGACACAAAAGGAACAACTAAGCAGACAACCAATACCTCAGTCACAAAACTCTCAGGTTTGTCAAAAGTCGACTGATCAAAGGAATTTTCGACTTTTTCAACTCAAGGACGAACGAGTTCAGGACGACACCTCCGCTTCAGTGAGACTCGCCTCCCGCCACAGGTGTTGCTGTTGGCTTTGCCCCCTCCTCTGCCGCCACCGCTGGAACCGGAGCCCCATCGCCCTTCACCTCGGGCTCCACCTTCTTCTTGCCGAAACACCTGCAACACACACGGATTAGCCCACAAAAAAGAAATATGCTAAAAAGAGCAACATACTTTTTCAATGTGACGAAACGACAAAGACTGACCAACCACAAAACTGCATACAACTAAATAAGAAGAAACAGAGATTGCAAGAATCAACAGGTCCAGATGCTGGTACCGGCTAATCCCATGATGATCTACCACCAAAAATAGGGCACTAGTGGCATCGCAAGTACAAAAAACAAATTCGAGCCAATGCTTCTGCGTTTAAAGGGAAAAAACAAGGGACCTTGCAAAAAATCGCTACTAGTACATCCGAACTAACAAAACCTTGCCGCTGACATAAAGTAGCGCTACACATAACGCATCGCATATCAGAGTGCTACACATTCGACCGTTTACTATCATGTATAAAATGCTTAGACAACTTTACATAACTAATGCACCAACGAGTTGTCATATAGTATATTGCACCAATGAGTTGTTATAGTATTAATAATTGCATAATGTGAAAATAAAAAGTCATGTTGATAGACAGAGAGTAAAGAAGTACACCTTCTTTTTCATTCTCTTTTCGAATGATTCAGGAGGAACTTGATTCTGGATACTGTATAAGATGTCATCAGACTTCAACATCCTGTACTTTGGAACAATTTCCTGCACATATTGAAAAGCAAAAAAATAAAATCATGTGATGGCCAACTAAATATATACATTTACTGTGTAAAAAAAGCTTCCTTGATCACATAACAAAAGAAAAATTACCTTACTGAATTCTCTCATAAATTTTCCAGTCCAATTATCAGAATATAGCATTATGTAAATTCCACCATCGGGTCTAAAAGAGTGAACAACCAGACAAAAAAAATGATTAGGAATTAACCAGGCGGTATGATACAAAAGTATTGGAATCCATTGTATGAACAGCATAAATGGGTACTCACAATGGTGCCTTAGAAGGATAATTTGTTGGTTTGGATTCCTTGAACTTTCCAATATCCTTGCCAAATAAATGGAGTTCCTTACATACAGTATTCAAGTTGAATAACTAGTGATCAAAAATGTAAATTTTTTAATAGATACAAAGTATAGAATGAAAATTAGACCAAAATAAAATATTAGTTTGCTGAAAAATACCAGGTTATTCATGAGTTTATCTTGAATTTCTTTTCTAGATGTGCAGGTAGGATCAAAGAAATTGATGGTGTCAAACAGGGGATTGACACACATCTACCCACCGGTGGGAAAATGCAGTTGTTTTTCAAGAGTGTAGAAAATAATCAAGCAAATTAACGAGCCAAAGAACATGAAAACATGATCATCTAATAAATGAAATATAAAAAGATGAACCAAGATAAAAAGAAATAAAAGGTTATATTACAATATCCATTGTTGCAATCTCGAAATCTGAATTCAGAATCATGTGAAACTCTTCTAGAACATATTTTTTGTCAAAGGCATTTGGATCTTCCATTAACTTGTCCCGCACAAGCAAGCATAAACACATAGAGGAAAAAATTTAGAATATAGAAAAAACGTGCCATGAATTTTAAACAATATGGAAACATACAGTAGAAGGTTCTTACAGTTATGTTTGTGCTGAACATAAACTTCTTCAAAAAAGGTTTGAATTGTGCATCATATTTAGCTCTATCATTGAAGATTTGAGAGTATACACACATAGTCTCCTTATCCACAATTCCATGAGCTTTGAACGAATTGAAGAATTTCTCATAAGTAAAAGCATGGCCACCTGTTGTGGGTATACTTTATGGGTATATCAACGACATGGCCTAGATCCGGCAAGCCCGGGTGGCCCACAGACGGTGATGGTGGCATGGGGCCCATCGGGCGGCCCAGTTGCTGTTGATCATGAAGGATGAAGTCCAGCCCAGGAACATGGAGCCGGATCCTAACCGACCTACGAAGGAGGCCGGATCCGTGGAGGCCCATAAAGTATCCGGATCCAGCACGACCATGAGGAAGGCGGATCCTTGACGTACACGGCAAGATATTGTACCGTAGTTAGGCAACTTGTATTCCGGCTAGGACTCTCCATGTAAACCCTAGATCCGTGCGCCTTTATAAGCCGGATCCTGGAGCCCTAGAGGCAGAACCACAACCATTGTAACAACGTGCAAGCGCCCAGATAATTCCGGACAAGCAGCAGTAGGCCCTGTCATCGTGCGGGTGTTCCGAAGCTGGGTAACTCGCGTACCACCGTCCCGTGTGCACTCCGCCCTATGGCCCCTACTTCTTCTCCCCCTCGTGAGGATCCCTCCTCCGAGGTATCGTCGATTAGGCAACGACACCACCAACCTCAACAAAGATAGGTCTGCCAGAAAAAAAAATCAGTAGTAAGCAACCATGACAGCTTATATCATTTGAAACAGAAATCATTCAAAAAAGATATTCAGATAGAAATATGAGATCATCCTGTAGATGCAACAACTTTCTAAGTTTTCATTTCTGTGGATAAAAAAAGGAAACTCTTAAGAATAAATAAGCATAAACCAGCTAAAACCATAGCAGGCAATTTTTCATTGAGACTTGACATGAATATCAATACAGGGAGAAAAAATAACATATGTTAAATGGAGCAGAACTGTAATGCTTGGTGCAATAACACATAACCGAAGAGGGAACTATAACAATAGACAGTAAGGACAAACAAAGCTGAAATCACAGAAAAGAATAATTTTGTCCAGTTTTGACATGAATATCGATACGATGAGATGCTACACAAAGAAAATCAAATTACAGTTTGGATTATGAGGTCTGGATGTAGCTTCGTTCAGTTTGGTTACGTGGTAGCTAAAAAACAAGCCTGCCTCTATACCATCCGCACTGAAAAATGTTAATCATGAACAAAAAATGCTATGATCATGCTCCACGATTGACAAAAAGACACCCCTATAATTATCAAAATTATCTTACAAAATCTAAACACAAATTTTGATATGAGCCACTATCCTGAAAAAGAATACACTAGGAGTACAAAAATTGCAAAGTTGTTCATATATTAAGAAAACATCAGTATTTGTAAGGTTGTTCCCATTTGACCTCGTTCAAATTGTTTAAGTTAGGAATTGTTTAAGTATCTTACAACTCTTAACACAAAAATTCACTAACAGCATACACAAGCTGATAAGCTTAAAAACAGTACTGATAAGAACCATGCAAGGCTTCTTCACAAAAAACACACTGCCAACAAATCTCAACTAAACCACGCTCTCTGGAACCTGAAACTACCTCCAATTATCAAAAAGTATCTTACAACTATTAAATACAATTTTCGCAAACAAGAAGGTAGTGTTAGGTTCCTAGCTTAGAAGAAAGCAAACAAGAAGGTAGTGTTAGGTTAGCAAAGCCAGTGTTGATCTTTTGAAAGCTATTCCCCAAAAGGAAAGTTAAAAGGTTGCACCAGTCGAGGCTCACTCACATAGTCACATGTGGTTTTCCCAATCTTGTATGTGTTTCAGCAAGCAAGATAATGATGTTCTGCCCCTGGGTGGTGCGGAATCGATCGACAAACAAATGCTATGAGGCTATGATAATGGAGGGAGGCAGGCACGCTGGTGCGCGCAAAGTGACACGAACAGGGCGTGTCCAACCAAACCAGCAATAAAACTAAATAAGAAGTGAAACTACACATAGTCATCCATCTGATTATATTACACCAAAAATCCACCTGAAGCACCAGCAAATAATTTCAAACCAGATGAAAAATCCCCCCAACCACCCACCCGAAGCACCAAAACCTAATTTCAAACCAGTAAACATACAAATTGATGTGTAGAAAATACACGTAGAGAAGCTATCATCACACGAATCTGGTAATCCAAGAAACGAAACGATCCACAACTACACCCGCGCCTACAGGAAACCCTAGACGGCTAAAAATAAGGTGAGACGGAAGGGGTACGGGAAATAGTACACGCACCTTCGGCTGCCATCGCCGACGAGACGAAGAATCGAATCGCCCGCCGTCGGAAGGCGAGGCGCTCCCGGAGAAACATGCGAAGGAACCCAGCGCCCGCCGCAGGAGAAGAACAAGGCGAGGTGGGCGAACCCAGCGAGAAACAGAAGCGAGGCGAGAAAAGGGTCGACCAGATTCTGAGTAAGACGAAGTAGTCAGCGGAAGTTAACGGGCCAGGCCCATAGCGCGCGGGAAAGCGCAGGGGGGTGTGCGGAGCGCCGGATCCCTCCCGCATTGAGCGGAGAATAGGGATTGCCGTCCGCTCCCCCAATACTAGGCGCTAATAGCAGATGGAAAACTGCACGTTAGCTAGTGCCTCTTGCCCTGCTCGCGCGGGAAAAGGCAGATTAAGCGCCGCCTCCTTCTTTTGCATCGATGCCGCAGCGACGCCAGGATTTTAATACCTAACTGCTGATGGGCTGGGTTTGAGATCTTGGCGCCCGCGCTTAGCGCCGCCCATTGTAGATGCCCTAATAGGTCAGGCCACTAAACCGCAAATAAAATAATTCCCTCTCTCAATGGGCGTCCCAGGCGAGAACCGCAAGATCAATCGTCGATCGAGCTTTCCGGTTTCTTCCAACAAGGACACACTAGTGGAAACCAAACATGTTACACTGGTTTGTAATTGGCTTTTGCACCAGTTGTGCAACCAGTGCAAAACAATCGACACTAAAGGTTCCCCTTTAGCAAAGGTTATGCTGCGAACATGTGTTAAAGGGGTACCACGTGGCGGCGACCGATGACCAGGGTGAGAAGACCTTTAGCATCGGTTCATAACACGAACCGATGCTAAAGGGTGGCCGCGTGGCGAGCCTGCACGTGGTAGCGGCTTCTGCCGCAGCAGCGTTTTTGGGCCATTTTCCTACCGGCGGGAAAATGGCCCCAAAACACTGCCGCGGTAGAACCCGCTACCACGTCCACGCCTCGCCATTTGAAATACATTGATGCACACATACAACAAGCCATTTTATTACACAACATCGTTATGAATATCGAGATCGAAGTGACCTCTTTCATCGAGCTTGGTCGAACATATTACATAATGGTACACGTTCATGCATATATATAATATAATTTCTATTACAATCCCTATTGTTCAAAATCGAATTGCTGATGGAATTCTCCGGTTGGTTTTGTGACCTCGTCAAGTAAAAATCCTGTCAATTCTTCTTGGATTGCTCGTACACGCTCGGTTGCTAGAAGACGTCCGGCAACCGTTCGATCTAACGTAAATAAGGGGGTCAATATATATGAACGAAACACAACACAATTGATGGTAATAAATTAAATTTTTGAATATTGTTTACGTACTCAAAGTTTTTCTAAAATTCTCCCCGTCTCGCAGGTCGTCTGGCGAATGAACTCTGTAACGGTACATTGCACTATGTGTGGTTTTGGTAATTAATGACAACCCCTATGGACTAATGTTTTCATTAAGTTTATATGAAGGAATATTCCATAGGAGGTAATACTTGTAGTCCATGTGTTGAATTTAAGTATGGATGCCATGAAGATAAAAGATATACCTTGAATATTGGCATCAAGATCATCGATTTGAAGACATATATGTGATATGATCAAGAAAAAGAAATGAAGATGGAGTTCTTATGTGGAACTCAATATTAGCTATGCTCTAGCTTATGTGTTAAGCAATGAATGATCAAAATCTTGAGTGCTTGGTTCCAAGTGAAGAATTCAAGATATGAATCTAAGTCGGTGTCATGATAGTCTCATAAGTTGAGCTATGGTTGACTAAGAATTAGAGCATGCAAACAAATGAAGAGTTCTTTATACACCTCAAGATAGTATGATACAAGGTTAACCAATACGAAGAGTGAGGAATAGATTTAAGTTTGGTCAACACATGAAGCATAAAGAATGTGCCACATGAAGTCATGTGGTATGGTAAGCTTTGTCAATTATGCTTTATGAACTAACCCATCATATGTGTGTCTTCGTGTTGTCTATGAGGGTTAGGTATCTTTCCATGGACGTGCATCAAAAGTGAATATAGCCCATGAGAGGATGAGATCAAGTGATGATCATCATCAAGATTGAGTTGGGTAAGTTCAAGATGAGCATCTCAAAAGGAGCATATGCTTGAGCTTTGCGTCCATTTGGTGATAATGGACATGTGAAGTTGTGCATCAATCGAGTTTTCCCATCATGGTGTATGGGGGAGCATTAGTGAGTCTTCACGAAGCAACAATGATCAAGTGAGGCACTCCGGCTTGAGTGGAGCTTGAAGAGTTATCATCAAGATCAAGCGAGATGCGCAAGGCACAGGTATGGCCTTACTAGGTTTTCCTTTTACCGATCTCAAGGTGGTTGTTGGGAGACTGGGTTATAGGATAGATAGCCGCACTATCAAGAGGGGGCTTTCGGTTGGGTAACTTGATCACATCGTCTTAGGAAGCTCAATCTTTTGCACGCTTTGCATTCCATAAATCATGTTGCTTCTTGGTGTTTCTCTGTGTGAGGTTCTTGAGCTTGTTGCTAGCTTTTCAACAAGCCCAAGTTCATCGAAAACGGAATCCGCATGCATCTTCTATAACGTTTTCGAGTTTGAACGTCGTTACCGTTTCTTGACGTTGGAAGGTTCCCTCTCTAAAATCATCTAAAAATATTCTATGAAGAGTCTCGATATTTCCAACAAAATTGTTTTCATCTAAATCGGAGTTCCGGAGCATTTTCTGTTAAAAAGAAAAAAAAATTCTGACTTTTAGGGTCCTGCGAAGTCCGCCCCACCACCCGGCCTCGCTGAGCCCCCCACCACCGGCCTGCCCGGTGGGAACTAGCTGTTGGGCTCGTGCACACCAGGCTCCTGACCGGCTCCTGACCCGGTGGCCGTCGGACCGGCTGGCCTAGCACCCGGTTGACCGGCCAGCCCCCGGTTGGGCCCTTGGCTGCTGCGCGGCCTGCCTTCACCCTGTCCGGCCTGTCAGTCGGTGCTGTCGGCCTATGCGCCGGTCTGTCCGGCGCCCGGCCCGATGGACCGGCTGGGTCATTTTTCTGCTAGTCTTTTTCCCCAACAGCTCTATTTTCTCCTAGACTATAAATAGGCCTTCTTCCACCTTGGGTTGAGTAAGTTCTTCCACTCTCTCTCCTCCATTGTTGCCTTTAAATAACTTGCCCTATCTCTTGATTTCCCCCATGATTCTTGCTCATTCTTGAGGGATCTAAGAGAGGAGATCTAGATCTACAATCCCCACCAATCCATTTCTACTCTAAGTGAGGGGAACCCTTTGGATCTAGATGTTCGAGTCATTTGTTGATTTCCTCCATTGTTCTTCCTCTTTAATTCCATCCTAGCATTTGTTGCTTTGGTGGGATTTGAGTGTCAAGGATTTGAACATATTTGGTGTTCTTTCTTTGCATTATTGCATAGTGTTGAGCTCTCCACCACGATTAGTTCGAGTGAGAGACCGTGAGCTTATTACTCTTGGATGGTGACCTGCTAGTTTGCTTGGTTGGTGTCCCGGTGACCTCTTCGTGGAAGGTTGTGAATGGGGCCGGGGGTTTTCTTTCGTGGAGTCTGTGAAGTGGGGTTGGAGCTAGCTCCGGAGTGGAGAAAAAGCTAGCCATAAGGAAAGGGCTATTCCTTCGTGGGATATGCTCGGAGAAGAAGGTGAGCCTTCGTGGCGTTGGGAAATCCTTTGTGGGATCCCCACCTCTCCAAACGTGACGTGCCTTATTACAATGGGAACACGAGAATGCATCTTCGTCTCCGCGTGCCTCGGTTATTTCTATACCCAATCTTACTTTCTTTTGTGATAGCCAGTAACCTGCGCACACGCATAACTCATCAATTACACTTAACATCGAGTAAGCGAAATATATTTAATGTGTACAAGACAGTAACACTCACTTGAAGTTGTAAGGAAATAGTATTTCCCTTTTGGTTTCTTGTTTACTTAACGCCCATACCAAGTCCAGTTTTTGCCACTTCAGGTTTGCATATTTCTCCAGTTCTATTAGCAACTTCTGAGTTATGTAATTGAACAAAATGGAGGTAACGAAAGCAATACCTCTGGAGATAGAGGCATACCACGTGCTTCAATATGAAGAAATGGTGAAATCCACATCTAGTTATTTACCAGTGACAGAATGCTTTAGGAGAAAACTATTGTTGTATGGATACATAGATCAAACATGGTAACAATATTATTACTATATAATTAGTGTGCACAATGAAAAGGCATATTTGCATTTTACAAATAAACATGGAAGGAAATAGCAACTCCTACATGCCTTACAGCTAGTTATCATGAATACATGAAGCATGAAAGGAAATTAACTATAATCTTTTAACTTATAAATAATGTGAGCATGTCACGTCATCTACTTCGAGTTTAGCAAGTACATCACTCTATTGCAGGAAGAATCCCACTCTCAGATTGCTAAGTTACACGTGACGCCCTGATGTTTTTACCAATTCTACTCAATTCATTACATTTTCTGATAAGTGAAGTCTAAATGCTTGTGACTCAAATGATATTTTGGTCATAAAAGCTAAGATCGTTACTCAATTCTACTTATTTTTAGATCATCACTCGATTTCTAGTCAATCTATTCAACTCACTTTAGAGATCTTACGTTTGGCAGTAGCTGCTGCTTTTCCATTTATATGTGTGCAATACTATGTTCAAGATTCCATGTAGGAAGAACCAAAAGGAACAAAGACCATGTAAGTATAGTAAGAATTTTTTCTTGTTTTTTCTTTTAAGTTTTGTGTCCAAGTGTGATTCAGATAAGAAACATTACCTGCTTTCTATACGAATAGAAATCATTGGAACCCAGGATTGTAATGTTCAAACCTGCAACAATAAATCCAAAACCATCAATAATGAAATAAACTAACTACTACAGCATGCAGCAGATTCATAGCAACTGTTGTGCTTTAGAGCTGATCAAGACGGGTAACGAACAGCTGCATCACCTTGCAACAGCAGTTTATCTAGTGTGTCCTTCTTTTCCTTATCAGTAACAATCGCTTTAGCAGCAGCTATGGAGAATTGTATCGCCTGCTCTACAAAAGGGTTTCCGGACTCCCTGCGAACATCAGCACAATGTGAGTACCAGTATAATGGTATCAAACTTGAATTCCAACTGCAGTGCAGCAAATCAATAGTGTTATGCAGCACTAGGACCCAGGAAGTGATGAGGAACTGGCCTTGCAGAGGTCAACTGGAGCATGGAATGCTTGAGGGATAGCTTGTAGGTGGCCTCCCGGGGAAAGCTGAGACGAGGTCACCTTCACATCCGTCCAGCCCTAAAGTTACAGCACGAGTGTACAGGGTAAGCACTAAGCAGCGGTTCGCTGGCACGGTAATAATATGGGGGAGTGGTGGAGTGACATGGGTATACCCTTCGAGTACCCATTATTGGTATACCTGGATCAGATCGGCCCAATATGGAAAAGGTCCAACAAGGCAACCCGAAGAAGTAGTTGACTAGGACTCTTGTAAAACCCTAGGTTGGTTGCATATATAAAGCTAGCCAGGGTACCCGATAGAGAGAGGTCAACAGATAGACAGAATATAGACAACATAGCTCCGCCTATGGCGGCACCCTGTAAACACATCTATGATCATATACTAGATTGCTAGCAGCACGTAGGGATCCTCCACCGAGGGACCCGAAGCTGGGTACGTCGTGTGCCTAATCTCGTCCCCGGAATCTCCATCGTCGCTCTCTCCTGAAACCCTAGTCTACAATTCGTAGGCATTGCCGAGGTGATCCCTCGTCAATTGGCGCCGTCTGTGGGAACCTGCGACGACTGGATTTTGTCATCCGGGCGGGATCCGTTAAGTTCATCATCAACAACTTTCAGTACATCATCAACTACTACATCTACCGGCCGGCCAGATTTTTTCGCGTCATCAGCAATCACCAGATCTCGTCTGGCCGGTTCGTCGGTAATTCATGGGGCTGCGGCCAATCGGAAAAAGTACGCCTGGAGGAGTACGTCAAGCGCACGAAACATGGAGTGACCCATCAATCCAGTTTGCAGGGCCGACTCGCTGAATTTGTGCGTGCCAGCTCCCTGTGGTAGTCTGCTTCGGGTGATGAGCGGCGGAAATTTTCTAGGCATCCGAACATACAAAGATCAAGTTCAGTCGTTGATCCAAGCTTCAATGAAGAAAACGAGGAGTAATATTTTCTGGTAGGCCATGTATTCAATCTTGGTCCAAAGCGATGCTTCACGTGGAATCAATCAGGGGGAGTCACTACGCGTCAAATAACCAAGAGATTGGAAGACGTTTTGACAGAAAAAGAAAAAAAAAAGAAAAAAAAGAAAGAAAAAAAGAACAACAAGAAGAGTCGGATTGGGTAGATTCAGGCAAATCAATCATATGCGGGCAAGTTGATAGTTCCAACATGGCAGGCTTGCACCGCTTGCTGTCAGACCACGTGATGTTAAATCAAGCACTCCTATACATCGGGTATCTGGCAGCATGGACTCCTCATCGTCCGATGAAAAGACCACCAGGCTTCGACTACTTTATTTCAGCGATTATATTCGTCATCGTGTACTCACCATCCTAGATCCACTACATCGGATGCGTCCTCTTCATCGACTACTTTCGGCCAGACGCCGCGTGACTACATCGGCTACTTCTGGTCAGGCGTCTCCGCAGCGATAAAAAGCTAAGTGTTCCTCTTCAAAGAGTCAATTATTATTTATTTTCTCCATACCCAAATACTCGGGGGCTATACCATTGCATTATTACAACAAATTCATCCAAACACTGGAGGCTGCGCCATTACTTCGTTACCACAAATATACTTGGTTACTTGGTGAATTTCTTTTCTTCGGCTCTGGATATATCTTCTTCGGCTCAGTGGAATTATTTTCTTCGGCTCAGTGCAATTATTTTCTTTGACTTAATGGATTTATCCTCTTCGGCTCAGTGGATTTATTCTCTCTGGATTACTAGATTGGTTTTCTTTGGGTTATTATTGGTTCACTTATATAATATTATCCGACGCGTTTCCGGGTCAATGGATTCATCTTCTATGGTTATTACTGGAACTATTTTCTCCGGCTCAATGAATTCATCCTC
This sequence comes from Lolium multiflorum, assembly GCA_030979885.1. Taxonomy (NCBI): domain Eukaryota; kingdom Viridiplantae; phylum Streptophyta; class Magnoliopsida; order Poales; family Poaceae; genus Lolium; species Lolium multiflorum. The sequence continues at coordinate 345,696,327 of CM061750.1, read as the reverse complement.
TATGATATCAACGGATTCATCTTTTATGGTTATTACTGGATTCTTGGGTCAATGGATTCATCTTCTATGGTTATTATTGGAACTATTTTCTCCGGCTCAATGAATTCATCCTCTATGATATCAACGGATTCATCTTTTATGGTTATTACTGGATTCTTCGGGTCAATGGATTCATCTTCTATGGTTATTATTATTTTCTCCGGCTCAATGAATTCATCCTCTATGATATCAACGGATTCATCTTTTATGGTTATTCTGGATTCTTCGGGTCAATGGATTCATCCTCTATGATATCGGCGGATTCATATTCAATATAATGGTGTAATCTTTAATATGGATTCATCTCAAGTACTTCATCTCGGATTTCATCTTCAGTATTTCATCCTTAATGGCCTTTTTTCGGCGACACGGATAATACTCGGGGGCTCGACAACAACTTCGCCTCGGGTCACAATTGCAACACGGCGTCTAAGCAACAATCATGACATCACCCCAGCAGCGCTCGGGGGCTCGGCTATTTATTCATCAACAATTTGGCGGCATCTATTTTCGCTATTTGGTGGTTTCTACTTCGGCTAGACTTCTTCTCTGTACTCGAGGACTTCATCGCGCATCAATTCCGTCGTGCCCAATAAAGCTAAGTGTTCCTTTATCTTACACAAAGTTGATTATCATTTACTTTCGCTGCACCCCACACTCGGGGGCTGCGCCATATTTCTTCACTATACATCTCAGGTTGGCAAAAGAAGAACTGTGCCTACAAAAATTGTCTTCAAGAGAGAACCCGACGAAATTGTCTTCAAGAAAGAACCCGACGAAATCTTCTTCAGGAGGAACCCGACGAAATCAAGAGAGAACCCGACGAAATCTTATTCAGGAGGACCAAGAATTTGCTGAAGAAGGACCGAAGAATTTGCCTGAAGAAGGACCCGAAGAATTTGCCGAAGAAGGACCCGAAGAATTTTCCTGAAGAAGGACCCGAAGAATTTGCCTGAAGAAGGACCGAAGAATTTTTCCTCAAGGAGGACCCGAAGAATTTGCCTGAAGAAGGACCCGAAGATTTTGCCTCAAGGAGGACCCGAAGAATTATCCTCAAGGAGGTCTCGAAGAATTATCTTCAAGGAGGTCCCGAAGAATTATCTTCAAAGAGGACCCGAAGAATTGTCCCCAGGGAGGACCCGAAGAATTGTCTTCAAAGAGGACCCGAAGAATTGTCCTCGGGAGGACCCGAAGAATTGTCCTCAAAGAGGACCCGAAGAAATTTTCCTGAAGGAGGAACTCGACGAAATTTTCATCAAGGAGGAACCCAAAAAAAGTGGACAAATCTTCGGGTCCATTGACTCATCATATTCCGAGCAAGAGCATCGGTGATGTACCCAACAAATATAGAAGAACGCAATATATTCGGCTGTCTCATCACACCCGAGAAAAATATAGAAGAGCCCGCAAAATGGGCCATTGCATCAGCCGAACAAGGCACTCGACAATATATTCTCAGAGCGCTAAAATCGCGCATAATCTCTGAATGCCGCAAAACTGCGAAGGTAAGACCGGATCCGTTCCGAGCGGCGTGGCACCGTCTCCGACGTCGGTTTGCTACTTTTTCCGTATCAACGGATACGAAGAAAAATCCTAACGGACGCGTTAGGTACCCGATAAAATATGACTGGGACTCGACATAATGGTAAGACCTTAAGCGGCACCTGTCGTTTACACCAGTATTCCGGATCATGTCCAGGGACATGATCTTGAAGTAGGTTTTTGCGGATTGCCACTAGAGCAGCAGTACCTGATCCGTCAGATGAACCAGCCCCATTTACCATTATCCCCGTACAATATAGATATGGATAACAACGGCTGGAGTCAATAAAAGATGCGCCCAGAAATATAGTCAAGTTCTTTATCGAGTAGTACAACTTGAGTCTATGCCAGTGCAAGCACCTGCCCATAGGCTCGGGGCTACTCTTATCGAGAGCATTGTTCACCCTCCGATAAGATACAAGAAAGAGGAAAAATTGTGGTGATAAAGCAATTTGAGCCTACACCCAAGTGCAAACACTTGGCTGTAGCCCTGGGGCTACTCCCATGGACGCTGGCGCACCCGATAGAAAGATAACTTCGACAGCATCTACGGCAATTTTACTCAACTCGATTCTACGACTCGAGTGGAGCCTACTCCCATCGGGAGCACATGGATTTCATCAAGTCTTCCAGAAATATAGTTAAGTTCTTCATCGAGTAGTACAACTTGAGTCTATGCCTAAGTGCAAGCACTTACCCATAGACTGGCTACTCCCATCGGAGCGCCGTGCACCCGATTGAAAAATAATTTCAAGAATCGTCGACATCATCTACGCTACACATGATCTACGACATGGACCTCGCCTTTGGAGATGATTATGCTTGGAGTCTCTACGCAAGTCTTCGACTTCCCTAGACACTCGGGGGATACTGACATGGGTATACCCTTCGGGTACCCATTATTGGTATACCCACTGTTCAAAAAATCGTCTGATTCAACGATTAATCACCGATTAATCCCTATTCAGTGGTCACCGATTAGCCGATAAACTCATTTATCGCCCGATTAACTCATTTATCGCCCGATTAATCGGCCGATTTGCCTATTAATCGCTAATCGTCAGCCAACCGAGTTGACCCCGATAAGCGATTTCCTCAACATTGGGTATACCTGGATCGGCTCGGCCCAATATGGAGAAGGCCCAACAAGGCAACCCGAAGAAGTAGTCGACTAGGACTCTTGTAAAACCCTAGGCTGGTTGCATATATAAAGCTAGCCAGGGTACCCGATAGAGAGAGGTCAACGATAGACAGAATATAGACAATATAGCTCCGCCTATGGCGGCACCTGTAAACATCTATGATCATATACTAGATTGCTAGCAGCACGTAGGGATCCTCCACCGAGGGGACCCGAAGCTGGGTACGTCGTGTGCCTAATCTCGTCCCCGGAATCTCCATCGTCGCTCTCTCCCGAAACCCTAGTCTACAATTCGTAGGCATTGCCGAGGTGATCCCTCGTCATGGAGGGAGAGGGAGAGATTGACCTCACCCATGCCCAGGAGCCGGGGCTGAGCTCGTCGTGGATGGGGCGGACGATGGCGTAGAAGCGGGCGGTGGTGCTGAGGACGATGCCGGGGTTGGGGAGCTCCAGCACCAGGTAGCCGCCCGCGACGAGCACCTTCCCCGGCGCCGACACGACCCTGAACGACGCACAACCAGGAGGAGGTTAGTGAGATGGCCGGATCGAAGCCCGCCCGGTGAGGCAGATGCGGAATCGAACATAGTACTCCCTCCGGATCGAAGTTCTTCCACTCTCTCTCCTCCATTGTTGCCTTTGAAGAACTTGCCCTATCTATTGTTTCCACCATGATTCTTGCTCATTCTTGAGAAATCTAAGAGAGGAGATCTAGATCTACAATCCCCACCAATCCATTTCTACTCTAAGTGAGGGGGAACCCTTTGGATCTAGATGTTGAAGTCATTTGTTGATTTCATCTTGTTCTTCCTCTCTAATTCCATCCTAGCATTTGTTACTTTGGTGGAATTTGAGTGCGAAGGGTTTAAACACCTTTGGTGTTCTTGCTTTGAATCATTGCATAGTGTTGAGCTCTCTGATGTCTACGGGTGCTTCTATTCTTGTAGACAGTGTTGGGCCTCCAAGAGCAGAGGTTTGTAGAACAGCAGCAAGTTTCCCTTAAGTAGATTACCCAAGGTTTATCGAACTCGGGGATGAAGAGGTCAAAGATATCCCTCTCATGCAACCCTGCAACCACAAAGCAAGAAGTCTCTTGTGTCCCCAACACACCTAATAGGTGCACTAGTTCGGCGAAGAGATAGTGAAATACAAGTGGTATGAATGAATATGAGCAGAGTAACAGAGAAAATAGTTGGCGTGGGTTGATGGTAGTAATATTGTAGGAAGTAAACAAGCGTAGTAACGCAGCAAAGAGTAATTCAAGAAATAAGAAACAAGCAATAAGCAGTATTTAGGAACAAGGCCTAGGGATTAGACTTTCACTAGTGGACACTCTCAACATTGATCACATAACAGAATAGATAAATGCATACTCTACACTCTCTTGTTGGATGATGAACACATTGCGTAGGATTACACGAACCTCAATGCCGGAGTTAACAAGCTCCACAATTCAATGTTCATATTTAAATAACCTTAAAGTGTAAGATAGATCAATACGACTAAACCAAGTACTAACGTAGCATGCACACTGTCACCTTCATGCTTATGTAGGAGGAATAATACACATCAATACTATCATAGCAATAGTTAACTTCGCAATCTACAAGAGATCATGATCATAGCATAAACCAAGTACTAACACGGATGCACACACTGTCACCATTACATCGTGAGGAATAAAACTACTTTAATAACATTGCTAGAGTAGCACATAGATAAATTGTGATACAAAACACATTGCAATCATAAAGAGATATAAATAAGCACTTCACTATGCCATTCATAACAGTGAATAAGTATTCTGTGAAATATAGCCTAAGAGACCCACACGGTGCACACACTGTCACCTTTACACACGTGGGACAAGGAGTCTCCGGAGATCACATAAGTAAAACTCACTTGACTAGCATAATGACATCTAGATTACAAGCATCATCATATGAATCTCAATCATGTAAGGCAGCTCATGAGATTATTGTATTGAAGTACATAGGAGAGAGATGAACCACATACCTGATGACCTCGATGGAGAACTACTCCCTCTTCATGGGAGCAGCAGGTGTTGATGAAGATGGCGGTGGAGATGGCAGTGTCGATGGAGGAGGCCTTCGGGGCACTTGCTCGGCAGGGTGCCGAACGAGACTCCGTCCCCCGGATCTTGGCTTCGCGATGGCGGCGGCCTGGAAGGTTTCTCGTACCGTGGCTTATTCCGTAGGGTTTTCGACGGGGGCTTTATAGGCGAAAGGGCAGCGTCGGAAGGTCGAAGGGGCGACGACACCATAGGGCCGCGCGGCCGAGGGTGGGCCGCGCCACCCTATCATCACGGGGCCCTGTGGCCCTCCTGACGCGGCTCTCACGGATACTTCCGGGCAAAATAGGAACCTGGGCGTTGATTTCGTCCCATTCCGAGAATATTACACTAGGATTTCGAAACCAAAACAAAGCAGAAAACAACAACTGGCTCTTCGGCATCATGTTAATAGGTTAGTTCGTAAAATGCGTAAATACGACATAAAGTGTGCATAAAACATGTAGGTATCATCAATAAAGTAGCATGGAACATAAGAAATTATCGATACGTTGAGACGTATCAGCATCCCCAAGCTTAGTTCTGCCGTTGGTAAAACGATAACAAAGATAATTTCTGAAGTGACATGCCATCATAATCTTGATCATATTATTTGTAAACATATGTAATGAATGCAGCGATCAAAACAATGGTAATGACATGAGTAAACAACTGAATCATAAAGCAAAGACTTTTCATGAATAGTACTTCAAGACAAGCATAAATAAGTCTTGCATAAGAATTAACTCATAAAACAATAAATCAAAGTAAAGGTGTTGAAACAACACAAAGGAAGATTAAGTTTCAGCGGTTGCTTTCAACTTATAACATGTATATCTCATGGATATTGTCAACATAAAGTAATATAACAAGTGCAATATGCAAGTATGTAGGAATCAATGCACAGTTCACACAAGTGTTTGCTTCTTAAGGTGGAGGAGATAGGTAAACTGACTCAACAATAAAAGTAAAAGAAAGGTCCTTCAAAGAGGAAAGCATCGATTGTGTATTTGTGCTAGAGCTTTTATTTTGAAAACATGAAACAATTTTGTCAACGGTAGTAATAAAGCATATGAGTTATGTAAATTATATCTTACAAGTTGCAAGCCTCATGCATAGTATACTAATAGTGCCCGCACCTTGTCCTACTTAGCTTGGACTACCGGATCTTTGCAATGCCAAGTTTCAACCAAGTGTCACAGGGGGTACCTCCATGCGCCTGTACAAAGGTCTAAGGAGAAAGCTCGCATTTTGGATTTCTCGCTTTTGATTATTCTCAACTTAGACATCCATACCGGGACAACATGGACAACAGATAATGGACTCCTCTTTAATGCATAAGCATGTAGCAAAAATTATTATTCTCATATGAGATTGAGGATATATGTCCAAAACTGAAACTTCAACCATGATTCATGGCTTTAGTTAGCGGCCCAATGTTCTTCTCTAACAATTTGCATGCTCCAATCATTAAGGTGATAGATCCTTCAGACAAGACGGACATGCATAGCAACTCACATGATATTCAACAAAGAATAGTTGATGGCGTTCCCGAAGCATGGTTATCGCACAACAAGCAACTTAATAAAAGATAAAGTGCATAAGTACATATTCAATACTACGATAGTTTTTAAGGCTATTTTGTCCCATGAGCTATATATTGCAAAGGTGAATGATGGAATTTTAAAGGTAGCACTCAAGCAATTTACTTTGGAATGGCGGAGAAATACCATGTAGTAGGTAGGTATGGTGGACACAAATGGCATAGTGGTTGGCTCAAGGATTTTGGATGCATGAGAAGTATTCCCTCTCGATACAAGGTTTAGGCTAGCAAGGTTATTTGAAGCAAACTCAAGGATGAACCGGTGCAAAAAAAACTCACATAAAAGACATATTGTAAACATTATAATACTCTACACCGTCTTCCTTGTTGTTCAAAACTCAATACTAGATATTATCTAGACCTTAGAGAGACCAAATATGCAAATCAAATTTTAGCAAGCTCTATGTATTTCTTCATTAATGGGTGCAAAGTATATGATGCAAGAGCTTAAACATGAGCACAAAAATTGCCAAGTATCACATTATCCAAGACATTTTAGAATTACTACATGTAGCATTTTCCAATTCCAACCATATAACAATTTAACGAAGAAGAAACTTCGCCTTGAACATTATGAGTAAAGCCTAAGGACATATTTGTCCATATGCAACAGCGGAGCGTGTCTCTCTCCCACAAAGTGAATGCTAGGATCCATTTTATTCAAACAAAAACAAAAACAAAAACAAACCGACGCTCCAAGTAAAGAACACAAGATGTGACTGAATAAAAATATAGTTTCGGAGGAACCTGATGATGTTGTCGATGAAGAGGGGATGCCTTGGGCATCCCCAAGCTTAGACGCTGAGTCTTCTTAAAATATGCAGGGATGAACCACGGGGGCATCCCCAAGCTTAGAGCTTTCACTCCTCTTGATCATAGTATATCATACTCCTCTCTTGACCCTTGAAAACTTCCTTAACACGAAAATTCAAGCAAACTCATTAGAGGGTTAGTGCACAATTAATAATTCACACATTCAGAGGTGACACAAACATTCGTTACACTTCTGGACATTGCACAAAGCTACTGGACATTAATGGATCAAAGAAATTCATCCAATATAGCAAATATGGCAATGCGAAATAAAAGGCAGAATCTGTCAAAAACAGAACAGTTCGTAAAGACGAATTTTAAAATGGCACCAGACTTGCTCAAATGGAAAAACTCAAAACTAATGAAAGTTGCGTACATATCTGAGGATCACGCTCGTAAATTGGCAGATTTTTTAGAATTTTCTACAGAGACTTGTGCCAGAATTCGTGACAGACAGCAATGTTGTTTCTGCGCAGCGATCCCAAATATAACATCAACTTTAGCATAGAAACTTTACTTGGCACAAAAACTTGATAAGGAGAGGTTGCTACAGTAGTAAACAACTTCCAAGACTCAACAAAACAAAAATTGCTGTAGTAAAATAAACACATGGGTTATCTCCCAATAAGTTCTTTCTTTATAGCCATTAAGATGGGCTCAGCAGTTTTAATGATGCACTCGCAAGAAATAGAAGTTGAAGCAAAAGAGAGCATCAAGAGGAAAATTCAGAACACATTTAAGTCTAACATGCTTCCTATGCATAGGAATCTTGTAAATAAACAAGTTCATGAAGAGCAAAGTAACAAGCATAAGAAGATAAAACAAGTGTAGCTTCAAAAATTTCAGCACATAGAGAGGTGTTTTAGTAACATGAAAAATTTTACAACCATATTTTCCTCTCTCATAATAACTTTCAGTAGCAACATGAGCAAACTCAACAATATAACTATCACATAAAGCATTCTTATCATGAGTCTCATGCATAAAATAATTACTACTCCCAACATAAGCATAGTCATTCTTATTAATTGTAGTGGGAGCAAATTCAACAAAGTAGCTATCAAATATAGGAGGTATATTGTAATCATAATCAAATTTATCCTCCATAACAGGTGGTAACAAAAGACTACTATCATTATAATCATCATAAATAGGAGGCAAAGTATTATCAAAGAAAATTTTCTCCTCAATGCTTGGGGACTAAAAATATCATGCTCATCAAAACCAGCTTCCCCAAGCTTAGAATTTTCCATATCATTAACAACAATGGTGTTCAAAGCGTTCATACTAATATCATTGCTACTAGCATGTAAATAAGATTCCATAGGTTTTTTAATTTTCGCAGCAAACAATCCATGTCTTAACTCAGGAAATAGAATAAAAAGCTCATTGTTGTGCATTATGCCTAACTAGTGTAAACAAGAAACCAAATGTCGCAATTGCAGAGTCTAAAGGAAATAGCTTCGAGTACTTACAACGGCACCGGAAAATAGCTTAGTAGCGAGATCCGGAGTGTGAGTACCTTTTACCTTTCCTCCCCGGCAACGGCGCCAGAAAAGTGCTTGATGTCTACGGGTGCTTCTATTCTGTAGGCAGTGTTGGGCCTCCAAGAGCAGAGGTTTGTAGAACAGCAGCAAGTTTCCCTTAAGTGGATTACCCAAGGTTTATCGAACTCAGGGAGGAAGAGGTCAAAGATATCCCTCTCATGCAAACCTGCAACCACAAAGCAAGAAGTCTCTTGTGTCCCCAACACACCTAATAGGTGCACTAGTTCGGCGAAGAGATAGTGAAATACAAGTGGTATGAATGAATATGAGCAGTAGTACGGCGCCAGAAAATAGCTCGCTGGCGTGCGATTGATGGTAGTAATATTGTAGGAAGTAAACAAGCGTAGTAACGCAGCGGTAGTAATTCAGTAAAACATGAAACAAGCAGCGATAGCAGTATTTAGGAACAAGGTCTAGGGATTAGACTTTCACTAGTGGACACTCTCAACATTGATCACATAACGGAATAGATAAATGCATACTCTACACTCTCTTGTTGGATGATGAACACATTGCGTAGGATTACACGAACCCTCAATGCCGGAGTTAACAAGCTCCACAATTCAATGTTCATATTTAAATAACCTTAGAGTGTAAGATAGATCAATACGACTAAACCAAGTACTAATGTAGCATGCACACTGTCACCTTCATGCTTATGTAGGAGGAATAATACACATCAATACTATCATAGCAATAGTTAACTTCGCAATCTACAAGAGATCATGATCATAGCATAAACCAAGTACTAACACGGATGCACACACCGTCACCATTACATCGTGCGGGAGGAATAAAACTACTTTAATAACATTGCTAGAGTAGCACATAGATAAATTGTGATACAAAACACATTGCAATCATAAAGAGATATAAATAAGCACTTCACTATGCCATTCATAACAGTGAATAAGTATTCTGTGAAATATAGCCTAAGAGACCCACACGGTGCACACCACTGTCACCTTTACACACGTGGGACAAGGAGTCTCCGGAGATCACATAAGTAAAACTCACTTGACTAGCATAATGACATCTAGATTACAAGCATCATCATATGAATCTCAATCATGTAAGGCAGCTCCTGAGATTATTGTATTGAAGTACATAGGAGAGAGATGAACCACATAGCTACCGGTACAGCCCCGAGCCTCGATGGAGAACTACTCCCTCCTCATGGGAGCAGCAGCGTTGATGAAGATGGCGGTGGAGATGGCAGCGGTGTCGATGGAGGAGCCTTCCGGGGCACTTCCCCGCTCCGGCGGGTGCCGGAACAGAGACTCTGTCCCCCAGATCTTGGCTTCGCGATGGCGGCGGCTCGGAAGGTTTCTCGTACCGTGGCTTATTTGGGTTTTCGACGGGGGCTTATATAGGCGAAAGGCAGCGTCGGAAGGTCGAAGGGGCGACGACACCATAGGGCCGCGCGGCCGGTGGGCCGCGCCACCCTATCATCTGGGGGCCCTGGCCCTCTGGCGGCTCTCGGGTGTTCGGATGCTTCCGGGCAAAATAGGAACCTGGGCGTTGATTTCGTCCAATTCGAGAATATTTCGTTACTAGGATTTCTGAAACCAAAAACAGCAGAAAACAGCAACTGGCTCTTCGGCATCTTGTTAATAGGTTAGTTCCAGAAAATGCGTAAATACGACATAAAGTGTGCATAAAACATGTAGGTATCATCAATAAAGTAGCATGGAACATAAGAAATTATCGATACGTTGGAGACGTATCACTCTCCACCACGATTAGTTCAAGTGAGAGACCGTGAGCTTGTTACTTTTGGAGGGTGACCTGCTAGTTTGCTTGGTTGGTGTCCTGGTGACCTCTTCGTGGAAGGTTGTGAAGGGGGGAGGAGGTTCCCCTTCGTGGAGTCTGTGAAGTGGTTGTGGAGCTTGCCATCTCCGGAGTGGAGAAAAAGCTAGCCATAAGGAAAGGGCTATTCCTTCATGGGATATGCTCGGAGAAGAAGGTGAGCCTTTGTGGCGTTGGGAAATCTTTCCTGGGATCCCCACCTCTCCAAACGTGACGTACCTTTTGCAAAGGAAGAGAACACGAGAATACATCTTTGTTTCCGCGTGCCTCGGTTATTTCTATACCCAAGCTTACTTTCGTGACCACGCCAAAAAAAAAAGCTTACTTTCGTGACGTACCTTTTGCAAAGGAAGGGAACACGAGAATACATCTTCGACGCGGAACCAGGAGGAGGTTTGTTAGATGGCTGGATCGAAGCCCGCCCGGTGAGGCAGATGTGGAATCGAACATAGTAATAATTTAGCAAAATCCGGCAGAGCGGACACTCACACTTCCATGGTCGTTTCCCCTTTGTCGGCGACTGAAGTGGAGCGCGATGCGGCGGTGCCCGACACGGCGGGGAGGTCTTGCGCGCGCGCGGAGCCGCGGAGCAGCAAGTTTCTGGCTGCGGCGGAGGAACCGAGGATGAGCGGCGGCTGGCTGGACCGTGGACTGGGGGCTGGGGCAACGCCGCGTAGCTCGGGCCGTTGTGCTGTTTACGGTGTCGCAAGCTGGCACGGTCGCCGGAACGTGCCGATCCCGGTCTGGATCTCGTTGACGAGCGGCAGCACACCAAGCAGCATCCACGAACCACGAACGTGGGCTGAGCATGATCACACGACACCACGCCGTTGGTTCTGAACTTTTTTCTTGAACGAAAAAAGGGAACTTCTGGGCTGGGTCGTGGGGGCTGCCCGGTACTCTTTTTGTAGAACTGTCTGGCCCGGAAGCTCCCTATCACGGCCTCAAAGTCTCAAACCAAACGTGTCACGGCCCACAACTTTGGTACTGCGGACTGGTGACCTGGTGGGCAAGGGCAAGGGCGGCGCGTAGTGGCTCGGCCAGGTCCAGTCTTCACTCTCAGTTTTCTTCGCTCTCAATTTTCTTCAGGATTTGGTAAAAAAAGTTAGCCCAGTATCATTAATTGGCCCAGTCTTTAATGTGTTGGTCCATCCTTCATGTTGGCTCGGGTACCACTGCCTGAAGACCGATATTAAACCAGAGAAGAGAATTATTCGCCCGCGCGGTGTACGATCCACGAGTGGCAGCCGGAGGCGCGCGAGTCAACAACGCCCGAGGGAACGAGTACGACACGTGACAGCCTACGTGAAACACAACCCCGAGCGAGTACAGCCAATACAATCGCGTCTTGCGCGAGTACAGCCCCGCGTGCACCCACTCGTGCACGAGTACAACCAATCCATTCGCTAGCTCGCTCGCTTCATCTAACATGCATCATGGATTAACGCTAGCTCTAGGCTTTAAGTAGGTAGCATCGACAATTATTCTCTTGTACAGTTACATACGAGTACGGCTACATAATCTTACTATAGTGAAGAACGAGTACAACTCAGTTAATACACGAGTACAGTTACGTACATCACACGAGTACAGTTGCACACGCGGGCGAGTACAAATACAGTCGCGCACACGGGCAGATACGTACAGTCGCGCACACGAACGAGTACAGATACAATCGTGCACACGAGACCGGTACAGTCGCGCACACGAGTAAGTACAGTCGTGCACACGAACGAGTACATGCACAGTCGTGCACACCAGTAAAGGAAAAATGCACCAAATACATTGAAAACAGAAGTACTTCTCAGTTCATGCATTAGTATAATTAGATACACACTGATACGTCTCCAACGTATCTATAATTTCTTATGTTCCATGCTAGTTTTATGACAATACCTACATGTTTTATTCACACTTTATGATGTTTTTATGCATTTTCCGGGACCAGCCTATTGACAAGATGCCGCAGTGCCAGTTACTGTTTTCTGCTGTTTTTGATTTCAGAAAAGCTAGTTTACAAATATTCTCGGAATTAAACGAAATGAAAGCCCACGGCCCTATTTTTCACGGAGTGTTCCAGAACACCGAAGGAGAGACGAAGAGGGGCCACGAGGTGGCAACACCATAGGGCGGCGTGACCCCACCTCTGGCCGCGACGGCCTATGGGGTGGGCCCCTCGGGCGCCCCCCGACGCTGCCCTTTCGCCTATATATTCCTTCCGTCGCGAAAACCCTAGTACCAAGAGCCACGATACGAGAATAGTTCCAGAGACGCCACCGCCGTCAACCCTACCTCGGGGGGTTCAGAAGATCGCCTCTAGCACCCTGCCGGAGAGGGGAATCATCACCGGAGGGCTCTACATCACCATGCCCGCCTCCGGACTGATGCGTGAGTAGTTCATCCTTGAACTACGGGTCCATAGTAGTAGCTAGATGGTTGTCTTCTCCTCTTGTGCTATCATGTTTAGATCTTGTGAGCTGCCTATCATGATCAAGATCATCTATTTGTAATGCTACATGTTGTGTTTGTTGGAATCCGATGAATATGGAATACTATGTCAAGTTGATTATTGATCTATCATATATGTTATTTATGATCTTGCATGCTCTCCGTTGCTAGTAGAGGCTCTGGCCAAGTTGATACTTGTAACTCCAAGAGAGAGTATTTATGCTAGATAGTGGGTTCATGTCTCCATTGAATCTGGGGGAGTGACAGCAACCCCTAAGGTTGTGCATGTGATGTTGCCACTAGGGATAAAACATCAATGCTTTGTCTAAGGATATTTGTATTGTTTACATTACGCACGGTACTTAATGCAATTGTCTGTTGTTTGCAACTTAATACTGGAAGGGGTGCGGATGCTAACCTGAAGGTGGACTTTTTAGGCATAGATGCATGCTGGATGGCGGTCTATGTTCTTTGTTGTAATGCCCTAAGTAAATCTCATAGTAGTCATCATGATATGTATGTGCATCTCTATTTGTCAATTTCCCAACTGTAATTTGTTCACCCAACATGTTATTTATCTTATTGGAGAGACACCACTAGTGAACTGTGGACCCCGGTCCATTCTTTTACATCTGAAATACAACCTACTGCAATCATTGTTCTCTTTTGTTTTCTGCAAGCAAACATCATTCTCCACACCATACGTTTAATCATTTGTTTTCAGCAAGCCGGTGAGATTGACAACCTCACTGTTAAGTTGGGGCAAAGTAGTTTGATTATGTTGTGCAGGTTCCACGTTGGCATCGGAATCCCTGGTGTTGCGCCGCACTACACTCCTTCACCAACAACCTTCACGTGATCTTCATCTCCTACTGGTTCGATAACCTTGGTTTCTTCTGAGGAAAACTCGTTGATGTACTCATCATTTTCCTCTTGGGGTTCCCAATAGACGTGTGCTTTACCGTCACAGCACTACTTTTGGCGCCGTTGCCGAGGAGAAGAAAAGTTACACCCCGGAGATTTCTAACTCCCCACGTCAGCGCGCGCTACATTTACGCGCTTGCGAGATCAGGCTCACTGGCGGGAGTCTCTCACCCAATCTCTTTAATTTGTTTATTGTCTTGCTTTATTTTATTTTTTGTCTTGTTTGCTTTCTTTATATCAAAAACACAAAAAATTAGTTACTTGTTTTACTTTATTTAATTCGGTTTGCTTTATTATTGCTAAAATGGGTACTCCTGAGAATACTAAGTTGTGTGACTTCACTAGCACAAATAATAATGATTTCATATGCACTCCTATTGCTCCACCTGCTACTACAGCAGAATTTTATGAAATTAAACCTGCTTTACTAAATCTTGTTATGAGAGAGCAATTTTCTGGTGTTCGTGGGTGAACGAGCAGATGCCATGGGATGGCTTATCTTGGGGCCGAATGGACGCTAGAGGATTCGGGGGAGGGTTTGTGACTAGATGGATGAACTTCCGGATGCTTTCCTCAAGAACATGGCCAGGGCCAGAGGTAGAAGAAGAAAGACACAAGGACGAACTCGCTCTAGATCACCATGTTCATTGATCTCAAGATAGGTTACAGGTTTCTTCTCTCTCTGTGGATCGCGCATGTAAAAGAAGCTGCCCCCTCTCCTTATATAGGGGAGAGGGTGGCTTACAGAACAAGAAACCCTAATGGGATCTTTGACTAGACAAACTACTTTACAAAGATACTTTATAAAGCTACTTTAATCACAGATGACGCCGGGGTCTTCTTTAAACATGAAGGATGACGCCCTCCGGCTTCTTTGACCGTCATCCTCCTCCTTGTCTTTTAGTCTTCGTTTAAAGCCACTTTGCTTAGCTCATCTTTGTCCTTTAGCTCCTGACGGAATCTTTGACCAGTCAGCCGGCATGTTCTCCCTTCCGGTGCTCCGGTATCTTTCCTTCCTGGTTCCGGTATACCCCTCTTGGGGATACCGGCCTAGCTTCACTTAGCCAAACTCTATTCTCTTATACCGGCATGAATATTAAACCGGTATCTTGAAGGGTGAGACCATCCGGTATGGCATACCTTTGGCATACCGGGGGTCATCCCCCCAACATTAGTCCCCGAAGCTGGTATAGTGGCGGATCTTATCCAACAGACCATGCCAGGTTCTCGTATCTTTGATACCGGTTTAACTTTCTTAGCCCTTGGCTCAAATCCGGCATCTTTGCTCGGACTCACATATTCTCTGTTCGCAAGACATTCTCCGGCATCTTGCTCTCCGGTATCTTAGTCTTTAAGTCTCTCCTCGACGCGGTCGAGAATATTTCGGGTTCTGTGCCTGTCAGAGACATGCGCACTGTGACTGTCGCGCCAGCGTCAGTTGTCACTTCGTATTGACACTTGCGCGCGCATTTAATGCACCGCTCCGGATCCCACTCACCGCTTCGGATCCCATGTGTACCTCCGTGTGGCCTTCTCTTTTCCGCGTGTATCTCTGTGACACGTGGCGATCAGCGACGCGAACCGTCGCGGGCCGCGAGGCAAACCGCACAGGCCCAGCGGTTTTCGGCCCACCTTCTCTCTCCTTTATAAGCTCAACTGCCCCTTCTTCTTCCTCTTCTTCGCACTTTCCTATCCTCGCGCATAGTGTTCTTCGCTCCTGCGCTCCTTCACCGCACTTCGTCAGCCGCTGCTCGCCTGAGTCCCGCCGCCCGGTGAACTCACGCCGTGCCTTCGCCGGACCCTGTCGTGTGGAGAGCTTCTGCGGCGCCTTCTTCTCACGCGCTGCATTCGAGCTTCTTCTTGGCCCTCACCGCCTCGCCGTCGGCAGAGCTCGCCGGCGACCGCGGGCCTGTTCTCTCGCCGGAGAAGTTCTTCCTCATCAACTGCGACACTCCAGGTCAGTTCAAATCTTGCTCTATTTGCCATTCGCTCGCTTTCCAGATCTGGGGTCTTTGGTGTTCTTATTTCTTCCTTTTTCTCTGGTTTTTCTCTTACTCGTAGATCTTCGCGTGTGGGTCAAGTGTGGGATTCTTGTTTCTTTGCCTCCTATCCAATGTCTGACGAGGAAACTTCTTCCGCGTCTTCCTCTTCTTCCTCCGCCAACCATAGCAAACGATCTTCCGGCGAATCTACACCTTCAGATTCGATGAGGGCAGATTCCGGCAAACAGCAGGAATCCGGTAGCCAGCATGGCTCTGACAGCCACCAAGAGGCCGGTAGTCCTCAAGATGCCGGTAGCTCTCAGGAGGCCGGTAGCTCCCAAGATGCCGGCAACTCCCAAGATGCCGGCAGTCGTCTAGAATCCGGTAGCTCTAGCCAAGCATCCGGCAGTCAAGTTGGGACGAGTAGCTCTGGCGAAGCTTCAAGCAGCTCCAGCCAATCTTCCGGCGAGGAGCCTTCCCCAGTCACACGCGGAGCTTGGATGGGCTCCAACGTTACTGAGTATGAAATAGATTGGCTGTACCGGTCCCGTAGGATTCCGGAAGGAGTCACTTGCCGGATTCCTGGTGACGAACTAATTCCGGACCCCGAGCCTGACGAACGCGTTGTTTTTCTTGCTCACTTTGAGCGCGGCTTCGGCCTTCCTCCTTCTTCCTTTTTCCTTGATCTTCTGGATTTCTACAAACTCCAACCTCATCATCTTCCTGGCAACTCCGTCTTTTACCTCTCCTGCTTCACCACCTTCATGGAGGCCTACATTGGCATACGTCCCACTCTCGAGACGTTTGCCCGCTTCTTCGCTCTTCGGATTAATTCCGTTCAGGGCAAAAATATTCCTCCACCCAAGCCCCCCGTTCAATGCGGGTCTTGCATCATCGGCAAGCGTCAAGGGAGCCCCTTCTTCGAGTTCTCCGGCCTGGAGTCTTGCCGGTTATGGCAAGGGACGTTTTTCTATGTGAAGAACAACGGCCCCGCAGATCTTATCTGCCTGCCTCCCTTTGATCCGGCGCCGCCCGCCAACTGGAGCTACAATCCGAAAGAGTCTCACAACGAGACCAACCGGATTATACGCTTCATGAAGCAGAAGATGAAGGATACCGGCATCTGCTCTGACGATATCATTCGCACCTTCATATCGCGGCGGGTACTTCCTCTGAAGCGCCGCGCCCATAGGATGAGCGAGATGTACGGCCCTGGCGATCCTACCAAGATCACCGGCCTGCCCCTTAGCAAGAAGGACGTTGTCCTCAAGGCCAAGCAGATTTGCCAAACTGCCATGCGCTTTAACTGGAAATGGGGCCTGCTTCCCTTCAGCACTACTAACCCTCCGACCCAAGAAGTAAGGGACTATGCGATCGGGGTTGTTTCTTGCCGGTAACCTTTCGCTTTTGCTTATTTTCTTTTTCATGTTTCAGGCCAAGGACCGCTTCCCCCTCATCGAAGCCGAGCGGCGAGGATCTTGCCGGAAGCGGGCCCTCGACTCCTTCGACCCAGATCCCCTCGTATTTTGGAAGGATCTGAAAATGGGCAAGACCCCGGCATCTCGCCTGGGCCGGTCTCCGCCAAAGCCAACCGGGTCCGCCGACGACCTGGAAATGCTTGAGGTATCTTCTTTTCCGGTTTCTTTTATTCTTCCGCTATCATTTTCCTTCGAGCTGCTTCTTAACCTTGTTCAAACCTTAGATCCATGAGCATGCGCCGCCCCTGCGTGCCGAGGCCGGCACGGAGTTCGTGGACAAGCTCATGGCCCAGGGCCAGAAGAACAAGCGGCCGCCATCTGACGATGGCTCCAGCCAGGCCCCTCCCTCCAAGCGCTTCCGGACAGAAGAGCTGGGGGAGAAGAAAGTTGGCGTGCGCCGCTACGCGCGCAAGCAGATGCCTACCGCTGCCGGGTAAGTTTTTATTTCCTGACTCGTCTGATTTTTGCTAAGTCCTTTTTCCGGTTGCATTTTTCCAACCATCTCTCTTTTTTCTCTTTTTCTTCAGCGCCGCGCTCAAGCTGGGCTCCAGACCCTCGGGCTCTGAAGGTTCCGCAAGGACCTCAACCCCTCCTCACTCAAGCCCGGCACCACCTGGTGCCGGCAACATCTCTGCCTCCCTTTCGGGGGGCACGACAAGTTCGGGGCGTGCGGCCCCTACATCTTCTGATCACCGCACGGAGGAGGATCCTTCCTTCTTCCTCGAGAACCAAGACACCGGCACCAGCAACATCGGTGCCGGAGAAGAAGAAACTACCGGGCAGGCGGAGCCTCCAGCTCCTCCTGTCCTCGAGAAAAAGACAAGTCCCGCGCCGGAATCCTCCGCGCCGGGAAGCTCCAACTCAGGTGGCGCGTCTACCGCGCCCCCTTCTCCACGGACCATCCTCATGCCGCCGCCAAGTGCTCCCGGCACCCAGCCTTCCGGGGCTGCTTTTGCCGCGCCGCCGCCCAAGACCTTCAAGTCTACCAAGGGAAAGGCGACGGCTCCCGGCACCTCCTCTGCAGCCCCTGGGCTGCACGTCTCCAAGGCCGCCCAGAACACTGTCACCAAGGCCACCGGTCTTCTGGGCCGCATAACTAACTTCAAGCGCCAAGGCCAGGATCTGGGGCACCTCATGCCCTACGCCCAGAAGTGGAACGCCGCGGACATCACTCCGGCGACCCGCGGCCTGGGCAAGGACAGGCAGCCGGCACCTGATCCCATTGGGAACCGCTCTTCCGAGGAGCACTTCACACGGCTCCGCTGCGCCGTGAAGGAGCTGGACAGTTCGTGGTATGATGCCACGAACAATCTGATGGTACGTTTTATCAACTTTCCTTAATTGCCGATCTCCTCTCTTCCGGAGTCTTTCAGCTTTTACTTTCATGCCGGTTTCTCTCTTGTCTATCTTCCCAGTCCCCGAGTTTTGTGGTGAAAGCGTAGCTTTTAGGGCAAAACTTAAACTTTAAAAACTTAGCGCGAAACCGGCACTGCCAGTCCCCGAGTTTCGGGTTAAGAACTCTGTTCTTAGCGCGAAACTTTACCTAATCTTTTTGCTTTGAACAGCTCACGGCTGATGCTCGGAAGACCCTCTTCGAGGAGCTCTTGTGGGAGCATCGGGAGCTTGTGGAGGCGCATGACAAGTGCCAAGGTATATTTTTGTTCTGCCGGCATTTTTCTTACCGGAACCTTTTTTCTTTCTGACACTTGTAATTTCTTCTTGACAGTGCTCCCGGAAGCTTCCATTGATGCCCTCAAGGAGCAGCTCGCCAAGGCCCAACGTACGACTTTCTTACCGGGATCTTTTTTCCTTCTGCTAACTTGTCTTTACTTTGAATTTTACCAACACCTTGTTGTTTACACCCTCCTTTCCGGCTCACAGGGGAGAAGGAGCAGCTGATCAAGCAGCATCAGGAGGAGCTGGGCGCCCAGAAGACCAGCTACCAGGAGCTCAAGTCCCAGCTTGTCCAGCTGGGTCTTGACCATGCCAAAGCTCTCGAGGCCGCTGCAGCTGACGCAGCGGCTAAGATGAACGAGGCCCTGGAGAATGCTAGCGACGCCACCGTGGTGCTGCAAGCTGAGCTGGAGGAGCTGGCCAAGGCCCGGAAGGCTGCCGAGGAGAAAGTCGCGCGGTTGGAGGAGGAGCGCAAAGAATGCCATCAGCTGATCCTCCAAACCGACAACCTTGCCTACCGTAAGCTCTCCGATTAATGCACACAAACCATTTTTCCTCCGGTCTCATTTTCTTTTCGCTATCTTTTCATCCGGTCTCTTTTTCTTCCGGCTTCTCTTTTTCTTCCGGCTTCTTTTCTTTCCGGATTCTTTTCCTTAGCCGTTTTTCTTCTTTGCACAGGCCTCTTCCCGGACTCCCAGACTCATGCTGTGAAGAAGGTCAACGCGCGCCGCACAGCCCAGGGCCAGGCGAACCTTGCCGTGCCATGGACACCCCATGACCATCTGGTCGCGCTTAACGCGCGGGTGTCCCATATGCGCGCCATCGATCGCAACCTATCGGACATTCCTGAAGTAGCTTCCCAGCTCTACAGGACTCTCTGGCCTGGCGAGGTGGTGCCGGACACTTTCTCCTTGATCAGCGATCGCCTCAAGGGCGCCGGCAGGAGGATCCGCGAATGGCAGTGCTCTGCTGCCCGCGCTGGAGCAGACTCTGTCCTCCGCGTCGCCTGCTCTTGGTACCCGGAGCTCGACCTGGATGCCCTTATCGGCGTGCGCGAAGGCGCGGAAACCGACCTGGATCCGATCCTTGCCGCCAAACGGCAAGATCGCGCGTACCGGATCGCGGAGTACGCCGAAATGCGCACCTTCATCCCTCCTCCCCATGGCGTCGAAGATTTTCTTGACGAGGAGGGAGATGAAGCCGAGGAGGAGCCCCTGGACGATGCTGGTGCCGGCGACGCTCCCCCTGAAGCTCCTGCTGCCTGATTCTCGGCTTCCAGACTTTACCTGTCATGCCCTTGGCCCTGTGTGGCTTAAAACAATCTTTTGTTAAATTCTGCCCCGGTATGCCGGGGCTTATGATGTAAAACTTAAGTCCGCTTATGGTTGTCGTACAACTTCTGTGCCGGTAGGCTATACCGGTAGCTAATTATCTTTAGTTTGTCTTAGCATTTTCGCATTTGGTTTTGCCTTTATCCTGCACTTGCAAAGATTTTCAAACTGTTTCTGCATCCAATTAGATGCACATCTGGCTCTTTTGCCTTGGCTCTGCCTGCCTTCTCTGGGCGCTTTGGCGTATGAGCACAAGGTTCTTTCACCAAACAAGCATTTTCTTGAACTTAGAAATAATTCGAAATTTTGCAAAAAACCGGTATGACCGGGGTTAGTTAAATTTTTCCGAATTGTTCTTTCCCGGTTTCCCTCTCCACAATTCATGTGCTTATCCCCTACCGGTTTATCTTGCTTGCCATGAAGCCAAGTTATGGACAGCAGCAGAGTCGAAGACTCCGGTAGGGTTTAGCACATTACTAAACCGGAAAGAAAAAGCGTTCAATAAGCAACCGGCAACAGAAAAAATAGACATGTTCCATGCAATTTAAACAAGACAAGTCCCCGAGATTCATTCGAGGTTCCGACATCTTTTTATTCATAGCATGTAAGGTACAAAAAGGAACTTCTTACACCACAACTTCAAGAGTAGAAAGGACGCAACAAGGCTACGTTCCATGGGCGCTTGGTCTCGTCTCCGGATCTGTCCGCCTTTCCCTTCTTCCATTCCTGCGCATCGATTAGGTAATATGCATCGTTGTGGAGAGCTTTGCTCACAATGAAAGGTCCTTCCCATGGGGGTGACAGCTTGTGCCTGCCTTCAGTGCGCTGCACCAGGCGTAGCACCAGGTCTCCTTCTCGGAATACCCTCGGGTTTACCTTCCGGCTGTGATAGCGTCGGAGGTTTTGCTGGTAAATGGCTGTTCTTGCCAAAGCTAGCTCTCTTGCTTCTTCTAGCAAGTCTACATCATTTTCTCTGGCCTCTTTTACCTCTTCTTCGGTATAGAGCTGCACCCTTGGTGAGTCATGGAGGATGTCGGTTGGTATGACCGCTTCTGCTCCATAAACCATGAAAAATGGGGTGTATCCGGTGGACCGGTTCGGAGTTGTTCTTAGACTCCAGAGCACTGACGGTAGCTCATCGATCCAACATCCCGGCGACTTTTCCATTGCATCAATGAGCCTTGGTTTGATACCGGAAAGTACCAAAGCATTTGTTCTTTCAACTTGGCCGTTGCCTTGTGGATGCGCTACTGAGCACAAATCCAGCCGGATGTTTTTACTTTCACAGAACCGTTTGAACTCTCCTTGGGCAAAGTTTGTGCCATTGTCAGTTATGATACTGTGCGGGTATCCATACCGCAGGATTACATCTTTCAAGAATTTCACTGCTGTGTGGCCATCACATTTTGCGATAGGCTTCACTTCCAGCCACTTGGTGAACTTATCCACCATTACCAAGATGTGGGTCATGTTTCCCCTTGCGGTTTTGAAAGGTCCAACCATGTCTAGGCACCAAACGGCGAAAGGCCAAGTTAGCGGTATGGTTTTTAAGCCGGATGCTGGGGTATGGTTTTGCTTAGCATACCTCTGGCAGCCATTGCATTTCCTTACCAAATCCTCAGCATTGTCCAAGGCTGTGGGCCAGTAGAACCCATGCCGGAACACTTTTGCTACCAACGCTCTTGAAGAAGCGTGATGCCCGCATTCTCCTCGATGAATCTCCTCAAGCATTTCTTTTCCTTCTTCCGGCTCCACACACCTTTGGAGGACACCGGTAACACTTCTTTTGTACACCTCGCCATTGATGATGGTGTAAGCTTTGGACCTTCTCTGTATCCTTCTTGATTCATTTTCGTCAACCGGCAAGGTGCCGTTGATCAGGAATTCCTTAATAGGTTCGACCCAAGATGGTGCCTCTCTAACCACAAACACCGGCATGTCTATGTCCATGCTGTCCACAAGCATTGCCTCTTCCGGCACGGGCGTTGCAGTCCCCGAGTTTACCGGTGCAGTCCCCGAGTTTGCCGGAGCAGTCCCCGGGTTCCCTTCGTCAACCTCCATTGGCACCACATGTGACTCCGGTACAAAAATTGATTCCGACTCCGGACTTGGCTTGATTGATGGAACTCGCAAGTGCGCCAGAGCTATCCCGGGAGGAATTTCTTGCCTGGATGAGCCTAACTTGGATAAAGTATCCGCGGCCTCATTTTCTGCACGTGGCACATGGTGGAACTCGCATCCTTCGAAGAAGCCGGCAATCTTTTGCACATGGAACCGGTATGAGGCCATGTTGGCATCTTTTGCGTCCCAATCTCCGGAACACTGTTGCACCACGAGGTCTGAATCACCATAGCAAATGATCCTGAGTGCCCCTATTTCTTTTGCAACCTTGAGTCCATGTATCAGAGCCTCGTATTCAGCGACATTGTTTGATGCCCTGAAGTGCACTTGTAAAACATACCGGAGGTGATCTCCCTTTGGTGAAGTGAGTACCACACCGGCACCTAGGCCCTCCTTGAGCTTGGATCCGTCAAAATGCATCTTCCAGTACTCTATTTTGTGTTCTGGCGGCTTGTATTGTATCTCCGCCCAATCGACCAAGAAATCAGCTAAAGCTTGCGATTTTATGGCATCTCTTCTTTCATATACCGGCACATACGGTGATAGCTGAATTGCCCATTTTGCAATCCTGCCGCTGGCATCCTTGTTGCCCATGATATCGGAGATGGGTGCCTCGCTCACCACTTTCATGGGGTGTTCCTCAAAGTAATGCTTGAGTTTCGTGGCGGCCATGAACACACCATAAGTCATTTTTTGAAAGTGCGGATAGTTTTGCTTTGATGAGGAGAGCACCTCGCTCAGGTAGTATACCGGCCTCTGGACGGTTTTTCCTTCCTCTTCTCTTTCCACCACAACCACAACACTAACCACCCGGTTCGTTGCCGCTATATAAAGCAACATAGGCTCTCTTTCCAAGGGTGAGGCCAAAATTGGGGCCGTTACAAGCATGTTTTTTAACTCTTTAAACGCCGCGTCTGCCTGTGTGGTCCAGACGAAAGTATCCGATTTTCTCATCAAAGCATAAAGCGGCAAGGCCTTTTCTCCTAGCCTGCTTATGAACCGGCTTAGCGATGCCAAGCTTCCGGTAAATTTTTGCACATCTTTCAGTTCTCGCGGAATGGTCATTCTTTCTATCGCTCGGATTTTTACCGGATTGACCTCAATGCCCCGGCTTGACACAAGGAAACCAAGCAGCTTGCCGGCAGGGACACCAAAGGTGCATTTTGCCGGATTGAGTTTCATCCGGAACCGCCTTAGGTTATCGAATGTTTGCCGGATGTCATCGATTAGGGTATCTTTTACCTTAGTTTTTATCACGATATCATCCACATAGACTTGCACATTCTTTCCGATTTGATCGAACAAGCATTTTTGCATACAGCGCTGGTACGTTGCACCAGCGTTGCGCAAACCAAAAGGCATAGTAACATAGCAATAAGCCCCGTGCGGGGTAATGAACGCAGTTTTTATTTGATCTTCTTTTTTCAGAGGGATCTGATGGAAGCCGGAATAGGCATCCAGAAACGACAACAACTCACACCCAGCAGTAGAGTCAATCACTTGATCGATTCGGGGCAAAGGGAAAGGATCTCTTGGGCAAGCTTTGTTGAGGTTGGTGTAGTCGATGCACATGCGCCACACCTTGGCAAGTTGTGCCTCCAGGTTCTCATCTTTTTTCTTCTCAACCAACACCGGATTGGCCAGCCACTCTGTGTGCGTGACCTCCACGATGAAACCGGCTACCAGCAGCTTTGTTACTTCTTCTCCAATGATTTTCCTCCTATCTTCAGCGAACCGGCGCAAAGGTTGCCGCACCGGCTTAGCATCCTTCCGGACATTTAGAGAGTGCTCAGCCAGCTCCCTCGGAACCCCTACCAAATCATCAGTAGACCAGGCAAAGATGTTCCGATTCTCACGGAGGAAGCTGACGAGCGCGCTTTCCTATGCTTGGCTGAGGCCGGCACCGATACGGACGGTGCGCTCTGGGTAAGCCGGATCCAGCACAATGTTCTTTGTCTCATTTGTCGGCTTGAATGCCGGTGAGTCCAAGCTTCCACTCATTGCCGCTAAGCTCAACTTTGAGGACTGAGCCAGCGCACAGCAGTTTGCATTCTCTTTTTCTCCTCCGCGATCACCAGCGATTCCGCTAGGTTCGATCCGGCAGATGCTGTTTCCATTGAGACTTTGTAGTTTCCCACCACAGTTAGTGGTCCACGAGGTGCCGGCATCTTCATCTTGAGATAAGCCGTATGGGTTGACGCCATGAACGCTGCCAAGGCCGGTCTCCCCAACAAGGCATGGTATGGACTATCTAGGTCCACCACCTCAAACTCAAGGTTTTCCACACGACAATTATCGCGTCCTCCAAACGACACATCCACCCGAATTTTTCCTATCGGGGCACAAGACAAACCGGGAACAATCCCATGGAAAGTTGTGTGAGTTGGCTGCAACATGTTTTCTGTTATGCCAAGCGTACGCATGGTGTGCTTGTACATGATGTTTATGCTGCTACCATTGTCTATCAGCACCTTGCTGAATTTTACTCGAGTTTCCGGCCCCTTCATGATTGGGTCCACCACGAGAGCGTATCCACCCGGATTCGGCATGACTTTGGGGTGATCCTTGAACGACCAGGTGATTTCCTGATCTGACCACAGCATGTATTTTGGAACTGCCGGCATCACGGCGTTTACTTCCATGGAACGGCGATGCACGCTTTGCCTGTCCATCGGCTCAGTGACAAAGACAACCATGCACAAGTGTGGGTCTTCATAAACATTCCGGCCTAAAGGTGCCGGTGGAGGTGGCTGGTCATTATTTTGCTCCACCCGGTTAACCTGCTGGTACTGCTGCCTGTTTGGCTGTACCGGTAAGGCGTTTGCTCCGGTAAGCGGTGGTGGAGGTGGTAACTGTTGCTGTTGCTGCATGGGGCCCCCTGGCGCCTGCGCATCTTTTACCGCTCCTTTTTGCATCAAGAACTTGGTCCAAGAACAATCCTTCGTCAAATGATTTGACGGGTGATCCGGATTCGGTGTGTGCCACCGGCAAGGCTGGTCCATGGCGGCTTCCATGGTGTACTTCACGGGTTCCTGCCAGTTCTTTTTCTGGCCCCAGGGTTTCTTTTCTACCCACTGCTTCTTAGGACCCGCCCACGGCTGCGATCCGGTTTTTTGTCTCTGACTGCCGCTGGCGTCAGAATTTTCTTGCACGGCAGCAACTTGCTGAGATGCGTATCTTCGATCTGGGAAATCTTCCCTCCTTTTGTTGTTGCGGTTATCCCGGTACTGCTGCTGGTGCGGATTCGACTGCTCCGGCTCAGCTTGTACTGCCGGCTGCATTGGGTCTCCCAATGCATAGCTGTCTGCCACACGTATCATCTCTGCTAGAGTTGTGGGCATGCTTCTCTGCAGCCTTTGCCACAAAGGTGATCCTCTCCGGCATCCTTGACTGAACCAAGCAATGGCTTGTGCCTCAATCACTCCTTCACATGTGTTTCTCATTGAGTTCCACCGGGTGAGATAATCCCGGTCTGGTTCTCCTGCACGCTGTTGGCACAGCGCAAGCTGTTGGGGCCGGTTTGGCCTCTTGTAGGTGCTGCTGAAATTGTTCACAAATGCTTCCTCAAAGTCCAACCATCCGTTAATACTTCCTGCCGGCAAGTTGTTTAGCCAGATCCTTGCAGGACCCACAAGGTAAGACGGTATGATTCTTACTGCCCAACGCCGGTTTACTCCACCACCAGCCACGTAAACTGCTGTGACATAATCTTCCGGCTTGGTCGTACCATCGTACGTTCTCGTGTCTCGGGGCAACTGGAAATTGCGCACCGGTGGTTCTTCTCTCATGATCCGAGGGCCAAAACACCTTGGACCAGGAGGTCCTTCACATTCAACTATCGCAGATAACCGTACTCTGTCCAGCCTGTGCCTCGCATCCCGGTCTGGCAGACATCTTTCCCCTAGGCGTTCTCCCAAAGGGTTCCGGCGGACTCTTGTTCGTTCCGCCTCGGAATCTGATTCATCGTATTCTTCCAGTTCCGCGGCCCTTGCTTGCCGGTACCCTGGTGGTGGCATCTCTTCATCCACGCACGCCACTCTTGCGGCTTGATAATTTTGCCCGGTTTCATATCTACCGGCATGATTGTTGCCGGCATAGCCTCCCTTGGCATAGCCCCGATCTGCCCCTTGGCTTTTTCTACCGGCATCATATTGCCCGGCTTTCTGTTTTCCGGCAAGAACTGGGTCATACACAGTCATCTGCCGTGCATTCTTTTCCTTTCTTTTGTCCGGATGAGGCGATGATGCCTGCCCCTGGGACTTGCTTCCGGCATTCTTTGTTGAACGCGCGGATTTTGAGGCCACTGCCTCGTTCAGCTTAGCCAGCTGCTCTGCATTTTGCTGCTCAATGGTTTTCAACAGCTCTTTCACACGCTCTTGCTGCTTTGCCAACTCATCACCAGAAAGAGATTCACACAACTCTACTGCAGCTTTAGCGGCCTTTATAGTTTTATCCGGACTACTGTACTTAGGCTTTTCTACGATGCTTACAGATACAGATGCACTTTTGCCGGCAAGAACTTCTTTACGCAAATCCTGATCTAAATTGCGAGCTTTAAGCCGGTTTTCCGGCATCCTAGCAGCATGAGCACTAACTGAAGCAAAGCCATGAGCAGCATTGTACTCACGTAGGGTCAGGTTCAGCTCGCGCTGCGCCCGGATGATGTCGGCGCCGCCGGTAAGCAGGGCCTTGCGCGTGGCCTCCAACTCCTCCTGAGCCTTTGCCGGGTCGATGTTCTGCGCGATGGGCGTGGCCAGCGTGTTCATCGCCGCTTGAAGAGGTGTTGCCGGTGGTGCTGACGATGCTCCCGCGACGCCGGCGTCACGCTCCAGCGGTGGCTTTGCCGGGCGAGTCGATGCCGCACGTTCAGCTCCTTCTTCCACAGCTCCCTTGCCGGTGTTGACCGCACCAGCCATCATGACCTCCACGCTGCCGGCGGCGCGGCCAGCACACAGCCATCTTGGCGGATCCGGCGCCACCAACACCGGCGAGAGGTGCTGGCGCACAGGGACGGTGCCGAGGTAGACGCGGATGCTGCCGAACTCGATGGTGCGGCCGTTCTGCGGGAACATGCCGCCGTTGGCGAAGCAGCCAGCGTTATCGTTGATGAAGTCGATGTTGTAGAGGCTTTGCACGAGCGCGGACACCGTGCGCTCGCCGTTGACGTCGAGGATGCCCGCCCGAATATGAACTCCAGCAAGCGCCACTTCAGGCCCCACGGTGGGCGCCAACTGTCGTCGTGGTGAACGAGCAGATGCCATGGGATGGCTTATCTTGGGGCCGAATGGACGCTAGAGGATTCGGGGGAGGGTTTGTGACTAGATGGATGAACTTCCGGATGCTTTCCTCAAGAACATGGCCAGGGCCAGAGGTAGAAGAAGAAAGACACAAGGACGAACTCGCTCTAGATCACCATGTTCATTGATCTCAAGATAGGTTACAGGTTTCTTCTCTCTCTGTGGATCGCGCATGTAAAAGAAGCTGCCCCCTCTCCTTATATAGGGGAGAGGGTGGCTTACAGAACAAGAAACCCTAATGGGATCTTTGACTAGACAAACTACTTTACAAAGATACTTTATAAAGCTACTTTAATCACAGATGACGCCGGGGTCTTCTTTAAACATGAAGGATGACGCCCTCCGGCTTCTTTGACCGTCATCCTCCTCCTTGTCTTCTAGTCTTCGTTTAAAGCCACTTTGCTTAGCTCATCTTTGTCCTTTAGCTCCTGACGGAATCTTTGACCAGTCAGCCGGCATGTTCTCCCTTCCGGTGCTCCGGTATCTTTCCTTCCTGGTTCCGGTATACCCCTCTTGGGGATACCGGCCTAGCTTCACTTAGCCAAACTCTATTCTCTTATACCGGCATGAATATTAAACCGGTATCTTGAAGGGTGAGACCATCCGGTATGGCATACCTTTGGCATACCGGGGGTCATCCCCCCAACAAGTACTGATGATGCTGCTGCCCATCTTAATAATTTTGTTGAACTTTGTGAAATGCAAAAGTATAAGGATATAGATGGGGATATTATAAAACTGAAATTGTTTCCTTTCTCCTTGAGAGGAAGAGCTAAAGATTGGTTGCTATCTTTGCCTAAAAATAGTATTGATTCATGGACTAAATGTAAAGATGCTTTCATTGGAAAATATTATCCTCCTGCTAAAATTATATCTTTGAGAAGTAGCATTATGAATTTTAAGCAATTGGATAATGAACATGTTGCCCAAGCATGGGAGAGAATGAAATCTTTGGTAAAGAATTGTCCTACCCATGGACTAACTACTTGGATGATCATCCAAACCTTTTATGCAGGATTAAATTTTTCTTCAAGGAACCTATTGGATTCAGCTGCTGGAGGTACTTTTATGTCCATCACTTTGGGTGCTGCAACAAAGCTTCTTGATGATATGATGATCAACTACTCTGAATGGCACACTGAAAGAACTCCTCAAGGTAAGAAGGTAAATTTTATTGAAGAAACCTCTTCCTTGAGTGATAAGATTGATGTTATTGTGTCTATGCTTGTTAATGGTAGATCTCATGTTGATCCTAATAATGTTCCTTTAGCTTCATTGGTTGCTCGAGAAGAGCATGTTGATGTAAATTTCATTAAAAATAATAATTTCAACAACAATGCTTATAGGAATAATTTTGGTAACAACAACTATAGGCCATATCCTTCTAATAGTGGTAGTGGTTATGGTAATTCTTACAACAATAGTAGGAGTGTACCCTCTGATCTTGAAGTCATGCTTAAAGAATTTATTAGTACACAAACTGCTTTTAACAAATCTGTTGAGGAAAAATTTGGTAAAATTGATGTTCTTGCTTCTAAGGTCGATAGTCTTGCCCTTGATGTTGATCTTTTGAAACTGAAAGTTATGCCTAATGAAGTTAAATATACTAAGTCATTTGCTAAAGCAAATGCTATCCAAGTTCGAATTAATGAAAATATTAGAATGATGGCTGAATTGCATGCTAGGTGGGAAAGAGAAGAAAAACTTGCTAAAGAGAATAATATAGCTAGAGTTTGGACTATTACCACCACTAGTAATGTTGATGCTTCACATGTTGCTAAACCTCCTACTATCAATGGTAAAATAATTGGTGTTGGCAATGTTTCTACTTCTACTACAAAGCGTGCAAAATTGCCTGAAACTGCTGAAACTGTTTGTGATAAAAGTGCTGAAATTTTTCAGAGTGTTGGGGACAATGGTCCCATTGCTGTAGATCATAATGGTTTTGATTTTGATAATTTTCATATTTCTGAAGTTATTAAGTTCTTGCAAAAACTTGCTAGAAGTCCTAATGCTAGTGCTATAAACTTGGCCTTTACAAAACATATTACAAATGCTCTCATTAAAGCTAGGGAAGAGGAATTAAAACTTGAAGCTTCTATCCCTAGGAAGTTGGAAGATGGTTGGGAGCCCATCATTAAAATGAAGGTCAATGATTTTGATTGTAATGCTTTATGTGATCTTGGTGCAAGTATTTCTGTTATGCCTAAGAAACTTTATGATATGCTTGACTTGCCACCTTTGGAATGTTGTTATTTGGATGTTAATCTTGCTGATAATTCTATAAAGAAACCTTTGGGGAGAATTGACAATGTTCACATTACGGTTAACAATAACCTTGTCCCCGTTGATTTTGTTGTTTTGGATATTGAATGCAATGCATCTTGTCCTATTGTTTTGGGAAGACCCTTTCTTCGAACCGTTGGTGCTATTATTGATATGAAAGAAGGAAATATTAGATATCAATTCCCTCTTAAGAAAGGTATGGAACACTTCCCTAGAAAGAGAATGAAGATTCCTTTTGATTCTATTATTAGAACAAATTATGATGTTGATGCTTCTTCTCTTGATGTTACTTGATTTTCACTTTCTGCGCCTAGCTGAAAGGCGTTAAAGAAAAGCGCTTATGGGAGACAACCCATTATTTTATTTCTGCATTTTTTTTTATATTTGAGTCAAGGTGCTTGTTACTACTGAAGCAATACCTTTGTATCTTTATTTTGTTGCATTGTTGTGCCAAGTAAAGTCTTTGATAGAAAGTTGATACTAGATTTGGATTTCTGCGCAGAAACAGATTTCTTAGCTGTCACGAATTTGCGTTTTTCTCTCTGTAGAAGAATCTAAAAATGCTGAAAAAATTCATGAGTAATCCTTAGATATGTACGCAACTTTCATTCAACTGGAGCTTTTCCATCTGAGCAAGTTAAGTGCCTCGAAAAAAAATCGTCTTTACGGACTGTTCTGTTTTTGACTGCCTTTTATTTCGCATTGCCTCTTTTATTGTGTTTGAGTGGATTTCTTTGCTCCATTAAATTTCAGTAGCCTTGGGTAATGTCCAGAAGTGTTGGGAATGATTATGTCCTTGCTGAACATGTGAATTTTTGATTATGCACTAACCCTCTAATGAGATTGCTTTGAGTTTGGTGTGAAGGAAGTTTTCAAGGATCAAGAGAGGAGGATGATATAATATGATCAAGAAGGTGAAAAGTCTAAGCTTGGGGATGCCCCCGTGGTTCATCCCTGCATATTTCAAGAAGACTCAAGCGTCTAATCTTGGGGATGCCCAAGACATCCCCTTCTTCATCAAAACTTATCAGGTCACCTCTAGTGAAACTATATTTTAATTCAATCACATCTTATGTGCTTTACTTGGAGCGTCTGTGTGCTTTTATTTTTGTTTATGTTTGAATAAAATCGGATCCTAACATGCTTGTGTTGGAGAGAGACACGCTCCGCTTTTTCATTTGAACACTTGTGTTCTTCGTTTTTCATATTCATGGCGAAAGCTGAAAGTCGCAGCACTTTTACTTATTGTTATTTGGTTGAAAACAGAAAATGCTACATGTGGTAATTGGTATATTGTCTTCAATAATTTGATACTTGGCAATTGTTTTGAGCTCTCAAATAGATCATGTTTAAGCTCTTGCATCATGTAGTTTAAATCTATTAGTGGAGAACTACCGTAGAGCTTGTTGAAATTTGGATTGCATGATTGGTCTCTCTAAGGTCTAGATATTTTCTAGTAAAAGTGTTTGAGCAACAAGGAAGACAGTGTAGAGTCTTATAATGCTTGCAATATGTTCTTGTGTAAGTTTTGTTGTACCGGTTTATACTTGTGTTTGCTTCAAACAACCTTGCTAGCCAAAGCCTTGTACTGAGAGGGAATGCTTCTCGTGCATCCAAAACCTTGAGCCAAAACCTATGCCATTTGTGTCCACCATAACTACCTACTATGTGGTATTTTTCTGCCATTCCAAAGTAAATTGCTTGCGTGCTACCTTTAAAACCTTTCAAAAATTCATTCCTTGTTTTTGCAATACATAGCTCATGGGAAAGTAGCCTAAAAACTATTGTAGTAAGAAATATGTCGCTTATGTATCTTAGTTCTTATAAGTTGCTTGTTGAGCGGTAACCATGTTATCTGGGGACGCCATCAACCTGTCACACCTTTGTTGAATATCATGTGAGTTGCTATGCATGTTCGTCTTGTCTGAAGTAAGGGAGATTTACCATGAGTTGAATGGTTTGGGTATGCATGTTGTTAGAGAAGAACATTGGGCCGCCAACCAAAGCCATGTATCATGGTGGAAGTTTCAGCTTGGACATTAATCCTCGAATATCTTATGAGAATATTATCTGTTGTTGAATGCTTAAAGCATAAAAGAGGAGTCCATTATCTGTTTTCTATGTTGTCCCGGTATGGATGTCCTTAAGTTGAGATCTATCAAAATCGAGAAATCAAATGCGATTTATCTCCTTGGACCTTTGTACAGGTGGCATAGAGGTACCCCTTTGTGACACTTGGTTGAAACATATGTAATGCAATGATAATCCATGGAAATCCGAGCTAATTAGGACAAGGTGCGGGCACTATTAGTATTCGATGCATGAGGCTTGCAACTTATAGGAAGTTTTATACATAACCCATATGAATTATTACTACCGTTGACACAATTGTTTCCATGCTTTCAAAATAAAAAGCTCTAGCACATGAGTAATCTCTGCTTCCCTCTGCGAAGGGCCTTTCTTTTACTTTATGTTGAGTCAGTTTACCTACTTCTTTCTATCTTAGAAGCAAACACTTGTGTCAACTGTGTGCATTGATTCTTACATGCTTACTTATTGCACTTATTATATTACTTTGTGTTGACAATTATCCATGAGATATGCATGTTGAAAGTTGAAAGCAATTGCTGAAACTTAAATCTTCCTTTGTGTTGCTTCAAAACCTCTTATTAAGAATCTATTGCTTTATGAGTTAACTCTTATGCAAGACTTTTTGATGCTTGTCTTGAAAGTACTATTCATGAAAAGTTTTTGCTATATGATTCAGTTGTTTAGTCATTATCTTTTTGTTAGTAAACTATAGACCATTGCTTTGAATCACTTCATTCACCTCATATGCTTTACAATAGTGTTGATCAAGATTATGTTGGTAGCATGTCACTTCAGAAATTATTCTTTTTAGCGTTTACCTACTCGAGGGCGAGTAGGAACTAAGCTTGGGGATGCTTGATACGTCTCCAACGTATCTATAATTTCTTATGTTCCATGCTAGTTTTATGACAATACCTACATGTTTTATTCACACTTTATGATGTTTTTATGCATTTTTCGGGACTAACCTATTAACAAGATGCCGCGTGCCAGTTCTGTTTTGCTGTTTTTGATTTCAGAAAAGCTAGTTTACAAATATTCTCGGAATTGAAACGAAAGCCCACAGCCTATTTTCCACGGAGTGTTCCGAACACCGAAGGAGAGACGAAGAGGGGCCACGAGGTGGCCACACCATAGGGCAGCGCGGCCCCACCTGGTCGCGGCCTATGGGGTGGCCCCTCGCGCCCCAACTGCCCTTTCGCATATATATTCCTTCCGTCGCGAAAACCCTAGTACCGAGAGCCACGATACGAGAATAGTTCCAGAGACGCGCCGCCGTCAACCCTACCTCGGGGGTTCGGAAGATCGCCTCGGCACCTGCTGGGAGAGGGGAATCATCAGGAGGGCTCTACATCACCATGCCCGCTTCGGACTAATGCGTGAGTAGTTCATCCTTGGACTACGGGTCCATAGCAATAGCTAGATGGTTGTCTTCTCCTCTTGTGCTATCATGTTTAGATCTTGTGAGCTGCCTATCATGATCAAGATCATCTATATGTAATGCTACATGTTGTGTTTGTTGGGATCCGATGAATATGGAATACTATGTCAAGTTGATTATTGATCTATCATATATGTTATTTATGATCTTGCATGCTCTGTTGCTAGTAGAGGCTCTGCCAAGTTGATACTTGTAACTCCAAGAGGGAGTATTTATGCTAGATAGTGGGTTCATGTCTCCATTGAATCTGGGGGAGTGACAGCAACCCCTAAGGTTGTGGATGTGTTGTTGCCACTAGGGATAAAACATCAATGCTTTGTCTAAGGATATTTGTATTGTTTACATTACGCACAATACTTAATGCAATTGTCTGTTGTTTGCAACTTAATACTGGAAGGGGTGCGGATGCTAACCTGAAGGTGGACTTTTTAGGCATAGATGCATGTTGGATGGCGGTCTATGTTCTTTGTCGTAATGCCCTAAGTAAATCTCATAGTAGTCATCATGATATGTATGTGCATCTCTATTTTTCAATTGCCCAACTGTAATTTGTTCACCCAACATGCTATTTACCTTATTGGAGAGACACCACTAGTGAACTGTGGACCCCGGTCCATTCTTTTACATCTGAAATACAACCTACTGCAATCATTGTTCTCTTTTGTTTTCTGCAAGCAAACATCATTCTCCACACCATACGTTTAATCCTTTGTTTTCAGCAAGCCGGTGAGATTGACAACCTCACTGTTAAGTTGGGGAAAAGTAGTTTGATTGTGTTGTGCAGGTTCCACGTTGGCGCCGGAATCCCTGGTGTTGCGCCGCACTACACTCCTTCACCAACAACCTTCACGTGATCTTCATCTCCTACTGGTTCGATAACCTTGGTTTCTTACTGAGGGAAAACTCGCTGCTGTACTCATCATACCTTCCTCTTGGGGTTCCCAACGGACGTGTGCTTTACCGTCACAAGCACACAGCACGAGTACAACCATAGTAGTATAGGAAGTATATCTCAAAACCTATCAACATGGATCTAGTTTTAAAGATCTCGACGAGAGGATATAAAAAGTGAAAACGGTTCGTAATTTGAACTTACGGTTCTCAAGATATTTCATTTTTGAAAAAATGAATGTAGAAAAAAAAGGAAAAGCTGACACAAACGAGCCTCCGGCTGTCTTCTCTCTCCTCCTTCATCCCCACCTTGTTTCCCCTTGCGACATGTGGCGAGCAGGGAGACCACTTCCCAGGGATTTTCTGTCACCCTACCGTGCCACTTGTCGCGTACGGAGCGAGTTGTCTTCCCTTCATGAAGGTCGGCCTTTTCCTAACGATTTTGTGTTGGCTCACGCTCCGCCACTGCTGGTGGGCTTCGCTTGTCCGTATGGGAAGATCTCGATGGCGCACGCTTGTCTCTACGCCTGGAATGGAATTCCAGAATAGCGCTCGACCATTTCAGGTTTTGTTCAGCGAAATAGTTTTTTTAAAGTGCTTCTAGGATACCAATAGCGCGTATGACCGGTTGTTATGTCTCGCGCGAGCACTTCCTTCACGCTTCTGGCCAACCTCCCGCTCGTCTCTCCAAGGCCCACGTAGATTAGCACCGATGTGATCGGGGGCCCATATGCCTCTAGCTATAGCTTGATCGTTTCTCTAAAAAAACAGGTATGCATGCACCAAATAGCTAGCTTACTAGACATTCACCGCATAGCTAGCTAGCTGCAGCGCCGCTGGATTTCCTACTAGCATATATGTGCATGTAATCTAGTATGGCTTCTTCATACGTCTCAAACATATCTATAATTTTTTATGCTACATGCTTGTTTTACACCAATTCATATATATTTTATTTACACTGCGACGCACTTTTATATGATTTTCGGCACTAACCTATTAACAAGATGTCACCGTGCCAATTTCCTGTTTTCCGCTGTTTTTTGTATTTCAGAAAAGTTGTACAGAAAATATTCTCGGAGTTGGACGAAACAAAAGTCGAAGTCAATATTTTACCGAAACGAAGACAGAGTCCAGAGGCAGGCCGGGGAAGTGCCATAGGGCGGCCAGACCTGCCCTTGGCGCGGCCTGGCCTGGGCCGCGCCAAGGGGGGTGTGGGCCTCCCAGGCACCCCATCGACCTAAATCCTCCACCTATTTATACATCTTATCGGGAAAACCCTGGATACCCGAGCCTCCATCCACGAAAAGTCCCATCGCGGCCATCATCGCAAAACCCATCTCGGGGGGTTCTGAAGCTCTTCCCGACACCCTGCCGGAGGGGGAAATCATCGCCGGAGGCATCTACATCGCCATGCCCGTCTCCGAAGTGATGCGTGGGTAGTTCATCCCTGGACTATGGGTCCATAGTAGTAGCTAGATGGTTGTCTTCTCCAATTTGTGCTTCATGTATAGATCTTGTGAGCTGCCCTACATGATCAAGATCATCTTTATGTAATCCTACATGTTGTGTTTGCTGGGATCCGATGAATATTGTATACTATGTTGAGATTGATTATATATTCATGTCATATGTTATTTGTGATCTTGCATGCTCTCCGTTGCTAGTAGATACTCTGGCCAAGTAGATGCTTGTGACTCCAAGAGGGGGTATTTATGCTCGATAGTAGGTTCATGCCTCTAGTTTTCTGGGAGAGTGACAATAACTTCTAAGATTGTAGATGTGTTGTTGCTACTAGGGAGAAAACAACAATGTTTTATTCAAGGGTAATTCTATTGTTTACTTTACACACATTGCTTAATGCGATAATCTATTGCTTGCAACTTAATACTGAAAGGGTTCGAACGATAACCGGAAGATGGATTATTAGTTATAAACGCAGTTGGATTACGGTCTATGTATTATGTTGTAATGCTCAATCAAATCTCATAGTAATCATCTTGTCATGTATGGTCGGTATTCTATCAATTGCCCAGCTGTAATTTGTTCACCCACCATGCTATTTATCTTTATGGAGAGACACCTCTAGTGAACTGTGGACCCCTGTCCATTTATTTTACACTGATATAATCATCATGTTCTATTTACTTACTGCAATTCCTATTTTTTATTACTGAAAACATCTCCTTCCCCTCGATACGTCTAATCCTTTGTGTTCAGCAAACCAGTGAGATTGACAACCTCACTGCAAGTTGGGGCCAAGTACTTCGGTTGTGTAGTGTGCAGGTTCCACGTTGTTGCTGACGCCGGTTGTGCGCCCTGCCACTAGTCATCTAGCAACACCTTCATAAGTCACGCCTTTCTCCTACTGGTCGATTAAACCTTGGTTTCGTGAGAGAAAACTTGCTGATGTGCTCATCACACCTTCCTCTTGGGGTTTCCCAACCGCTTCCACAACAACGCTCAGCAAGATTGTCCGGCGCCATCACCAGAGCACCATCACTTCTCCATGCTAGCTAAATGTGTGCACCGCTACCATATAGTACCATACGACATGGTGTTCGCTGGTTTATCTCGACATTGTCATGACATGTCGGTGACTGCCCCGATCAAGTTGGTATTTATCCTACTCGATGAAGCCCACCATGTATACTCCTACGATGCCATTCAATCCCTATGATTTCCACGACAATGATGGAGACGATTTACCAACGAGAACATGCACGGAGTCGCTTGATCTAGCGTCGAAGGGCCTCCGATGAGCCGGGTTCATGGCTGACGGTGCCACATCGGCGAGTCCGGGTCGCGCCGTGGAGAACGATTTGAGGTTAGTGATATAATATGTTGTACATGTCCACGATATGTTGCGGGCATACATGTCAAACATTGCGAAAGCACATGCGAGATGTTGCCATGTTTTCTGGGCATTTCTGCAAGTTGTGTTTTCTTGGATTTTTTGATGTTCATAAGTTCTTTCAAAATGTAACAAAAAATATATGATTCTAGAGAGTTGTTGTAGTATAATTGTGTTTTCATCGTAACTACGGAGAGTTGTTGTAATATAATGGTTTTGGACGTTTTCTACGAGTTTATATTTTAATCAAAAAATTGATGTTTCATTCGAGCATTCAAAATGATGCAAACATATCTTTTGTTGTAATTGATTGTGATTTTTGTTGAAATTGTTGCTATTTTGTTGCAAATGAATCTATAACAGAAGGTTTGTTGCTTAACCAGGTTTCATTTCTAGAAACACATAAACTTTTTTTTGTACTCACTAGCGATTTTTGTTGAAATCGTTAGTGGTTTTTGTTGCAAATCAATCTTTAGTGACACGCAAATGGAGGAGTGGGGGAGAGCTTTGACTCACCCATGCCCACGAGTTGGAGTAGAGCTCATTGTGGATTGGACAAACGATGTCGTAGAAGCGGGCACTGGTGTTGAGGATGAGGTCAGGGTTGGGGTGCTCCAACATTTGGAAGCCTCCGCGATGAACACCTTCCCGAGAGATGACACCACCGTGAAAGAGACACAATAGCGCAGCGAAGTGGACGTGAGATGACCAGACAGGAGACCTCTCGGGAGGCATATGCATAATCGAACCGAGTAATTGAGCAGAGTCTGATGGTGCGCCTACACTTCAATGGTATTCTTGTTCTTCCCCTTAGCAACTTCCATGAATTTGTTGGTATTCTTTGTTGGTATTCTTTTTCTCTTTCTATCGTTTTATTTTCATTTTTGTGTTTTTTCTTTCTCTTCTACCATGTTTTTCCCGTTCTTTTACCGAGAGTGGATTTTGTACTTACACGCATGGGTGTGGGTGTTTCCGTCACCATCCATTTATTTTTCGAGATTCGTGCTCACCTTCGTAGATGGAAATATTCCTTTCTCTATCCTCTTTTTATCCGAAACTCCAAACACAACGGACGGTGATGGAAACATCCACACCCATGCATGCAAGTACAAAAGTATTTTCCTTCTTTACCTTTTCCTTTGTTTTGTTGAGTTTATATTTTATTTTTGGTTTTTGATTTATTGAAACTTCTTATAGGTTTTCTTTTTCTTTTTAGGAACTCGTAAATGTTTTATTTTGAACACATGCACATTTACCTTTTTTAATCTCGTGAATAACTTATTTGAACCCGTGAACAATTTTTTTGAACATGTGAACATTTTTTATGCTTTGTTTTGTGTTTCTATTTATTATATTATATTTCCCTTTTTAATTATATTTCTCATTACTTTTATTTTTCTTATTTTATTTAATCTTTCTTTTTTATTTTCCCCATTTTCCATTTTTTATATTTAGGATTTAATTCAAAGAATCGTCCTAACAGAAGCACTATCTTCAAAACTTCTCGATTTTGTTTCTTGTTTATTATTACATGAATACTTTGTAAACCTACGAACATATTTATGAACTCATGAGGATTATAATTTGAACACATTTTTATCCGTAACCATACTTTTCCAATCTTGAATAATTTTTTGGATTCATGAATGTTTTAACCTGTTAACGCTTTGTTCCAATGCATGAAAATTTTCTTCCATAAGATGAATCGTGAACAAATTTTCAAGACACAAAATTTTTCGATATCGTGAACCTTGTGAACATTGATGAACAATTTTTTTAAACTATACGATCCATTTTTTTTGCATTGTTACAATTTTGTAATTATTAAAATGGTACTACAAATTTACTATCTAAATACACTTTTCAAAATTCATTGAAAAATTATCTAAAATAGGACTACTTCCTGTTGGAGGAAACATGAGCGTTGTAGTTTTTTTTGGCGAAACGTTCCCGCGCCACCAGTTTGAGAGATCAATGTCTATCGGGCCTTCGGTGGGGAGAAACTTCTACGAGCGAGATAGAGATAGGAATCACTAGAAGCAATACATAGAGGACCCCGCAAGCATTCTCCTGACATGTACTCTTCCTCATGTTTTTTTAGGTTTTCTGTTCTCGTGCCCCTGGTTCGTTAGTTGTACTCAGTTTTCCCCAGCCGCTTAACTTTTCCTCAGTTTTCCCCTCCCTCTAGTTTGAAACCCCTCGCAGACGCTCGGACGGGAGGGTTGCCGTCTGGTCAGAGGCCTTGACCGTTACCACTAGGGAGCCGCGTTGTTTTGAATTGACCGTTTGTGTTGACTGTTGACTGGAGGAGCTCACCCAAAGCTTTCCCCTCCGCCCGAGACTGGAGGAGCTCACACACCGCCCCTCCGCCGCCACGCCGTCCTGCCCTCCTACCTTATGGCGTCGTCCGCCGCCGAGCCGCCCCCGCCCCCACCACCACCCCCGGGAGGCGGAGAGGGATCCGCCTCCACCAGATCTAGATCTACCCCTGTCGCGGTAGAGTTTGTATATCCGTCTGATGTACCGACTCTTCCCGTCAGCCGCGGAGAAGATTGGGAATCGGAGGGATCTAACGCATGGATTCCATCTGGGTAAGCATCGTCTGCCTATGTGAATTAACAGTAGGCAGTTTTTGAGCGCCAATCGTTGTTGCTCAACTAACTGCGTTGCTTTTCGAATAGGATTGATCCAGCGCTGGCTTTTCGGCTGGTGGTTAGGCTGGATTCTAGCTTTACGCGTGATTCTAAACGCCAAATGAATGGGTTTTACTTCCCTGCGGTGGTTGCAACCACCATCTCGTTGAGGGATTTGAAAGCTAACATCTTCGATAAGTACACCTGGAGCCCTCGCGATGCAGTTCATTTCGAATATTTCAACAGCACGGAGCGAAGATTGGTTCCACTAATTTCCGACGACGATCTGGGAATTCTTTTTGCTTTGAATGCTTCTTGCCGTTTCGGTAAAATTCGTATCCATGTGGACAGGGGCCAGGCATCATCTGGTGTTGGGGCATCATCAGGTGGTCGGGCATCATGTCTCTCTACTGCTGCTGCCTCTGCTAATAGTGTGCGCCGCGGCGTTCCTTGTAGGTCCACAACAGCACCATCTGTCCCCAGTGCTAGTGGTAGCCAGATAGTTCCTGCGGTTGATACGTCTCCAACGTATCTATAATTTCTTATGTTCCATGCTAGTTTTATGACAATACCTACATGTTTTGTTCACACTTTATGATGTTTTGATGCATTTTCCGGCACTAACCTATTAACAAGATGCCGAAGCGCCAGTTCCTGTTTTCTGCTGTTTTTGGTTTCAGAAATCCTACACAGGAAATATTCTCGGAATTGGACGAAACAAAAGCCCACGGTCTTATTTTGCACGGAGCCTTCCAGAAGTCCGAAGAGGAGACGAAGAGGGGCGACGAGGCGGCCACACCATAGGGGGCGCTGCCCCACCCCTGGTCGCGCCGCCTTATGGGGTGTGCCCCTCGAGCGTCCCCCGACTCTGCCCCTTCGCCTATATAATCTCTCCGCCGCGAAAACCCTAGTACCAAGAGCCACGATACGAGAAAAGTTACTGGGACACTGCCGCCACCAATCCCATCTTGGGGGATTCAGGAGATCGCCTCCGGCACCTTGCCGGAGAGGGGAATCATCACCGGAGGGCTCTACATCACCATGCCCGCCTCCGGAGTGATGCGTGAGTAGTTCATCCTTGGACTATGGGTCCATAGCAGTAGCTAGATGGTTGTCTTCTCCTCTTGTGCTATCATGTTTAGATCTTGTGAGCTGCCTATCATGATCAAGATCATCTATTTGTAATGCTACATGTTGTGTTTGGTGGGATCCGATGAATATTGAATACTATGTCAAGTTGATTATTGATCTATCATATATGTGCTTGATACGTCTCCAACGTATCTATAATTTCTGATGTTCCATGCTAGTTTTATGACAATACCTACATGTTTTGCTCACACTTTATAATGACTTCATGCATTTTCCAGAACTAACCTATTAACAAGATGCCAAAGTGCCAGTTCCTGTTTTCTGTTGTTTTTGGTTCCAGAAAGGCTGTTCGGGCAATATTCTCGGAATTCGACGAAACAAAGACCCAGTATCTTATTTTTCCCGGAAGACCCCAGAACACCGAAGGAGAGTCGGAGGCGGGCCAGAGGGCCACCACACCATAAGGCGGCGCGGGCCCAGGCCTGGCCGCGCCAGCCTATGGTGAGGAGGCCCCAGGCACCTCCTGCGCCGCCTCTTCGCCTATAAGACCCCTTTCGACCTAAAAACGCGATACCAATTGACGAAACTCCAAAAAGACTCCAGGGGCGCCGCCGCCATCGCGAAACTCCAATTCGGGGGACAGAATCTC
Organism: Lolium multiflorum; assembly: GCA_030979885.1. Classification (NCBI taxonomy): domain Eukaryota; kingdom Viridiplantae; phylum Streptophyta; class Magnoliopsida; order Poales; family Poaceae; genus Lolium; species Lolium multiflorum. The sequence goes on along the minus strand of CM061750.1, from coordinate 345,654,573 downwards.
TGTTCCGGCACGCCGCCGGGACGGGAAGTGCCCCGGAAGCCATCTCCATCGACGCCACTGATACGCGCGAAGCACACGTCCGCTAGGAACCCCAAGTGGAAGGTATGATGCGTATAGAAGCAAGTTTCCCTCGGTATGAAACCAAGGTTATCAAACCAGTAGGAGCCAAGAAGCACGTGAAGGTTGTTGGTGGAGGAGTGTAGTGCGGCGCAACACCAGTGAAACCGGCGCCAACGTGGAACCTGCACAACACAATCAAGATACTTTGCCCCAACGTAACAGTGAGGTTGTCAATATCACCGGCTTGCTGAAAACAAAGGATTAAACGTATCGAGTGGAAGATTGTGTTTGTTTGCAAAGAACAGTAAGAACAATGATTGCAGTAGAATGTATTCAGATGTAAAAGAATGGACCGGGGTCCACAATTCACTAGTGGTGTCTCTCCAATAAGATAACTAACATGTTGGGTGAACAAATTACAGGTGGGCAATTGACAAATCAAGATTCAATACATATCAATGATGATTACTATGTGATTTAATCAGGGCATTACGACAAAGTACATAGACCGCTATCCAGCATGCATCTATGCCTAAATAATCCACCTTCGGGTTAGCATCCGCACCCCCTCCAGTATTAAGTTGCAAACAACAGATAATTGCATTAAGTATGGTGTGTAATGTAATCAACACAAATATTCTTAGACAAAGCATTGATGTTTTATCCCTAGTAGCAACAACACATCCACAACCTTAGAACTTTCTGTCACGATCCCAGATTCAATGGAGGCATGAACCCACTATCGAGCATAATTACTCCCTCTTGGAGTTACAAGTATCAACTTGGCCAGAGCCTCTACTAGCAACGAGAGCATGCAAGAACATAAACAACACATATATGATAGATTGATAATCAACTTAACATAGTATTCTAGATTCATCGGATCCCACCAAACACAACATGTAGCATTACAAATAGATGATCTTGATCATGTTAGGCAGCTCACAAGGTCTATAACAATGATAGCACAAGCGGAGAAGACAACCATCTAGCTACTGCTATGGACCCATAGTCCAAGGATGAACTACTCACGCATCAATCCGGAGGCGGGCATGATGATGTAGAGCCCCTCCGGTGATGATTCCCCTCTCCCGCAGGGCGCTCCTGAATCCCCGAGATGGGATTGGCGGCGGCGGCGTCTGGAAGGTTTTCCGTATCGTGGCTCTCGATAGGGGTATTCGCGACGAAGGCTTTAAGTAGGCGGAAGGGCAGGTCGGAGGGCACGGGGCCCCACACCATAGGGCGGCGTGGGGCCCACCTGGCCGCGCGGCCCTGTGGTGTGGGCGCCTCGTCGCCCCACTTCGTTATCCCTTCGGTCTTCTGGAAGCTTCGTGGAAAAATAGGACCCTGGGCGTTGATTTCGTCCAATTCGAGAATATTTCCTTACTAGGATTTCTGAAACCAAAAACAGCAAAAGCAACTGGCGCTTCGGCATCTTGTTAATAGGTTAGTGCCGGAAAATGTATAATAATGTTGTAAAGTATGTATAAAACATTCAAGTATTGTCATAAAAGTAGCATGGAACATAAGAAATTATAGATACGTTTGAGACATATCAAGCATCCCCAAGCTTAGTTCCTACTCGTCCTCGAGTAGGTAAACGATAACACAAATAATTTCTGAAGTGACATGCTACCAACATAATCTTGATCAACATTATTGTAAAGCATATGAGATGAATGGAGTGATCTGAAACAAAAGATTGCTAACAAAGATAATGACTAAACAAATGAATCATATAGCAAAACTTTTCATGAATAGTACTTTCAAGACAAGTATCAATAAGACTTGCATAAGAGCTAACTCATAAGCAATAAATTCAAAGTAGAATGCATTGAAGCAACACAAAGGATGATTAAGTTTCAGCAATTGCTTTCAACTTGTAACATGTATATCTCATGGATATTTGTCAACATAGAGTAGTATAACAAGTGCAATAAGTAAACATGTAAGAATCAATGCACACAGTTAACACAAGTGTTTGCTTCTAAGATGGAAGAAGTGGGTAGACTGACTCAACATAAAGTAAAAGAATGGCCCTTCGTAGAGGGAAGCATTGATTACTATTTTTGTGCTAGAGCTTTTGTTTTGAAAACATAGAAACAATTTTGTCAACGGTAGTAATAATTCATATGTGCTATGCATAATACTTCCTACAAGTTGCAAGTCTCATGCATAGAGTACTAATAGTGCTCGCACCTTGTCCTAATCAGCTCGGATAACACGGATTATCATTGCATGACATATGTTTCAACCAAGTGTCACAAAGGGGTACCTCTATGCCGCCTGTACAAAGGTCTAAGGAGAAAGCACGCATTGGATTTCTCGCTTTTGATTATTCTCAACTTAGACATCCATACCGGGACAACATAGACAACAGATAATGGACTCCTCTTTTAATGCTTAAGCATTCAACAACAGATAATATTCTCATAAGAGATTGAGGTTATATGTCCAAACTGAAACTTCCACCATGATACATGGCTTTAGTTAGCGGCCCAATGTTCTTCTCTAACATATGCATACTCAAACCATTTGATCATGAAATCGCACTTACTTCAGACAAGACGAACATGCATAGCATCTCACATGATATCCAACAAAGGTAAAAAGTTGATGGCGTCCCCAGAAACATGGTTACCGCTCAACAAGCAACTTATAAGAAATAAGACACATAACTACATATTCATCACCACAATAGTTTTTAAGCTATTTGTTCCATGAGCTATATATTGCAAAGATAAAGGAATGAAATTTTAAAGGTAGCACTCAAGTAATTTACTTTGGAATGGCAGAAAAATACCACATAGTAGGTAGATATGGTGGACACAAATGGCATAGGTTTTGGCTCAAGGTTTTGGATGCACGAGAAGCATTTCCTCTCAGTACAAGGCTTTGGCTAGCAAGGTTGTTTGAAGCAAACACAAGTATAAACCGGTACAGCAAAACTTACATAAGAACATATTGCAAGCATTATAAGACTCTACACTGTCTTCCTTGTTGCTCAAACACTTTTACCAGAAAATATCTAGACTTAGAGAGACCAATCATGCAAACCAAATTTTAACAAGCTCTACGGTAGTTCTCCATTAATAGATTAAACTACATGATGCAAGAGCTTAAACATGATCTATGAGAGCTCAAAACAATTGCCAAGTTATTCCAAACCATATGCAGCATTTTCTGATTCCAACCAAATAGCAATTTAACGAAGCAATTTCAGCCTTCGCCATGAACATTAAAGCACAATTAAGAACACAAGTGTTCCATATGAAAAAGCGGAGCGTGTCTCTCTCCCACACAAGCATGAATTTATTCAGAGAATGAAAATAACAAAACGAAAATAAAAGCACACAGACGCTCCAAGTAAAGTACATAAGATGTGACGGAATAAAAATATAGTTTCACTAGAAGTGACCTGATAAGTTGTCGATGAAGAAGGTGATGCCTTGGGCATCCCCAAGCTTAGATGCTTGAGTCTTCTTAAAATATGCAGGGATGAACCACCGGGGCATCCCCAAGCTTAGACCTTTCACTCTTCTTGATCATAGTATATCATCCTCTTCTCTTGACCCTTGAAAACTTCCTCCACACCAAACTTCAAGCAAACTCATTAGAGGGTTAGTGCATAATAAAAATTCACATGTTCAGAGGTGACACAATCATTCTTAACACTTTTGGACATTGCACAAAGCTTCTGAAAGTTAATGGAACAAAGAAACTCATTCAACATAGCAAAAGCGGCAATGCGAAATAAAAGGCAGAATCTGTCAAAAACAGAACAGTCCGTAAAGACGAATTTTGCAGGGGCACTTAACTTGCTCAGATGGAAAAACTCAAAACTAATGAAAGTTGCGTACATATTCAACATAGCAAAAGCGGCAATGCGAAATAAAAGGCAGAATCTGTCAAAAACAGAACAGTCCGTAAAGACGAATTTTGCAGGGGCACTTAACTTGCTCAGATGGAAAAACTCAAAACTAATGAAAGTTGCGTACATATCTGAGGATCACGCACGTAAATTTTCAGATTTTTTTGACTCTCCTACAGAGAGATCTGCGCGAATTCGTGACAGACAGCAATGCTGTTTCTGCGCAGCAATCCAAATCTAGCATCAACTTTACCATAGAGACTTTACTTGGCACAAAAACATGATAAGGAGAGGTTGCTACAGTAGTAAACAACTTCCAAGACACAACAAAACAGTAGCAAAATAAACACATGGGTTATCTCCCAAGAAGTTCTTTCTTTATAGCCATTAAGATGGGCTCATCAATTTTAATGATGCTCTCGCAAGAAATAAGAGTTGAAGCAAAAGAGAGCATCAAGAGGCAAATTCAAAACTCATTTAAGCCTAACCCACTTCCTATGAAAAGGAATCTTGTACACAAATAAATTCATGAAGAACAAAGTGGTAAGCATAGAAAAGCAACACAAGCGCAATTTCAAGATTCTCAACATAAAGAGGGGAAACTTAATATTATTAAGATGCATATAACCATGTTTCCCTCTCTCATAATAACTTTCAGTAGCATCATGAACAAACTCAACAATATAACTATCACATACAACATTCTTGTCATGAGCCACATGCATAAAATTATTACTCTCCACATAAGCATAATCAATTTTATTAGTTGTAGTGGGAGCAAATTCAACAAAGTAGCTATCATTATTATTCTCATCAAGTGTAGGAGGCATAGTATAATCATAATAAAATTTACTCTCCATAGTAGGCGGCACCAAAAGACCACTATCATTATAATCATCATAAATAGGAGGCAAAGTATCATCAAAGAAAATTTTCTCCTCAATGCTTGGGGGACTAAAAATGTCATGCTCATCAAAACCAGCTTCCCCAAGCTTAGAATTTTCCATATCATTAGCAACAATGGTGTTCAAAGCGTTCATACTAATATCATTGCTACTAGCATGCAAATAAGATTCCATAGGTTTTTTAATTTTCGCAGCAAACAATCCATGTCTTAACTCAGGAAATAGAATAAGAAGCTCATTGTTGCTTTCCATTATGCCTAACTAGTGTAAACAAGAAAACAAAAGATGCAATTGCAGGATCTAAAGGAAATAGCTTCGAGCACTTACAACGGCAACAGAAAATAACTTAGTTACCTGGGACCGGAGTATGAGTGCCTTTTACCTTTCCTCCCCGGCAACGGCGCCAGAAAATAGCTTGATGTCTACGGGTGCTTCTATTCTTGTAGACAGTGTTGGGCCTCCAAGAGCAGAGGTTTGTAGAACAGCAGCAAGTTTTCCCTTAAGTGGATCACCCAAGGTTTATCGAACTCAGGGAGGAAGAGGTCAAAGATATCCCTCTCAAGCAACCCTGCAATCACGATACAAGAAGTCTCTTGTGTCCCCAACACACCTAATACACTTGTCAGATGTATAGGTGCACTAGTTCGGCGAAGAGATAGTGAAATACAAGTAGTATGGATGTATATGAGTGGTAATAGCAATCTAAATAAAATATGGCAGCGAGTAAACATGCAACAAAACAGTAAGTAAGCGGTGTTTGCAGTATTGGAAACAAGGCCTAGGGATCATACTTTCACTAGTGGACACTCTCAACATTGATCGCATAATAAATAATAACTTCTCTCATTTGTGCTACATACACTCTTTTGTTGGATGACAAACACCATTCGTTGTGTAGGGCTACAAGAGCTCCCTCAAGCCGGAGTTAACAAGCGCCACAACATTCAGCATTCATATTTAAGTAACCTTAGAGCATAATAGATCTTTGCAAAATAAACCAAGAACTAACATAGCATACACACTGTCCACATTACGCTATGAAAGGAGGAATAGATCACATCAATACTATCATAATGATAATTAACTCCACAACCTACAAGAGATCATGATCATAGCCTACGACAAGAACCACATGATGCACACACTGGCACCTTTACACCATGCAGGAGGAATAAACTACTTTAATAACATCACATGAGTAGCACATAGACTAGTAGCGATACAAAGCTCATCATATGGATCTCAATCATGCAAGCAATTCATGAGATCATTGTATTGGAGTACAGAGAGAGAGATTAACCACATAGCTACCGGTACAACCCTTAGCCTCGAGGGAGAACTACTCCCTCCTCATCATGGGAGCAGCAGCGTTGATGGAGATGGCGGTGGTGTTGATGGAGAAGCCTTCCGGGGGCACTTCCCCGTCCCGGCGGCGTGCCGGAACAGAGACTCATGTCCCCCAGATCCTGGCTTCGTGATGGCGGCAGCTCTGGAAGGTTTCTCATACCATGGCTTTTCCGTATCGAAGATTTAGGTCAGGGAGCTTTATATAGGCGAAGAGGCGGAGTCGGAAGGGCTACGGGGGGCCCACACAGTAGGCCGGCGCGCCCCCTCTGGCCGCGCCGCTGATACGTCTCCAACGTATCGATAATTTCTTATGTTCCATGCTACATTATTGATGATATCTACATGTTTTATACACATTATATGTCATATTTACGCATTTTCTGGAACTAACCTATTAACAAGATGCCGAAGAGCCAGTTGCTGTTTCTGCTGTTTTTGGTTTCAGAAATCCTAGTAAGGAAATATTCTCGGAATTGGACGAAATCAACGCCCGGGGTCCTATTTTTGCACGAAGCTTCCAGAAGCGTGAAGAGGGAAGGAAGTGGGGCCACGGCGCCGCCACAACAGGGCGGCGCGGCCCAGCCCTTGGCCACGCGGCCCTGGCATGTGGGGCCCTCGTTTGGCCCCTCGCGTTGCCCTTTCGCCTACTTAAAGCCTCCATCGCGAAACCCCCAGTACCGAGAGCCACGATACGGAAAACCTTCCAGAGACGCCGCCGCCGCGAATCCCATCTCGGGGGATTCAGGAGATCGCCTCCGGCCGGAGAGGGGATTCATCTCCCGGAGGACTCTTCATCGCCATGATCGCCTCCGGAGTGATGAGTGAGTAGTTCACCCCTGGACTATGGGTCCATAGCAGTAGCTAGATGGTCGTCTTCTCCTAATTGTGCTTCATTGTTGGATCTTGTGAGCTACCTAACATGATCAAGATCATCTATCTGTAATACTATATGTTGTGTTTGTCGGGATCCGATGGATAGAGAATACTATGTTATGGTGATTATCAATCTATTACTTATGTGTTGTTTATGATCTTGCATGCTCTCCGTTATTAGTAGAGGCTCTGGCCAAGTTTTTGCTCTTAACTCCAAGAGGGAGTATTTATGCTCGATAGTGGGTTCATGCCTTCATTGACACCTGGGACAGACAGAAAGTTCTAAGGTTGTGATGTGTTGTTGCCACTAGGGATAAAACATTGATTCTATGTCTAAGGATGTAGTTGTCGATTACATTACGCACCATACTTAATGCAATTGTCTGTTGCTTTGCAACTTAATACTGAATGGGGTTCGGATGATAACCTGAAGGTGGACTTTTTAGGCATAGATGCAGTTGGATGGCGGTCTATGTACTTTGTCGTAATGCCCAATTAAATCTCACTATATTTATCATATCATGTATATGCATTGTTATGCCCTTCTCTATTTTGTCAATTGCCCGACTGTAATTTGTTCACCCAACATGCTTTTATCTTATGGGAGAGACACCTCTAGTGAACTGTGGACCCCGGTCCTATTCTTTACATAGCATACAATCTACTGCAATACTTGTTTTACTATTTTCTTGCAAACAATCATCTTCCACACAATACGGTTAATCCTTTGTTACAGCAAGCCGGTGAGATTGACAACCTCACTGTTTCGTTGGGGCAAAGTACTTTGGTTGTGTTGTGCAGGTTCCACGTTGGCGCCGGAATCCCTGGTGTTGCGCCGCATCACATTTCGCCACCATCAACCTTCAACGTGCTTCTTGGCTCCTACTGGTTCGATAAACCTTGGTTTCATACTGAGGGAAACTTGCTTCTATACGCATCATACCTTCCACTTGGGGTTCCCAACGGACGTGTGCATCTACGCGTATCAAGCTAAATTTCTGGCGCCGTTGCCGGGGAGATCAAGACACGCTGCAAGGGGAGTCTCCACTTCTCAATCTCTTTACTTTGTTTTTGTCTTGCTTTATTTTATTTACTACTTTGTTTGCTGCACCTAAACAAAACACACAAAAAAATTAGTTGCTAGTTTTACTTTATTTACTGTCTTGCTCTCTATATCAAAAACACAAAAAAATTAGTTACTTGTCTTTATTTTATTTGCCTAGTTTACTTTATTGCTACTAAAATGAGTAATCCTGAAGTTGAAGTTCGTTCTTTTAAGCAACAAGGTGGAGAAAGTTTTAAAGATGCTTGGTATAGAATTAGTAATGCTCATCATAGGTGCATTAAGAAACACTCCACCACTATCCTTCTTAGGAACTTTTATGTTGGTTTATCTAGTTGGAATAGGTATGTTCTTGATACTCTTTCGGGAGGTAATTTCCTAGGTACTCCCGCTTTAGAAGCTAGTTGCATCATTGAGAGTCTAGTTGGAATACCACCTGTTAATGAAGTTAAAATTGAAATCTCTCTTGAGGATGTTATGAAAAAATTGGAAACCATAGAGAAAATTTTTCCAAGTATTGAAACTAAATTGGAAATGTTATTGGATAAAACTGATGAACTTGATAAATCCCTAGGAGGAATTGATGAAAGAATTAGTGTCCTAGGAACTTGTGTTGTCCATGATAATCAAACCAATAGGATTGATGAACTTGAAAAAGCTATGGGAACCTTGGGTTCAACCTTTTCTTCTCTCAAGTATAATGAGAAAGCTTATGTGGGTAAAGAGCAAAAATTCATGTATGCCTCTAAAGTGCCTAAACAAAAGAATTATTATAGGCCTAAAATTGCTAAAACCCCTAGCACCACCATAGAAAATTTAGATAATGGAGCACCTAAAGTACCCTCTGCAACAAGTTGTGTTTGCATGAAAAATAATAATGTTGATGCTTCTACTCTTGATGTTACTTGATTTGCACTTTCTGCGCCTAGCTGAAAGGCGTTAAAGAAAAGCGCTTGTGGGAGACAACCCATGTTTTTACTACAGCACTTTGTTTTATATTTGAGTCTTGGAAGTTGTTTACTACTGTAGCAACCTCTCCTTATCATGTTTTTGTGCCAAGTAAAGTTTCTATGTTAAAGTTGATGTTATATTTGGGATCGCTGCGCAGAAACAGCATTGCTGTCTGTCACGAATCTGGGCCTAAGTCTCTGTAGAAAATTCTAAAAAATCTGCCAATTTACGAGCGTGATCCTCAGATATGTACGCAACTTTCATTAGTTTTGAGTTTTTCCATTTGAGCAAGTCTGGTGCCATTTTAAAATTCGTCTTTACGAACTGTTCTGTTTTTGACAGATTCTGCCTTTTATTTCGCATTGCCATATTTGCTATGTCGGATGAATTTCTTTGATCCATTAATGTCCAGTAGCTTTGTGCAATGTCCAGAAGTGTAAAGAATGTTTGTGTCACCTCTGAATATGTGAATTATTAATTGTGCACTAACCCTCTAATGAGTTTGCTTGAAGTTTGGTGTGAAGGAAGTTTTCAAGGATCAAGAGAGGAGTATGATATACTATGATCAAGAGGAGTGAAAGCTCTAAGCTTGGGGATGCCCCCGTGGTTCACCCCTTCATATTTTAAGAAGACTCAAGCGTCTAAGCTTGGGGATGCCCAAGGCATCCCCTTCTTCATCGACAACATCATCAGGTTCCTCCCCTGAAACTATATTTTTATTCAATCACATCTTGTGTTCTTTACTTGGAGCGTCGGTTTGTTTTTGTTTTTGTTTTTGTTTGAATAAAATGGATCCTAGCATTCACTTTGTGGGAGAGAGACACGCTCCGCTGTTGCATATGGACAAATATGTCCTTAGGTTTTACTCATAATGTTCATGGCGAAGTTTCTTCTTCGTTAAATTGTTATATGGTTGGAATTGGAAAATGCTACATGTAGTAATTCTAAAATGTCTTGGATAATGTGATACTTGGCAATTGTTGTGCTCATGTTTAAGCTCTTGCATCATATACTTTGCACCCATTAATGAAGAAATACATAGAGCTTGCTAAAATTTGATTTGCATATTTGGTCTCTCTAAGGTCTAGATAATTCTAGTATTGAGTTTTGAACAACAAGGAAGACGGTGTAGAGTCTTATAATGTTTACAATATGTCTTTTATGTGAGTTTTGCTGCACCGGTTCATCCTTGAGTTTGCTTCAAATAACCTTTCTAGCCTAAACCTTGTATCGAGAGGGAATACTTCTCATGCATCCAAAATCCTTGAGCCAACCACTATGCCATTTGTGTCCACCATACCTACCTACTACATGGTATTTCTCCGCCATTCCAAAGTAAATTGCTTGAGTGCTACCTTTAAAATTTCATCATTCACCTTTGCAATATATAGCTCATGGGACAAAATAGCCTTAAAAACTATTGTAGTATTGAATATGTACTTATGCACTTTATCTTTTATTAAGTTGCTTGTTGCGCGATAACCATGCTTCTGGGGACGCCATCAACTACTCTTTGTTGAATATCATGTGAGTTGCTATGCATGTCCGTCTTGTCTGAAGTAAGAGAGATCTACCACCTTAATGGTTGGAGCATGCATATTGTTAGAGAAGAACATTGGGCCGCTAACTAAAGCCATGAATCATGGTGGAAGTTTCAGTTTGGACATATATCCTCAATCTCATATGAGAATAATAATTGTTGCTACATGCTTATGCATTAAAGAGGAGTCCATTATCTATTGTCCATGTTGTCCCGGTATGGATGTCTAAGTTGAGAATAATCAAAAGCGAGAAATCCAAAATGCGAGCTTTCTCCTTAGACCTTTGTACAGGCGGCATGGAGGTACCCCTTTGTGACACTTGGTTGAAACATGTGTATTGCGATGATCCGGTAGTCCAAGCTAAGTAGGACAAGTTGCGGGCACTATTAGTATACTATGCATGAGGCTTGCAACTTGTAAGATATAATTTACATAACTCATATGCTTTATTACTACCGTTGACAAAATTGTTTCATGTTTTCAAAATAAAAGCTTTAGCACAAATACAGCAATCGATGCTTTCCTCTTTGAAGGACCATTCTTTTACTTTTATTGTTGAGTCAGTTTACCTATCTCTCTCCACCTTAAGAAGCAAACACTTGTGTGAACTGTGCATTGATTCCTACATACTTGCATATTGCACTTGTTATATTACTTTATATTGACAATATCCATGAGATATACATGTTATAAGTTGAAAGCAACCGCTGAAACTTAATCTTCCTTTGTGTTGCTTCAATACCTTTACTTTGATTTATTGCTTTATGAGTTAACTCTTATGCAAGACTTATTGATGCTTGTCTTGAAGTACTATTCATGAAAAGTCTTTGCCTTATGATTCATTTGTTTTCTCATGTCATCACCATTGTTTTTGATCGCTGCATTCATTACATATGTTTACAAATAGTATGATCAAGATTATGATGGCATGTCACTTCAGAAATTATCTTTGTTATCGTTTTACCTGCTCGGGACGAGCAGAACTAAGCTTGGGGATGCTGATACGTCTCCAACGTATCGATAATTTCTTATGTTCCATGCTACATTATTGATGATATCTACATGTTTTATACACATTATATGTCGTATTTATGCATTTTCCGGAACTAACCTATTAACAAGATGCCGAAGAGCCAGTTGCTGTTTTCTGCTGTTTTTGGTTTCAGAAATCCTAGTAAGGAAATATTCTCGGAATTGGACGAAATCAACGCCCAGGGTCCTATTTTTGCACGAAGCTTCCAGAAGCGTGAAGAGGGAAGGAAGTGGGGCCACGAGGCGCCGCCACAACAGGGCGGCGCGGCCCAGCCCTTGGCCGCACGGCCCTGGCGTGTGGGGCCCTCGTGTGGCCCCCCGCGTTGCCCTTTCGCCTACTTAAAGCCTCCGTCGCGAAACCCCCAGTACCGAGAGCCACGATACGGAAAACCTTCCAGAGACGCCGCCGCCGAATCCCATCTCGGGGGATTCAGGAGATCGCCTCCGGCACCCTGCCGGAGAGGGGATTCATCTCCCGGAGGACTCTTCATCGCCATGATCGCCTCCGGAGTGATGAGTGAGTAGTTCACCCCTGGACTATGGGTCCATAGCAGTAGCTAGATGGTCGTCTTCTCCTAATTGTGCTTCATTGTTGGATCTTGTGAGCTGCCTAACATGATCAAGATCATCTATCTGTAATACTATATGTTGTGTTTGTCGGGATCCGATGGATAGAGAATACTATGTTATGGTGATTATCAATCTATTACTTATGTGTTGTTTATGATCTTGCATGCTCTCCGTTATTAGTAGAGGCTCTGGCCAAGTTTTTGCTCTTAACTCCAAGAGGGAGTATTTATGCTCGATAGTGGGTTCATGCCTTCATTGACACCTGGGACAGTGACAGAAAGTTCTAAGGTTGTGATGTGCTGTTGCCACTAGGGATAAAACATTGATTCTATGTCTAAGGATGTAGTTGTCGATTACATTACGCACCATACTTAATGCAATTGTCTGTTGCTTTGCAACTTAATACTGAAGGGGTTCGGATGATAACCTGAAGGTGGACTTTTTAGGCATAGATGCAGTTGGATGGCGGTCTATGTACTTTGTCGTAATGCCCAATTAAATCTCACTATATTTATCATATCATGTATATGCATTGTTATGCCCTTCTCTATTTTGTCAATTGCCCGACTGTAATTTGTTCACCCAACATGCTTTTATCTTATGGGAGAGACACCTCTAGTGAACTGTGGACCCCGGTCCTATTCTTTACATAGCATACAATCTACTGCAATACTTGTTTTACTATTTTCTTGCAAACAATCATCTTCCACACAATACGGTTAATCCTTTGTTACAGCAAGCCGGTGAGATTGACAACCTCACTGTTTCGTTGGGGCAAAGTACTTTGGTTGTGTTGTGCAGGTTCCACGTTGGCGCCGGAATCCCTGGTGTTGCGCCGCATTACATTTCGCCACCATCAACCTTCAACGTGCTTCTTGGCTCCTACTGGTTCGATAAACCTTGGTTTCATACTGAGGGAAACTTGCTTCTATACGCATCATACCTTCCACTTGGGGTTCCCAACGGACGTGTGCATCTACGCGTATCAGCCGCCTTATTGTGTGGGGCCCCTGTGGCCCCCCTCTGGTTCCTCTCAGGTGTTATGGAAGCTTCGTGGAATTCTAAGATGCTGGGCGTTGATTTCGTCCAATTCCGAGAATATTTCCTTACTAGGATTTCTGAAACCAAAAACAGCAGAAAACAGGAACGGCATCTCGTCAATAGGTTAGTTCCGGAAAATGCATCAAAACATCATAAAGTGTGAACAAAACATGTAGGTATTGTCATAAAACAAGCATGGAACATCAGAAATTATAGATACGTTGGAGACGTATCACACAACAACGGTCGATGTGGAGGACGATGCAGAGATTGGGGATCAGTCTCCTCAAGATGATGAGGATGAGTTGATGTTTCCTGAATTGGTAGATCGATGCAGTAAGCAGGCAATGGAGGATCAATACATGGAAGATATTGCTTTTGGTGCCAGATTTGATGACACTGATGATGAAGAGAAGAATGAGAACGATGACAGCCTCGTTTTAGCCGATTACGAAGGTGATGACTTGCCAACAATTGAGTGGAACAGGGAGGATCCTCAGCTTGCAAAAGGCACCGTGTTTCAAACGATGATGGACTGCCGTAATGCAATTACTACATATCACATTCTCACTAAGAATAATTATGAGGTTATTAAAAGTGAGCCAGGTAGGTTCACAGTTAAATGCCCATACAAGAGGTGTAGGTGGAGGCTGCATGCATCCACAATGCGCAGAAGCAGCTTGGTTCAGGTACTACGCCAACCAGTTGTGTATTTTAGATCACGGTGTAAAATTTGTTATCTATTACTGACATCCCTTATCATTATGTTTCAGATAAAGAAGAATAAGGAGATCCATAGGTGTCCACCTCTAGGGGGAGAGCCAGAGCTGAAAACAAAGCTAGCGAAGACTAGGTGGTTGGCAGATATAATCCTAGATTGGCTGAGAGAAACTCCTTCACTTGGTCCAACAGCACTCGTAAAAAAGGTGGTTGAGAAGTATAAAATGAAAGTACCTTACATGAGGATGTTCTATGCAAAGGAAATGGCTCTTGACAAGATCAATGGTCCATGGAATGAAAGCTTTCAGTTGCTTTACACTTTCAAAGCTGAAGTGGAGATGGCTAGTCCAGGCAGTGTTGTAGCGATAGACAAGCATACAGTTCCCTACAAATTGAAAAGCGGGAAGGTAATGCACAAGGAATGTTTTAGAAGGGCTTTTGTTTGTTTCAAAGCTTGCTGGAAAGGCTTTTTGGACGGTTGCAGGCCTTATTTGGCCGTGGATGCATCAGCTCTTCATGGCAGGTTTAAAGGACAGCTAGTTGCTGCTACTGCAGTTGATGGACATAATTGGATGTTCCCTGTTGCTTATGGAGTTTTGGAGGTTGAGTCAGAGGAAAGTTGGACTTGGTTTCTGCAGAATTTGCGCGACCTTATAGGTCATCCACCAGGACTTGTTATCCACACAGACGCTTGGGCCTCCAAGAGCAGAGGTTTGTAGAACAGCAACAAGTTTTCCCTTAAGTGGATCACCCAAGGTTTATCGAACTCAGGGAGGAAGAGGTCAAAGATATCCCTCTCAAGCAACCCTGCAATCACGATACAAGAAGTCTCTTGTGTCCCCAACACACCTAATACACTTGTCAGATGTATAGGTGCACTAGTTCGGCGAAGAGATAGTGAAATACAAGTAGTATGGATGTATATGAGTGGTAATAGCAATCTGAATAAAATATGGCAGCGAGTAAACATGCAACAAAACAGTAAGTAAGCGGTGTTTGCAGTATTGGAAACAAGGCCTAGGGATCATACTTTCACTAGTGGACACTCTCAACATTGATCGCATAATAAATAATAACTTCTCTCATTTGTGCTACATACACTCTTTGTTGGATGACAAACACCATTCGTTGTGTAGGGCTACAAAGTATAGGGGATCGCAACAGTCTTCGAGGGAAGTATTACCCAATTTATTGATTCGACACAAGGGGAGACAAAGAATACTTGTAAGCCTTAACAGCGGAGTTGTCAATTCAGCTGCACCTGGAAACAGACTTGCTCGCAAGAGTTTATCAGTAGTAACAGTTTTATGGCAGTAGGAATAGTGAAATAACAGCAGCGGTGAAATAAAGACAGCAGTAGTGATTATAGTAAACAGCAGGATTAAAATACTGTAGGCACATGGACGGATTTAACGGGCGTTGCATGGATGAGAGAAACTCATGTAACAATCAAAGCAGGGGCATTTGCAGATAATAATAAAACGGTATCCAAGTACTAATCAATCAATAGGCATGTGTTCCATATATAGTCGTACGTGCTCGCAATGAGAAACTTGCACAACATCTTTTGTCCTACCAGCCGGTGGCAGCCGGGCCTCTAGGGAAACTACTGGAAATTAAGGTACTCCTTTTAATAGAGTACCGGAGCAAAGCATTAACACTCCGTGAACACATGTGATCCTCACATCACTACCATCCCCTCCGGTTGTCCCGATTTCTGTCACTTCGGGGCCATTGGTTCCGGACAGCGACATGTGTATACAACTTGCAGGTAAGATCATAAACAACGAATATCTTCATGAATCAATAACATGTTCAGATCTGAGATCATGGCACTCGGGCCCTAGTGACAAGCATTAAGCATAACAAGTTGCAACAATATCATAAAAGTGACATCTACGGATACTAGGCACTATGCCCTAACAATCTTATGACTATTACATGACCAATCTCATCCAATCCCTACCATCCCCTTCAGCCTACAGCGGGGGAATTACTCACACATGGATGGGGGAAACATGGCTGGTCGATGGAGAGGCGTTGGCGGTGATGGCGGTGAAGATCTCCTCCAATTCCCCATCCCGGCGGAGTGCCAGAACGGAGACTTCTGGCTCCCGCGACGGAGTTTCGCGATGTGGCGGCTCTCTGGAGGGTTTCTGGCGACTTCGACTTCTCTCCGTGCGTTTTTAGGTCGAACCCGATAAGTAGTCCGAAGGGGGGCGTCGGAGGCCGACCGAGGGGGCCACACCATAGGGCCGCGCGGGCCCCCCTAGGCCGCGCCGCCTTATGGTGTGGGGCCCTCGGGCCTCCACCTCACTTGTCCTTCTGGCTCCGTCAGTATTCTGGGAAAATAGGGCCTTCTGCATAAATTCCGAGGATTTTCCCGAAAGTTGGATTTCTGCACAAAAACGAGACACCAGAGCAATTCTGCTAAAAACAGCGTTAGTCCGTGTTAGTTGTATCCAAAATACACAAATTAGAGGCAAAACAATAGCAAAAGTGTTCGGGAAAGTAGATACGTTTTGGACGTATCAACTCCCCCAAGCTTAGCTTATTGCTTGTCCTCAAGCAATTCAGTTAACAACTGAGCGATAAAAGAACTTTCACGAACACATTTGCTCATATGATGTATATATTCTCATGCTATGGCTAATACTCAAGCAGTTCATAATGAGATACATGCAAATAAGATCATCCAACAGCTATGTCAATCATGGAGAGGTACCAACAATTAATAATAAGCATCATGAATCATGTATATAAGCAGGATTGCAATGTTCATAAGAGAATATGATAAAGTGGTATCTTACTTGCCCGTATTTGATCGGCAAAACATAAATGCCGAGGCACCTCTGGAGTTCATAGAAAGACTAGAAGTAGTGATTGTCAAAGATAAAAGCATCAAAGTTATACCACAATCAATCATATTTTGAGACAAGCATATTATACTAAGAATGACAGTTGTGCTCTCAAGATAGTGCTCGAAGAAAGAATGGAGACACAACATAAAAGTAAAAGATTGACCCTTCGCAGAGGGAAGCAGGGATTAACATGCGCTAGAGCTTTTCATTTGTAAAGCAGGAGTAAAATTATTTTGAGAGGTGTTTGTTGTTGTCAACGAATGGTAATGGGTACACTAACTACCTCATCAACCGGACTCACAAGAGCGGCTCCCATTTTATTTGCATGTTTATGTGGCACTCCTTCCAACCTTTCTTACACAAACCATGGCTAACCGAATCCTCGGGTGCCTGCCAACAATCACATACCATGAAGGAGTGCCTTTTTATTTAAGTTTTATTATGATGATGACACTCCCCCCAACCTTTGCTTACACAAGCCATGGCTAACCGAATCCTTCGGGTGCCGTCCAACAATCACAAACCATGGAGGAGTGTCTATTTAAGTTAATTAATTTGGGACTGGGAATCCCATTGCCAGCTCTTTTTGCAAAATTATTGGATAAGCGGATGTGCCACTAGTCCATATGAGAGTCCGTCAAAAGTAAATGACAAGGTTGAAAGCTAAACACCACATACTTCCTCATGAGCTATGAAACATTAACACAAATTGAGAAGCATTTTGAAGGTTTTAAAGGTAGCGCATGAGAATTTACTTGGAATGGTTTGAAATGCCATGCATAGGTATTTATGGTGGACACTTTGGAACAACTTGGTTTTCAGGTGTTTGGAAGCACGAGCGGCGTTCCCGCTCAGTACAAGTGAAGGCTAGCAAAAGACTAGGGAGCGACAAATCAAGAGAGCAGTAACTGTCATAATCATGCTTGCGGCAAAATAAATTAACGGAGGCATAAAAGTGATACAAGAACTCTGAAGCAATATAAATCATCGAGGCTTAATTGACTTTTTGTTCAGTCATATGCATGCGTGAGCATGTGCCAAGTCGATATAAATGAATTATTCAGAGGAGGATACCACAATGCCATACTTACTTATGAATAAAACAATGCAAGCGAACATCCATGACATGCTACTCATATTAATAAATTGGAGCTAAACATGAGAGATCATGAACTACTAGACTTTCTCAAATAACATATACCTCACATGAACCAACTAAGCATGCTCACATGGATGAGTATATGTACAAAAATGAAAACAAATAGAGTTCATACCAGCCTCTCACCACAATCAGATTGTCGTAGATCGTCATTATTGCCTTTTCACTTGTGTAGCTTGGATAATATGAAATGAAAACCACGCTCCAGCCACCGAAGACCATTGAAATCATGATGAACTTTACAAACCAAAGAAGAACAGCAAATATTTTTGGTGTTTTCGAATTAGAAACAAGAACAAAAGAAAACAAGCAAACAAAGCAAAATCTTTTTGGGTTTTCTCATAGCAAACCAACGATAGCAAATAAAGTAAACTAAGAGCAAAGAACCAAATAAACAAATGGTGAAGAGAAACAACAGAAATATTTTTGGTCTTTTTGTGTTTTAGGAAAGAAACAAAGCGAAAACAAAAGAATGCAAACTAACAGAAACACAGAAAAGCAGGATGACAGAAATCTGCCAAATCCTGACAGCAGTACAGAAATCGAAATTAACAAAAATC
The DNA here is from genome assembly GCA_030979885.1 of Lolium multiflorum. NCBI lineage: Eukaryota > Viridiplantae > Streptophyta > Magnoliopsida > Poales > Poaceae > Lolium > Lolium multiflorum. The sequence continues at coordinate 345,636,019 of CM061750.1, read as the reverse complement.
TTCCATTGCTCAGACCAAAAAGTGTTCAACTAATGAAAGTTAGATAACAACCTGGGGCACATGCTCAAAAATTGGCAACTCAAAATAACGTTCTGGCTGTGCGTACGAATTTTTTTGGTAACAGCCCAGAATCTGTTTTTGGACAGCACTTCCCCAAATATCATCTCCCTCTCATTAGAAAACCACTCTAAGAGACTAAACAAGTATGTACAAGTATCCAGCAACCATAATATGCAAAGAATGAGTGATGCCGGTATACCTCCCCCCAAGCTTAGGCTTTTGGCCTAAGTGGAGTTCATTCCCAACGAGGGTCGGAGTTCCACGCCGGTGGGTCATACATGGAGTGATAATAAGGCCCCTGCGCAGAAGAATATCGTGGAGGCTCCACATGACCATGATGTTGATATGAGGAGCTCGCTGCATCGGATGAAGAGTCGGGGTGCTCCTCGGCCTCCTCCTCACCTTCCCTTGCACGACGGCTTTCCCTTTCTATGTATGCGTTTAGCTCATTTTCTGTGATCGACCACCCTTTCCTGGCATCAAGGTTAAACAAAGCAGGTGCAGGCAATCGTACTAGTTTTTCAATTTTCTTAGTTATACTCCAATTTTTCTTATACAAAGTTATCCTATAATGCAGGTTGTTCAAATTAGATGCATCTGAAATAAATTCATGTTTAATCATGGAAACAACATCAAGCTTCTCTATAGAAAGCGGAATATCTAAATGGTGAGGTCCTACACCATGCATAGCTAATAAGCGAGAGGCGATAAGACCTCCACAAATTCCTCCTTTCTCACGGTTAGTAGCAAGTCTACAAGCTATTAAAGCACCCAAATTATAAGTCCTATCCTGTTGCAAAGCAGCAGCTAAGAAAGCCAAATCTTGGACAGATAATTTACCTCCAGTCTTTCTCGCAAGAACGCACTTTGTAACGAAATAAGCAAAGTAGCGGATAGCTGGCTGTTGAATGCTACTAATCTTACCACTATCATTGGAGAAGCTCCTCCCATTACAAATCATTGTATAAAGATTTGAGAGCTCCCGCGGCGTTCCCCTGATCTTCTCGCAGGATCCCCACTGCGGCACTCTAATTGCTGTACAAAAATCACTGAAAGGCAAGTTGATAGTTTTGTTATAAATCTTGTACCGGACCATGGGGTTAGTTTGAGACCGATGAAATTCGAAATCCTGCACAACCGACACCGTTAGTTTAGCATATTGGTGAGGTTCACCAACAGTAAAACCTTCCATCACTCTAATTGCTGTACAAAAATCACTGAAAGGCAAGTTGATAGTTTTGTTATAAATCTTGTACCGGACCATGGGGTTAGTTTGAGACCGATGAAATTCGAAATCCTGCACAACCGACACCGTTAGTTTAGCATATTGGTGAGGTTCACCAACAGTAAAACCTTCCAACCCTGCATTGGAAATCAGTGTTTGAACATCTTGCAGGATTCCTGCATTCCGCATAAAATCCGTGCATGGGTAATAAGAGGGGTATACTCCCTCTTCACGATGAACTCTCATGACTTGCTGTACCTCCAACTCTTGTTGGTTAAGTTGGTGCATACTCCCTTCCATTTTCTGAAATTTTTCAACAATCATTATAAAATTTGATTTCAAGGTATATAATTGAAGGGAACTACTATAGGAACTTGCTAGAGTACTAAACATGCATCAAAACTAGTTTCTTCCTCTTAGAACAAGCATGCAAGCTCACTAAACATGTTATCTACAGCAGCAAAATATTCAAGATATACTCAACCAAACAAAATTCTAATTGGACAATCAAAGGAGTCACATACCAAGGAGTAAATGTGCCAAATTTCAAACAGAAATCTGGGCTGAGCAAGGAGATCGAAAAATCGCGAGTTCTTGAGCAGAAACACGAGTGAGAGGAACTTGGTGCGAGTTTTTTCGGGAGAGAGAAGATGCTGGGAGGAAGAGATGAAGTAGTGGGGCAAGGAGGGGCCCACACCACAGGGTGGCGCGCCCACCTCCTTGGCCGCGCCGGCCTGTGGTGTGGCACCCTCTGGTGCCCCACAGGTCATCCTCTGGTACTCCCAGGTGCCTCGTCGAAAAATAGGACCAACGGTGTAATTTTTGTAATTTTTAGAGAACTTCGAAAAATGCACATTTCTGGGTGTTAAATTAATTATTACTGCGCAGGAAAATGATTTCCAAAATCTTAAACAACTAAAGCATATTGCAAAACAAAAGGTGCTACAGCAAGTAAAATAAGTGGAGGGAGAAAGAAAGAAAGAAATGTTGTTTAGCTCTCTTATGCATTAAAATATACTTGTTAACAAGGTTGATCAAGTCTTGCTACCAAATAAATTTTATATGACATAAGAAGAAATAAACCTCAAATCAATCATGTTACCTTATATTGAATTGATATGGATCCAATCACAAGAGTTTGATATTCTTCTTTAGGCTCATATATAGGACAATCAATGGATCCCACTTTGATAGTTTTCACATTAAAAATTGTATTAACTCCACATACTTTATCAATCCTCTTGGGAAAATAGACAGTGTGTTCCTTATCATCAACATTGAAAGTAACCATGCCTTTATTGCAATCAATAACAGCCCCTGCAGTATTAAGAAAGGGTCTTCCAAGAATAATGGACATATTATCATCTTCAGGCATTTCCAACACAACAAAATCAGTTAATATCAAGCAATGTTGAGTAACTTGCACAGGAACATTTTCACATAAACCAACAGGAATAGCAGTAGATTTATCAGCCATTTGCAAAGATATATCAGTTGGTATCAACTTATCTAAATCAAGTCTCTTATAAAGAGAAAAAGGCATTACACTAACACCTGCTCCCAAATCACATAGAGCAGTTCTAACATAATTATTCTTGATGGAACAAGGAATAGTCGGTATACCTGGGTCTCCAAGCTTCTTTGGAATCTTACCATTGAAGGAGTAATTAGCGAGCATAGTGGAAATTTCCTCATTGGGGATTTTCCTTTTGTTAGTAACAATATCTTTCATATACTTTGAATAAGGAGGCAATTTAATAGCATCAGTCAAAGGGATTTGCAAAAATAAAGGTTTCATCCAATCACAAAATTTATTATAATGTTCCTCCTCCTTTGATTTTAGTTTCTTAACAGGAAAAGGCATTTGCTTTTGAACCCAAGGTTCTCTTTCATTACCATGTTTCTCAGTAATAAAATCTTCTTTAGTGTACTTTTTATTTTTAGCAGGCTTTTCAGGTTCTTTTTCAATTTCTTCTTTATCAGGAGTATCATTCTTATCGTTATCTTCCTCATGTTCATTACCACTTTCAGTTTCAGCATCAGAAATAGAAATACTATTAGGATCATTAACAGGTTCAGAGGATTCTACAACATTCTTATGTTTCTTTTTCTTTTTCTTAGATGGAGCACTAGTTTTAATTAGTTGAGAATCTTGTTCAACTCTTTTGGGATGCCCTTCAGGATATAGAGGATCCTGGGTAGAAACACCACCTCTAGTTGTTACTTCATAAGCATGTTTTTCTTTAGAATTATTTCCCAACAAGTCATTTTGCACTTTAGTAAGTTGATCAATTTGAGTTTGAACCATTTGAAAATGTTTAACAAGTATCTTAACATCATTGGAGGTTCTCTCCACAATACCATGCAATTCACTAATAGCTCGAGAATTTTCCATTAAATGATTCTCTACTCTCATATTAAAGTTTTCTTGCTTAACAATATAATTATCAAACTCATCTAAGCATTGAGCAGGAGGTTTTGAATACGGAATATCTTCCCTAGTAAAGCGTTGAAGAGAGTGTACCTCAATCATGGATGAAGGGGGAGTTATCTCACATAAATCTTCTATAGGAGGTAAATTCTTCACATCTTCAGGTTTAATACCCTTCTCTTTAAGAGACTTCTTGGCTTCCCTCATATCTTCATCATTTAATTTAATCATACCCCTCTTCTTCACTATCGGTGTCGGGGTTGGTTCAGGTGTAGACCAATCATCATGATTCCGGCCTATTTTAGCCAATAATTCTTCAGCGTCGTCTGGAGTTCTTTTCCTGAAAACACAACCAGCACAACTATCCAGGTATGCCCTAGACTCAATGGTTAGTCCACTATAAAATATATCAAGTAAATCATGCTTTTCCAAATCATGGTCAGGCTGAGCTCTAATAAGAGAGCAAAATCTCGCCCAAGCCTCAGGCAATTTCTCTCCATCTTCCTGGTCAAAATTATAAATTCTCTGCAAAGCAGCATGTTGAGCACTAGCAGGAAAGTATTTCCGGAAGAAAACATCAAGCAATTCTTTTGGGCTTTTAATAGAACCAGGAGGCAAATTATTATACCAAGTTTTAGCATCATCCTTTAATGAGAAAGGAAAAAATTTAGCAACAAAATAAGTACGCATCTTAATATCATCAGAAAACAAGCCACTAAGAGTAGATAACTCAGTCATGTGTTCAACAGCACTTTCTTTTTCAGTACCACAAAAGGGTGTTTTCTCAACAATAGCTATATGAGATAGATCAAGAGAAAAATCATAATCTTTATCCCTAATGTTTATAGGAGATGTGGCAAATTTAGGATCAGGAGATAGTTTATATCTAACAGCATGTTCCGCAAGCAACTTTTTAATTTTTCTTGCATCAGTAGTAGCATTGCATTTTTCAATAAAATCATCATCAAGCTCTACATAATCTTCATCAAGATCATCACTAGAATATTCAACAGACTCAGGTGAATTAACAGGTGTAGCAGCATTTTCATTAGGAGTTTCAGTATTTTCAATTTGTCTAGACTTAGCAATTGTAGCATCTAGAAAAGATCCTAACGAACCATCATTATCAAGCACAGCAGAAGCATCATCACAATTATGAGAGGAATTTTCAGATTCAGCAGAAGTACCAACATTTGAAGCTTGTGGTGGTGAAACAAGTTTACTTATCACAGATGGTGAATCAAGAGCAGCAGAGGTACTAAGAGTTGTACCTTTTCTTGTAGTGGATGGTAATATGGCGATCTTAGTATCGCGAGGTTTACCCATGATGGAGAATTTGCAGCGAACAATATCAATCCAAGTGAACTTCCAAATAAAGCTATGCTCCCCGGCAACGGCGCCAGAAAATAGTCTTGATGACCCACAAGTATAGGGGATCGCAACAGTCTTCGAGGGAAGTATTACCCAATTTATTGATTCGACATAAGGGGAGACAAAGAATACTTGTAAGACTTAACAGCGGAGTTGTCAATTCAGCTGCACCTGGAAACAGACTTGCTCGCAAGAGTTTATCAGTAGTAACAGTTTTATGGCAGTAGGAATAGTGAAATAACAGCAGCGGTGAAATAAAGACAACAGTAGTGATTATAGTAAACAGCAGGATTAAAATACTGTAGGCACAGGGACGGATTTAACGGGCGTTGCATGGATGAGAGAAACTCATGTAACAATCAAAGCAGGGGCATTTGCAGATAATAATAAAACGGTATCCAAGTACTAATCAATCAATAGGCATGTGTTCCATATATAGTCGTACGTGCTCGCAATGAGAAACTTGCACAACATCTTTTGTCCTACCAGCCGGTGGCAGCCGGGCCTCTAGGGAAACTACTGGAAATTAAGGTACTCCTTTTAATAGAGTACCGGAGCAAAGCATTAACACTCCGTGAACACATGTGATCCTCACATCACTACCATCCCCTCCGGTTGTCCCGATTTCTGTCACTTCGGGGCCATTGGTTCCGGACAGCGACATGTGTATACAACTTGCAGGTAAGATCATAAACAACGAATATCTTCATGAATCAATAACATGTTCAGATCTGAGATCATGGCACTCGGGCCCTAGTGACAAGCATTAAGCATAACAAGTTGCAACAATATCATAAAAGTGACATCTACGGATACTAGGCACTATGCCCTAACAATCTTATGACTATTACATGACCAATCTCATCCAATCCCTACCATCCCCTTCAGCCTACAGCGGGGGAATTACTCACACATGGATGGGGGAAACATGGCTGGTCGATGGAGAGGCGTTGGCGGTGATGGCGGTGAAGATCTCCTCCAATTCCCCGTCCCGGCGGAGTGCCAGAACGGAGACTTCTGGCTCCCGCGACGGAGTTTCGCGATGTGGCGGCTCTCTGGAGGGTTTCTGGCGACTTCGACTTCTCTCCGTGCGTTTTTAGGTCGAACCCGATAAGTAGTCCGAAGGGGGGCGTCGGAGGCCGCCGAGGGGGCCACACCATAGGGCCGCGCGGGCCCCCCCTAGGCCGCGCCGCCTTATGGTGTGGGGCCCTCGGGCCTCCACCTCACTTGTCCTTCTGGCTCCGTCAGTATTCTGGGAAAATAGGGCCTTCTGCATAAATTCCGAGGATTTTCCCGAAAGTTGGATTTCTGCACAAAAACGAGACACCAGAGCAATTCTGCTGAAAACAGCGTTAGTCCGTGTTAGTTGTATCCAAAATACACAAATTAGAGGCAAAACAATAGCAAAAGTGTTCGGGAAAGTAGATACGTTTTGGACGTATCAAGCTCCCCTCAAGCCGGAGTTAACAAGCGCCACAACATTCAGCATTCATATTTAAGTAACCTTAGAGCATAATAGATCTTTGCAAAATAAACCGAGTACTAACATAGCATACACACTGTCACCTTTACACTATGAAAGGGGGAATAGATCACATCAATACTATCATAGCGATAATCAACTCCATAACCTACAAGAGATTATGATCATAATCTACGACAAGAACTACACGATGCACACACTGTCACCATTACACCATGCAGGAGGAATAGACTACTTTAATAACATCACATGAGTAGCACATAGACTAGTAGCGATACAAAGCTCATCATATGGATCTCAATCATGTAAAGCAGCTCATGAGATCATTGTATTGAAGTACATAGGAGAGAGATGAACCACATAGCTACCGGTACAGCCCTTAGCCTCGGGGGAGAACTACTCCCTCCTCATCATGGGAGCAGAAGCGTTGATGAAGATGGCGGTGAAGATGGCAGTGGTGTCGATGGAGAAGCCTTCCGGGGGCACTTCCCCGTCCCAGCGGCGTGCGGAACAGAGACTCCTGTCCCCCAGATCTTGGCTTCGCGATGGCGGCGGCTCTGGAACTTTTCTCGTACCGTGGCTTATTCGTATCGGGGTTTTAGGTCAGGGACCTTTAAATAGGCGAAGAGGCGGAGTCGGAAGGTCAACGAGGCGACGACACAACAGGGGGCGCGGGCCCCCCTTGGCCGCGCCAGGGTAGTGTCTGGTGGGCCTGTGGCCGCCCTCTGGCCTCTCTCGGGTGTTCTGGAAGCCTCCGGTGAAAATAGGGTACTGGGCGTTGATTTCGTCCGATTCGAGAATATTTCCTTACTAGGATTTCTGAAACCAAAAACAGCAGAAAACAGGAACTGGCACATCTCGTCAATAGGTTAGTTCCGGAAAATGCATCAAAACGATATAAAGTGTGAACAAAACATGTAAGTATCATCATAAAAGTAGCATGGAACATAAGAAATTATAGATACGTTTGAGACGTATCAAGCATCCCCAAGCTTAGTTCCTACTCGCCCTCGAGTAGGTAAACGATAACAAAGATAATTTCTTAAGTGACATGCTATCATAATCTTGATCAATACTATTGTAAAGCATATGAGATGAATGAAGTGATTCAAAGCAATGGTAAAGATAATGACTAAACAATTGAATCATATAGCAAAGACTTTTCACGAATAGTACTTTCAAGTCAAGCATCAATAAGACTTGCATAAGAGCTAACTCATAAGCAATAAATTCTTAGTAAAAAGCTTTGAAACAACACAAAGGAAGATATAAGTTTCAGCGGTTGCTTTCAACTTCAACATGTATATCTCATGGATAATTGTCAACACAAAGTAATATAACAAGTGCAATAGGTAAACATGTAAGAATCAATGCACACAGTTTACACAAGTGTTTGCTTCTAAGATAGAAAGAAGTAGGTAAACTGACTCAACAATAAAGTAAAAGAATGGCCCTTCGCAGAGGGAAGCATTGATTGCTATATTTGTGCTAGAGCTTTTATTTTGAAAACATAAGAGAGCATAAAAAGTAAAGTTTTGAGCGGTGTTTGTTGTTGTCAACGAATGGTAGTGGGCACTCTAACCCCCTTGCCAGACAAACTTTCAAAGAGCGGCTCCCATGAAATTTTATTTTTGAGTGGCACTCCTTCCAACCTTGCTTTCACAAACCATGGCTAACCGAATCCTCGGGTGCCTGCCAACAATCTCATACCATGAAGGAGTGCCTTTTTATTTTAGTTTTATTTAGATGACACTCCTCCCCACCTTTGCTTTCTCAAGCCATGGCTAACCGAATCCTCGGGTGCCAACCAACAATCACATACCATGGAGGAGTGTCTATTTGTAAATTTATGAAAGTTAATTAATTCGGGGCTGGGAACCCCATTGCCAGCTCTTTTTGCAAAATTATTGGATAAGCGGATGAAGCCACTAGTCCATTGGTGAAAGTTGCCCAACAAGATTGAAAGATAAACTCCACATACTTCCTCATGAGCTATAAAACATTGACACAAATAAGAGGTAATAACTTTTGAATTGTTTAAAGATAGCACTCAAGCAATTTACTTTGGAATGGCGGAGAAATACCATGTGGTAGGTAGGTATGGTGGACACAATTGGCATAGTTTTTGGCTCAAGGATTTGGATGCACGAGAAGAATCCCTCTCAATACAAGGCTAGGCTAGCAAGGTTGTTTGAAGCAAACTCAAGTATAAAACGGTGCAGCAAGACTCACATATGAACATATTGTAAGCATTATAAGACTTTACATCGTCTCCTTGTTGTTCAAACACCTTAACCAGAAAATATCTAGACTTAGAGAGACCAATCATGCAAACCAAATTTTAACAAGCTCTATGTAGTTCTTCATTAATAAGTGCAAAGTATATGATGCAAGAGCTTAAACATGATCTATATGAGCACAACAATTGCCAAGTATCAAGACATTATACCATTACCACATGAAGCATTTCCTGTTTCCAACCATATAACAATGAACGAAGCAGTTTTCAACCTTCGCCATGAACATTAAAAGTAAAGCTAAGAACACATGTGTTCATATGCAACAGCGGAGCGTGTCTCTCTCCCACACAAGCATGAATTTATTCAAAGAATGCAAATAACAAAACGAAAATAAAAGCACACAGACGCTCCAAGTAAAGTACATAAGATGTGACTGAATAAAAATATAGTTTCACTAGAAGAAACCTGATAAGTTGATGAAGAAGGGGATGCCTTGGGCATCCCCAAGCTTAGACGCTTGAGTCTTCTTGAAATATGCAGGGATGAACCACCGGGGCATCCCCAAGCTTAGACCTTTCACTCTTCTCGATCACATTATATCACCCTCTTCTATTGACCCTTGAAAACTTCTGCCACACCAAACTTTAAGCAAACTCATTAGAGGGTTAGTGCACAATCAAAAATTCACATGTTCAGAGGTGGCACAATCATTCTTAACACTTCTGGACATTGCACAAAACTTCTGAAAGTTAATGGAACAAAGAAACCCATTCAACATAGCAAAAGCGGCAATGCGAAATAAAAGACAGAATCTGTCAAAAACAGAACAGTCCGTAAAGATGCATCTGGAAGGGGCACTTAGCTTGCTCAAATGGAAAAACTCAAAACTAATGAAAGTTGCATACATATCTGAGGATCACACACGTAAATTTGCAGATTTTTTTGATTTTTTTACAGAGACTTCTGCTCAAATTCGTGACAGACAGCAAATCTGTTTCTGCGCAGTAATCCAAATCTAGCATCAACTTTAACATAGAGACTTTACTTGGCACAAAAACATGATAAGGAGAGGTTGCTACAGTAGTAAACAACTTCCAAGACTCAACAAAACAAAAAATGCTGTAGTAAAATAAACACATGGGTTATCTCCCAAGAAGTTCTTTCTTTATAGCCATTAAGATGGGCTCAGCAATTTTAATGATAATGCTCTCATAAGGATGAGAGTTGAAGCAAAAGAGAGCATCAAGAAGCAAATTCAAAACACATTTAAGCCTAACCCACTTTCTATGAAAAGGAATCTTGTACACAAATAAATTCATGAAGAACAAAGTGACAAGCATAGGAAGGCAACACAAGTGCAATTTCAAGATTCTCAACATAAAGAGGGGAAACTTAATATTATTAAGATGCATATAACCATGTTTCCCTCTCTCATAATAACTTTCAGTAGCATCATGAACAAACTCAACAATATAACTATCACATAAAACATTCTTGTCATGAGCCATATGCATAAAATTATTACTCTCCACATAAGCATAATCAATTTTATTAGTTGTAGTGGGAGAAAATTCAACAAAGTAGCTATCATTAATTCTCATCAGGTATATGTAACATAATGATACGTATCCAACGTATCGATAATTTCTTATGTTCCATGCCACTTTATTGATGATATCTACATGTTTTATACACATTATATGTCATATTTATGCATTTTCGGAACTAACCTATTAACAAGATGCCGAAGTGCTCCTGTTTTCTGCTGTTTTTGGTTTCAGAAATCCTAGTAACGAAATATTCTCGGAATTGGACGAAATCAACGCCCAGGTTCCTATTTTTCCACGAAGCTTCCAGAACACCCGAGAGCCGCCAGAGGGGGCCCTGGTGGGCCCAGATGACATGGTGGCGCGGCCCAGGCCCTGGCCGCGCCACCCTATGGTGTCGTCGCCTCGTTGACCCTCCTGCGCCGCCTCTTCGCCTATATAAAGCCCCTGCATCGAAAACCCTTACGGAGGAAGCCACGATACGAGAAAAGTTCCAGAGCCGCCGTCATCGCGAAGCCAAGATCCGGGGGACAGGAGTCTCGTTCCGGCACCCGCCGGACGGGGAAGTGCCCCGGAAGGCTTCTCCATCGACACCGCTGCCATCTCCACCGCCATCTTCATCACCGCTGCTGCTCCCATGAAGAGGGAGTAGTTCTCCATTGAGGCTCGGGGCTGTACCGGTAGCTATGTGGTTAATCTCTCTCCTATGTACCTCAATACAATGATCTCATGAGCTGCTTTACATGATTGAGATTCATATGAGTTTTGTATCACTACTATCTATGTGCTACTCTAGTGATGTGTTATTAAAGTAGTTTTATTCCTCCTGCATGTGTGCAAAGGTGACAGTGCGTGCACCGTGTTAGTACTTGGTTTATGCTATGATCATGATCTCTTGTAGATTGCGAAGTTAACTATTGCTATGATAATATTGATGTGATCTATTCCTCCTACATATGCATGAAGGTGACAGTGTGCATGCTATGCTAGTACTTGGTTTAGTCGTTTTGATCTATCTTACACTTAAGGTTACTTAAACATGAGCATTATTGTGGAGCTTGTTAACTCCGGCATTGAGGGTTCGTGTAATCCTACGCAATGTGTTCATCATCCAACAAAAGTGTAGAGTATGCATTTATCTATTCTGTTATGTGATCAATGTTGAGAGTGTCCACTAGTGAAAGTGTAATCCCTAGGCCTTGTTCCTAAATACTGCTGAGTTACTACTGCTTGTTTACTGTTTTACTGCGTTACTACTGCTGCAATACTACCACCATCAACTACACGCCAGCAAGCTATTTTCTGGCACCGTTGCTACTGCTCATATATATTCATACCACCTGTATTTCACTATCTCTTCGCCGAACTAGTGCACCTATTAGGTGTGTTGGGGACACAAGAGACTTCTTGCTTTGTGGTTGCAGGGTTGCATGAGAGGGATATCTTTGACCTCTTCCTCCCTGAGTTCGATAAACCTTGGGTGATCCACTTAAGGGAAACTTGCTGCTGTTCTACAAACCTCTGCACTTGGAGGCCCAACAAGGAGGGGGAACGTGGACATCAAGCACTTTTCTGGCGCCGTTGCCGGGGAGGGAAGGTAAACGGCACTCACACATTGGCAAGCCCGGCAACTAAGCACTTTTCCTCCCTCGTCAACTACGCGCCAAGCACTTTTCTGGCGCCGTTGCCGGGAGGAAAGGTAAAAGGTACTCACACTCCGGATCTCGGCTACTAAGCTATTTCCGGCGCCGTTGTAAGTACTCGAAGCTATTTCCTTTAGACTCTGCAATTGCGACATTTGGTTTCTTGTTTACACTAGTTAGGCATAATGGAAAACAACAAAAATATGAGAGATCTTTATGAACTTTATCTTGAATTAGGACATGATGTGTTTGAAGAGAGAATTAAAAAACCCATGGAACTTTATATGCATGATAATGGGAATGTTATTAGTATGAATGCTTTGAACACCATTGTTGCTAATGCTATGGAAAATTCTAAGCTTGGGGAAGCTGGCTTTGATGAGCATGATATTTTTAGTCCCCCAAGCATTGAGGAGAAAATTTACTTTGATGATACTTTGCCTCCTATTTATGATGATTATAATGATAGTAGTCTTTTGTTACCACCTGTTATGGAGGATAAATTTGATTATGATTACAATATACCTCCTATATTTGATAGCTACTTTGTTGAATTTGCTCCCACTACAACTAATAAAATTGATTATGCTTATGTTGGGAGTAGTAATTATTTTATGCATGAGACTCATGATAAGAATGCTTTATGTGATAGTTATATTGTTGAGTTTGCTCATGATGCTACTGAAAGTTATTATGAGAGAGGAAAATATGGTTGTAGAAATTTTCATGTTACTAAAACACCTCTCTATGTGCTGAAATTTTTGAAGCTACACTTGTTTTATCTTCCTATGCTTGTTACTTTGCTCTTCATGAACTTGTTTATTTACAAGATTCCTATGCATAGGAAGCATGTTAGACTTAAATGTGTTTTGAATTTGCCTCTTGATGCTCTCTTTTGCTTCAAATACTATTTCTTATGAGAGCATTATCATTAAAACTGCTGAGCCCATCTTATGGCTATAAAGAAAGAACTTCTTGGGAGATAACCCATGTGTTATTTTGCTACAGTACTTTGTTTTATATTTGTGTCTTGGAAGTTGTTTACTACTGTAGCAACCTCTCCTTATCTTAGTTTTGTGTTTTGTTGTGCCAAGTAAAGTTTCTATGTCAAAGTTGATGTTATATTTGGGATCGCTGCGCAGAAACAGCATTGCTGTCTGTCACGAATCTGGGCACAGTCCTCTGTAGAAAATTCGAAAAAATCTGCCAATTTACGAGCATGATCCTCAGATATGTACGCAACTTTCATTAGTTTTGAGTTTTTCCATTTGAGCAAGTCTGGTGCCATCTTAAAATTCGTCTTTACGGACTGTTCTGTTTTTGACAGATTCTGCCTTTTATTTCGCATTGCCGCTTTTGTTAAGTTGAATGAGTTTCTTTGTTCCATTAACTTTCAGAAGTTTTGTGCAATGTCCAGAAGTGTTGAGAATGATTGTGTCACCTCTGAACATGTGAATTTTGATTGTGCACTAACCCTCTAATGAGTTTGCTTGAAGTTTGGTGTGAAGGAAGTTTTCAAGGGTCAATAGAAGAGGGTGATATAATGTGATCGAGAAGAGTGAAAGGTCTAAGCTTGGGGATGCCCCGGTGGTTCATCCCTGCATATTTTAAGAAGACTCAAGCATCTAAGCTTGGGGATGCCCAAGGCATCCCCTTCTTCATCGACAACTTATCAGGTTTCTTCTAGTGAAACTATATTTTTATTCAGTCACATCCTATGTATTTTACTTGGAGCGTCTGTGTGCTTTTATTTTTGTTTTTGTTTTGTTATCTTAGTTCTCTGAATAAGTTCATCCTTGTGTGGGAGAGAGACACGCTCCGCTGGTTCGTATGAACACATGTGTTCTTAGCTCATAATATTCATGGCGAAGTTTCTTCTTCGTTAATTTGTTATATGGTTGGAATTGGAAAATGCTACATGTAGTAATTCTAAAAATGTCTTGGATAATGTGATACTTGGCAATTGTTGTGCTCATGTTTAAGCTCTTGCATCATATGCTTTGCACCCATTAATGAAGAAATACATAGAGCTTGCTAAAATTTGATTTGCATATTTGGTTTCTCTAAGGTCTAGATAATATCTAGTATTGAGTTTTGAACAACAAGGAAGACAGTGTAGAGTCTTATAATGTTTACAATATGTCTTTTATGTGAGTTTTGCTGCACTTGTTCATCCTTGAGTTTGCTTCAAATAACCTTGCTAGCCTAAACCTTGTATCGAGAGGGAATACTTCTCATGCATCCAAAATCCTTGAGCCAACTACTATGCCATTTGTGTCCACCATACCTACCTACTACATGGTATTTCTCCGCCATTCCAAAGTAAATTGCTTGAGTGCTACCTTTAAAATTCCATCATTCACCTTTGCAATATATAGCTCATGGGACAAAATAGCCTTAAAAACTATCGTAGTATTGAATATGTACTTATGCACTTTATATTTTATTAAGTTGCTTGTTGTGTGATAACCATGCTTCTGGGGAACGCCATCAACTATTGTTGAATATCATGTGAGTTGCTATGCATGTCCGTCTTGTCTGAAGGTCTATCATTTTAGTGGTTGGAGCATGCAAAATTGTTAGAGAAGAACATTGGGCCGCTAACTAAAGCCATGAACCATGGTGGAAGTTTCAGTTTTGGACATATATCCTCAATCTCATATGAGAATAATAACTTTGCTACATGCTTATGCATTTAAGAGGAGTCCATTATCTGTTGTCCATGTTGTCCCGGTATGGATGTCTAAGTTGAGAATAATCAAAAGCGAGAAATCCGAAATGCGAGCATTCTCCTTGGACCTTTGTACAGGCGGCATGGAGGTACCCCTTTGTGACACTTGGTTGAAACATGGCATGCGAAGACCCGGTAGTCCAAGTTAAGTAGGACAAGGTGCGGGCACTATTAGTACACTATGCGTGAGGCTTGCAACTTGTAAAATATAATTTTCATAACTCATATGCTTTATTACTACCGTTGACAAAATTGTTTCATGTTTTCAAAATAAAAGCTCTAGCACAAATACAGCAATCGATGCTTTCCTCATTGAAGGACCATTCTTTTACTTTTATTGTTGAGTCAGTTTACCTATCTCCTTCCACCTTAAGAAGCAAACACTTGTGTGAACTGTGCATTGATTCCTACATACTTGCATATTGCACTTGTTATATTACTTTATGTTGACAATATCCATGAGATATACATGTTACAAGTTGAAAGCAACCGCTGAAACTTAATCTTCTTATGTGTTGCTTCAACACCTTTACTTTGATTTATTGCTTTATGAGTTAACTCTTATGCAAGACTTATTGATGCTTGTCTTGAAGTACTATTCATGAAAAGTCTTTGCTATATGATTCAGTTGTTTACTCATGTCATTACCTTTGCTTTGATCGCTGCATTCATTACATATGTTTACAAATAGTATGATCAAGATTATGATGGCATGTCACTTAAGAAATTATCTTTGTTATCGTTTTACCTGCTCGGGACGAGCAGAACTAAGCTTGGGGATGCTGATACGTCTCCAACGTATCGATAATTTCTTATGTTCCATGCCACTTTATTGATGATATCTACATGTTTTATACACATTATATGTCATATTTATGCATTTTCTGGAACTAACCTATTAACAAGATGCCGAAGTGCCAGTTCCTGTTTTCTGCTGTTTTTGGTTTCAGAAATCCTAGTAACGAAATATTCTCGGAATTGGACGAAATCAACGCCCAGGTTCCTATTTTTCCACGAAGCTTCCAGAACACCCGAGAGCCAGGGGGGGCCCTGGTGGGCCCAGATGACATGGTGGCGCGGCCCAGGCCCTGGCCGCGCCACCCTATGGTGTCGTCGCCTCGTTGACCCTCCTGCGCCGCCTCTTCGCCTATATAAAGCCCCTGCATCGAAAACCCTTACGGAGGAAGCCACGATACGAGAAAAGTTCCAGAGCCGCCGTCATCGCGAAGCCAAGATGGGGGACAGGAGTCTGTTCCGGCACCTGCCGGGCGGGAAGTGCCCCCGGAAGGCTTCTCCATCGACACCGCTGCCATCTCCACCGCCATCTTCATCACCGCTGCTGCTCCCATGAAGAGGGAGTAGTTCTCCATTGAGGCTCGGGGCTGTACCGGTAGCTATGTGGTTAATCTCTCTCCTATGTACCTCAATACAATGATCTCATGAGCTGCTTTACATGATTGAGATTCATATGAGTTTTGTATCACTACTATCTATGTGCTACTCTAGTGATGTGTTATTAAAGTAGTTTTATTCCTCCTGCATGTGTGCAAAGGTGACAGTGCGTGCACCGTGTTAGTACTTGGTTTATGCTATGATCATGATCTCTTGTAGATTGCGAAGTTAACTATTGCTATGATAATATTGATGTGATCTATTCCTCCTACATATGCATGAAGGTGACAGTGTGCATGCTATGCTAGTACTTGGTTTAGTCGTTTTGATCTATCTTACACTTAAGGTTACTTAAACATGAGCATTATTGTGGAGCTTGTTAACTCCGGCATTGAGGGTTCGTGTAATCCTACGCAATGTGTTCATCATCCAACAAAAGTGTAGAGTATGCATTTATCTATTCTGTTATGTGATCAATGTTGAGAGTGTCCACTAGTGAAAGTGTAATCCCTAGGCCTTGTTCCTAAATACTGCTGAGTTACTACTGCTTGTTTACTGTTTTACTGCGTTACTACTGCTGCAATACTACCACCATCAACTACACGCCAGCAAGCTATTTTCTGGCACCGTTGCTACTGCTCATATATATTCATACCACCTGTATTTCACTATCTCTTCGCCGAACTAGTGCACCTATTAGGTGTGTTGGGGACACAAGAGACTTCTTGCTTTGTGGTTGCAGGGTTGCATGAGAGGGATATCTTTGACCTCTTCCTCCCTGAGTTCGATAAACCTTGGGTGATCCACTTAAGGGAAACTTGCTGCTGTTCTACAAACCTCTGCACTTGGAGGCCCAACACTGTCTACAGGAAAGGAGGGGGAACGTGGACATCACATAATCATAATAAAATTTAGGGATTTCTATTTTCGTGCCCTCGGGTCCTTAGTTGTGCTCAGTTTTCCCCAGCTCCTTAGTTTTTCCTCAGTTTTACCCAAACGTTTGTCTGAAACCATCACACGTGATGTAACGGCCGGTTGCCCGACGGTTGACCGTTATCTTCTGACTAGTGGGGCCACGTAGAGCCTGCAAAGACACGTCAGACCATCCATCTTTGTTTGACCGTAAGCATCGCTGTATCCCTGACCAAAACGCGAACGAGTGGGGCTTCGGTATATCAAATGACAAGTGGGGCCATGACGCTGATACAAGGGGCAATACACGGGTAGGATTAGATTTTTAAACGGAGCTCTACAGCGATGGCACGGAGGAGGTGGCATGCGGGGTGCCGAGATGAGATCGACGTCCACAAAGAACTGCATGAGGCGAGACCAGACGCATTAGATAGATATGAACTAGACGCGTTTAACCATGCAAAGAAGAGAAGAAATGGTCGACGACATCGACGACCACCTCAAAACTTTGACTGACCGTGTCGGACACGAACGCGAGCAATGTAGAGAAAACTAGTGTCTCTCCTTTCTGGCGTGTATAGGTGGGTGCTAGGAGAGTGTGGTGGCGAAGGGAAAGACCTCGCGGCGGTCTGTGGCGTCCAGCATAGCGGGTCGGCGTGGCCGTGCCCACAGCGGCGTGCATGCATGTTCGGCATTGGCATCAGCATGTACGTTCGGCATTGGCCTCGGCGGTATCTCTGGTGTGTCAGTGATCGAATGAGGGGACGGGATTGAGGGTGCATCCCGACGTTGACCTAGCAGTGGCGGCGAGCATAGCCGTTCTGACCATGCCGATATCGGCATCGGCATCGTTTGGAGGCTGTGGTGCTCGAATCAAGTTGGGATTTGTTTCTTGTAGGCCAAAATGAATTTGAAACAAGTTTCATGTTGAAGGTTAGGTAACGAAAGTTTGTAACTATCCCAAAATTATACTAGCGCCATGGTGAGGTTCTTTTTGATAGAGCTATACGGTTGGGCAAACTTTTTTGACACTTTTTAGATAGGGTTCCTTGTTGTTACACGTATGGCATCATGTATGGAAAATTTGGGGTCATTTGGAGATGTTCGAAAAAATCACTTTGCTTAAGCGCATGCCGTTTCGTCTCGCTGAAACCAGCTTTTCTAACAAGGTGATTTTTTCTACCTTCTCTAAATAACCTCAAATTTCATACAGATGATCTTCTATACATAGATAGATAGATTGTTTCGTTTTTACATTTTTCGAACTTTTTATTTCCCTTTATAATACCCAATTGATTTTCAGGTC
The DNA here is from genome assembly GCA_030979885.1 of Lolium multiflorum. Classification (NCBI taxonomy): domain Eukaryota; kingdom Viridiplantae; phylum Streptophyta; class Magnoliopsida; order Poales; family Poaceae; genus Lolium; species Lolium multiflorum. The sequence goes on along the minus strand of CM061750.1, from coordinate 345,617,678 downwards.
AAAACCTCGAAAAACAGCATCATGTATGGCATCATTTTCACCCTAAATTTCAAATTTTCTGAAACTTTCCCTTTTAGATATTCCTTGTTGTTATAGGTATGCCATCATGTATGGCATCATTTTTTTGCGTGAAAAGTAATGGCAACAACAAATCGGTGATGGTTTATCATTTTTTTGCGTGAAAAGTAATGGCAACAACAAATCGGTGATGGTTTATCTTTTTTTTTGCGTGAAAAGTAATGGCTACAACAAATTGTTGATGGTTTATCATTTTTTTGCGTGAAAAGTAATGGCTACAACAAATTGTTGATGGTTTATCATTTTTTTGCGTGAAAAGTAATGGCTACAACAAATTGTTGATGGTTTATCATTTTTTTGCGTGAAAAGTAATGGCAACAACAAATCGGTGATGGTTTATCATTTTTTTGCGTGAAAAGTAATGGCACAAATCGGTGATGATGGTTTATTTTTTTTGCGTGAAAAGTAATGGCTACAACAAATTGTTGATGGTTTATCATTTTTTTGCGTGAAAAGTAATGGTAACAACAAATCGGTGATGGTTTATCATTTTTTGCGTGAAAAATAACGCCTAAAAGAGTTTATAATTTTTAGCGCGTGAAAAATAATACAGAAAACCGCCCTTCAGCATACTTAGAGGGTGGAAGCTAATTAACCGCCAACAGAGAGAGAGAGGGGTTATCCTGCCCGTTCCCTATATCATACGATCAACGGTCGGCGGGCACGATCCGCGTGACATGGGCTAGACCAATCAGGGCGATGTTGCACGTCTGCGAGAATTTGTGAAGAGAGAGGGCAAAACTGAGTACTATCAAGAAACCAAGGGCACCTGAGTAGTAAATAGACTAAGGGATTCAAATATGAGATTTAAAATCCTTTAAAAAATGGAAAATGCCTGTTTTGTACAATGAAACCCATCTTGGCCTACCTCAAACTATTTGCAATACCAATATACATCAGTGTGAGAATTGTGGCCTCATTTAGACAAAGTATGATTTGGGGGAAGCTGTTTTGGGAAGGGCTTATTGTGGAAAACCATGCACCTTCATAGCTACTAGGTGATTTGAGAAGTGGCAATTTGTGGTAAAACTTGATTTATCTATGATTTATCTATGATTTGAGAAGTGGCAATTTGTGGTAAAGACTCCATGAGTAAGTGCCACTCTTTTTCGGATTTTTTTGCACATTAAATGACTCATTTAACTAGTTAATCCCATTTGTTGACTCTCTGTTGACCAGCCACTTGAGGGTAAAACTGAGTATATTGCACTAGCCAGTATTAGCACTCGAGGGGAAAATTGAGCACACAAAAAATGCTAGTATAAGACTCGAGGGTATACCTGAGTATATCTAAATTTCCAGGGTTAGACTCGAGGACACGTGCAATTGTTGACGCGTAGACGCGGGTCGCGGTGGAGAAGTCGAGACGTGCAATCGTGGACGCGTGTCGCGTTGCAGAAGTCCAAGACGTGCAGACGTGCACCTGTGCACGCGTAGGACGCGGGTCGCATTAACCACCCCTCGCCTTTATAGACGCCTCCTCGCACTCTCTCTGTCACTCTCACTCGCTCACGCATCGCCAACTCTCTCACGTCCCATCATCTTCTCCAAAGCAAAAAACCCTCTCCCTCTCCCTCTTCCTCTTCCTCCGCCGGAGAGATGGACAAGGAGAATGCCAATCCCATCGTCGAGGTAGGCTCGAAGCGCGACGCCTCCATCTTCGGCGCCGTCCCCTCTACGGACGTCGCCGCCGCCGCCGCCGTCGCCGGTGCATCGGAGGCTGCTGCCGCCGGTGGCAGTCAGATCCCGGCGGGATGGGACCCCTACGACCCCGTGCCGTACGTCCCGCCCCCGAACCCCTACGACACCTCCCTGGAGGACCCATGGAACGAGGTAACTACGGTTTGCTTCCTTTTTTGTTCCCCATTCCTTTTTGAACCCTATTTTTGCTGGTGTAGATGGATCTGTAGATGGATGAGTATTGGGCTAATATTTGCGCCGATTTTATTCCATTTTGTTTTGATCACTTCTTGATTTCGTTTAAGATTTGGGGTTCGGCTGTTCGGTTAATTTATGCAAGTAATATTGGATCTCAATCAGTTAATTTATGCAAGTAATCATGGGATCTCAATCAGTTATTTTATGCACTAATCAAAAGATATCAACCGTTTAATTTTGCAAATAATCTCGAATGTGTTCAAGTTCAGATCTAGTTCAGATCTAGAATCTGTTTCTTTGCCTATGATGAATGGTTGGGCACAAATTTTTACAGGGAGGGTTCAGCGAACCATTGCTGTGTACAAATCTGTTGTGCATGAGCTTTAGTTCGCTAACACCTTCCCTGTAGATATATAATCATGTCCACTCTAACTGAGGCTGACTCTGTTTTTCTTAACTTTGTTATCATGTACGTTAGTCATCGTTGCAACTCATTCACTAGTTTCTGTTTGATATGGATCAGATGTCTGGCAGCGACGTCGGCAGCGACGAAGAGGAGGAGGACGTCAAGACTCGCCAGGTGCTGCGGAGGCTGCAGGTCGGCCAGTACATCTCCTACTTCGCCAAGGAGGTCTACAGGTGCCCCTTCTGCACCAGGAGACTCGGCGCCACGGACTTCAACTGCCTCGTCACGCATGCTGAGAACATCAGCAACACCTTCCCCAACGTCGGCACGACGGTGAACGTCCACTCCTTCCGCGCCAAGCACAGGGCGCTCGGCATGCACCTCCGCAGCTTGCAGCGGGTGGAGATCTCCGTCGGGCGCATGCCTCCGCTCAAGCCCAAGGCTCCCAAGGGGAGCAAGAGCAACAAGTGGAGGCAGAGCCAGATGGGGTAGGCGGAGTCCTGGACGTGTGCTGCTGCTGCTGCTGCCTCCTAGTTTGTTGTTGGGATCCCTTTGTTGTTAGCTAGGGATCCCTTGTTGTTATGTTAGTATGATGGTGCTGTGAAGAACCTGTTACTATGTTGGCTGCTGTGTATGCAGCCTATTATCTATCCATATTATCTAGGGATTATCTATCCCTAGTCTACTATATTTTGTTGGCCGTACTTAGTTTTCTTGATTTACTATGACTGTGAATTTATCGTACATTATCCTGGAGATTTGCTTCTAGATTTAACTACATACATATGGACCAGAGGGAGTACTAGATTTGCTGCCATATTGGGCAAACAACGAGGGCCAAAAGGCACAAATAATTGAAGAAAGTCAGAAATGCAAGCTTCTCTAGATTTTATACTAATTTGGTGAAAAGGACAGAGAGAAAGAGGGGAAAAAGGTGCACTTAATAATGCCAATTTTGGGCCGAGAGAGACAGAACCCAGCTCCTGCTCACGTGCAACCAAACGCTTCTCGTCCTGTCCCACGCGGTCCCTTTCTACCAGCCCCACGCGACGCGGGCCCACACGACGCGGCCCCACACGTGACAGAACGGTCAACTAAACGGGAATCCTGCCGTCTGAGCTGCTTCTGCGGGTTTCAGACAAACGTTTGGGTAAAACTGAGGAAAAACTAAGGAGCTGGGGAAAACTGAGTACAACTAAGGACCTGAGGGCACGAAAATAGAAATCCCTAAAATTTACTCTCCATAGTAGGCGGCACCAAAAGACCACTATCATTATAATCATCATAAATAGGAGGCAAAGTATCATCAAAGAAAATTTTCTCCTCAATGCTTGGGGGACTAAAAATATCATGCTCATCAAAACCAGCTTCCCCAAGCTTAGAATTTTCCATATCATTATCAACAATGGTGTTCAAAGCGTTCATACTAATATCATTTCTACTAGCATGCCAATAAGATTCCATAGGTTTTTTAATTTTTGCATCAAACAATCCATGTCTTAACTCAGGAAATAGAATAAGAAGCTCATTGTTACTTTCCATTATGCCTAACTAGTGTAAACAAGAAACCAAAAGATGCAATTGCAGGATCTAAAGGAAATAGCTTCGTACAACGGCGCCGAAAAATAGCTTAGTTGCCGAGATCCGGAGTGTGAGTACCTTTTACCTTTCCTCCCCGGCAATGGCGCCAGAAAATAGCTTGATGTCTACGGGTGCTTCTATTCTTGTAGACAGTGTTGGGCCTCCAAGAGCAGAGGTTTGTAGAACAGCAGCAAGTTTTCCCTTAAGTGGATCACCCAAGGTTTATCGAACTCGGGGAGGACGAGGTCAAAGATATCCCTCTCAAGCAACCCTGCAATCACGATACACGAAGTCTCTTGTGTCCCACTTGTCAGATGTATAGGTGCACTAGTTCGGCGAAGAGATAGTGAAATACAAGTAGTATGGATGTATATGAGTGGTAATAGCAATCTGAATAAAATATGGCAGCGAGTAAACATGCAACAAAACAGTAAGTAAGCGGTGTTTGCAGTATTGGAAACAAGGCCTAGGGATCATACTTTCACTAGTGGACACTCTCAACATTGATCGCATAATAAATAATAACTTCTCTCATTTGTGCTACATACACTCTTTGTTGGATGACAAACACCATTCGTTGTGTAGGGCTACAAGAGCTCCCTCAAGCCGGAGTTAACAAGCGCCACAACATTCAGCATTCATATTTAAGTAACCTTAGAGCATAATAGATCTTTGCAAAATAAACCGAGTACTAACATAGCATACACACTGTCACCTTTACACTATGAAAGGGGGAATAGATCACATCAATACTATCATAGCGATAATCAACTCCATAACCTACAAGAGATTATGATCATAATCTACGACAAGAACTACACGATGCACACACTGTCACCATTACACCATGCAGGAGGAATAGACTACTTTAATAACATCACATGAGTAGCACATAGACTAGTAGCGATACAAAGCTCATCATATGGATCTCAATCATGTAAAGCAGCTCATGAGATCATTGTATTGAAGTACATAGGAGAGAGATGAACCACATAGCTACCGGTACAGCCCTTAGCCTCGGGAGAACTACTCCCTCCTCATCATGGGAGCAGCAGCGTTGATGAAGATGGCGGTGAAGATGGCGGTGGTGTCGATGGAGAAGCCTTCCGGGGCACTTCCCCGTCCCGGCGGTGTGCCGGAACAGAGACTCCTGTCCCCGGATCTTGGCTTCGCGATGGCGGTGGCTCGGAACTTTTCTCGTACCGTGGCTTATTCGTATCGGGGTTTTAGGTCAGGGACCTTTAAATAGGCGAAGAGGCGGAGTCGGAAGGTCAACGAGGCGACGACACAACAGGGGCGCGCGCCCTTGGCCGCGAGGTAGTGTCGGTGGGCTGTGGCCCCCTCGGCCTCTCTTGGGTGTTCTGGAAGCCTCCGGTGAAAATAGGTACTGGGCGTTGATTTCGTCCGATTCCGAGAATATTTCCTTACTAGGATTTTAAAAAACAGCAGAAACAGAACTGGCACTTGCATCTCATCAATAGGTTAGTTCCGGAAAACGCTCAAAATATAAAGTGTGATCACAAAAGTTAGCATGGAACATAAGAATTATAGATACCTTATAGGTCATCCACCAGGACTTGTTATCCACACAGACGCTTGCAAAGGTTTGGAGAGTGCGGTAGAAGCAGTATTCCCTGGAGTGGAGCATAGGGAATGTATGCGACACTTGGTACAGAATTTTACAAAGAAATTCAAGGGTAAAGTTTTTACTGACAACCTATGGCCAGCTTCATACACATGCAGCTCTAGGAAGCATCTGTTTCATTTGGATGTGTTGTATAAACAAAAACCTGGGGTGAAGGAGTACTTGGATGAACATCATGGTAGGGTGTGGTCAAGAAGCCAATTCAATGAAATTTGCAAGATAGACTATGTAACAAGTAACCTTGCGGAGAGTTTCAATTCAAAGGTCAAGTCATTGAAAGGGCTTATGCTGTGGCAAATATTTGATAAGATTAGGCAGATGATCATGATAAAGATCGATCTGCGTCAAAGAATTGCATCCACAAAATATGCTGGCCATCTCATGCTCCCATCTTTGATTAAGTCTTTGCATGATAGGGCAAAACAATTGAAGATGCAATGCGTCAGAAAAGGAATGGAGGCTGAGGTAACCTACACTGACAGTAAAAACAGGCAGTGGAGGTATCCAGTGAGTTTGGTTGATAGGACATGCCATTGTAGGGGATGGCAGATCCGTGGGATACCCTGCATACACGCATTGTTTTTCATGAGTGTTATAGGGGGTGAAGAAGGTGAAGTTGATCAGTATGTGTCAGAGTATTTCTCTGTTGCCAAATTTAGGGCTGCATATGCTATGAATGTTCCTACCTTGTTGGGAAAAGACCAATGGATGAAAGTCGATCCAGGCTTCAAACTGTACTCTCCAGTTTTGACTAGACCGGCAGGTAGGCCGAGGAAGAATAGGATCAGAGCTAGTGCAGAGGGTGGTGCACCGATTCGAAAACGTAAGTGCAAACGTTGTGGAATCCCTGGACACATTGCTAGGATTTGTAAAAATGGAGTTGACCCAGCTTTTGGAATGGAAGATCAGGCGGGAGCAGCAAATGCAGAGGAGAATGAAGCAGCAATTCAACATGAGGAGATTGAAGCAGCAATTCAACATGAGGAGATTGAAGCAGCAATTCAACATGAGGAGATTGAAGCAGCAATTCAACCGATGGAGATTGAAGCAGCAATTCAACATGAGGAGATTGAACCGATGGATCGAGAGCTGCTTGAACCGATGGATCGAGAGCAGAGGGAACAGATGGATCGAGAGCTGCTTGAACCGATGGATCGAGAGCAGAGGGAACAGATGGATGAGATTGCTTGAATAGATGGTAAGGCAGAGGGAACTTCGAAGAGGTTGCAGAAGAAAAAGCACAAGCTTCGCAGAAGAAGAAGAACAAGAAAGAGGGCAAAAGGAAGGTAGACACCGGTAATATCCCTGGTAGGGTTACCCGGAGTAAGGTGGTGGCCCCAGCGAGTCACACCAGGAGCAAGAGAAAGATTTTATTCTGAACAACTAATTTGAATTTGTATGAACAATTTGTATTGGGGATCCCTTTGTATTGAACAATTTGTATGAACAATTTGTATTGGGGTTCCCTTTGTATTGGGGATCCCTTTGTATTGAACAATTTGAATGTAGGGATCCCTTGAATGTATGTGTTAAGCCACATTTAACACATTTATCATTTTTTTAGGGTTTAGGGTTTTAGGGTTTTAGGGTTTAGGGTTTAATTCAAAATAATTCAAAACATGGTGGAACCTTCCCATGGAGTCTTGTTATGTTACCTACAACCTAGAGAAATAATAATGGAAAAGGAAATATAGAGATATGAAGTTTTTATGCCAAAAGCTTCAAAACCACTTCCTAGTCCATGAGCTACTAGCTATGAAGATGCAGGGCTTTCTACTCAACACACCTCCCAAATACCCACTATGCTTACAAACTTTGTCCAAATGAGTCCAAATTCGTCACACTTGTGTATCTTTGAATTGCAAACAATATCACGTCGGCCAAAATGTAATATATTGTTCAAATAACACAATTTTACAATTTTTATGCCAAAAGCTTCAATTTCCCTTAGTCCCTTTATTATTTGGGTGCCCCTGTTTTACTTAGTGTTACTCAGTTTTCCCCTCCGGGCCCACTTGTTTTACTCAGTCCTACTCAGTTTTGCCCTTCCGATAAACATTTCCTCACTTTTCCCCCTCTTAGTTCTACTCAGTTTTCCTCACTTGTACTCACTGGCTGATCTCTGATTGGTCGAGATGTATGTCACACGGATCTTGGTTGGTTGAAAGCTCAACGAACGCTTGCACCGTTCGATCATTTATGATCGGACGGCCTGTATATCTCTCTCTACCACGATGGACGCATACGGAGAGAAGAGCAGAGCACATACCTACCAACCCTGGCAGTCGCATATTCCAGTCGCATCTTCCTCTCTCCTATTTCCTCTCTTACTCCGGCGGTCGCGGCGGCGCGGATCTAACCGTGCGTGCGGCGGCGTGGATCTAAGAGTGCCGGTGAGGATCTAACCCTCAGAAATAGTTGAAATGTCTCTCTCTGTCTCACTTTCGTTTCTCTTCTCAGATCTGTTGATGATGAAGAACACCAAGACGGCGGCCGTGCCGACAGTGGTCATCGATGGCAAGATCATTGAAGCCATCGCCTACAACATCGCTTCGACGGCGCAGATCCAGCATTCAATGTCGGAGCCTGTTGATGTCTCACTTCCGTTGCCCTCCTCAGATCCGTTGCTGATGAAGGACACCAAGATGGCGGCAGTGCCGACAGTGGTCATCGATGCCACGAACATTGAAGCCATCGCCTACAACATCGCTTCGACGGCGCAGATCCAGCCTTCAATGTCGGAGCCTGTTGATGTCTCACTTCCGGTGCCGAGAGTGCGAATCGATGCCAAGACGATTGAAGCCATCGTCTACAACCGCGCTGCAAAGCCGCCGATCCAGCCCTCCGCAGATCCGTCGCTGATGAAGTACACCAAGACAGCGGCGGTTCCGACAGTGGTCATCGATGCCACGAACATTGAAGCCATCGCCGATAACATCGCTTCGACGACGCAGACCCAGCCTGCCGTCGTCCCGGCCTTTCTTGCCCATCGCTGCGCGGCCGTGTTCGACGCCGCAAATTGGGATAAATTATGATAAATTTGTATTTTTCAATTTCAAATTGGGATAAAATTGTTCGAACTACTACCTCCGTCTCAAAAAAAGCTTCTCCACGTTCTTGATGTGTCCATGTACATCCGTATGTATGATTTGAATTCTATCCCAACTTGATTGGGAAGATTGATATGTATTTGATCCGAGAGGCTGGTACATGCTTTCACTTTTGGGATCCCTTCACTTTTATAAGATGTTCATGCATGCTAAAATTATCGCGCGCATTACTTAGCACAACTAGGAAATTGTACGCCAAAATACAGTGGTTAGAGCCACAACAAAATACAGTGGTTAGAGCCATCTACTGAATAACAATTCTATACTATCTAAATCGTCTACCACAACCACATAACTGCTAGGACAGGGATGACACCTAATAAAACTGCCCAGATGAATCTACTTTTCTCCTCTCCCATCACTTGAAGTTCATGTTCTAGATTTTCTACCACTTGATCAAATACGGCAAGATCTGTCTCAACTCTCAACTTCTCCTTGCGAATAAGCTCTGAATTCTTCTTTTCTTCCTCCACAATACGCTTCAGCTCGAATATCATCAGGTTTTTACGGGCCAATTCATCACCTAAATTGGCCACCTTCTCCTCCAAATCCATCCTCTGGCTACACCACTGGGTTGATTCATCTTGGTATGCAATGTACCATGGATCATCGGCTTGCCTGGCTAACTGTAACAATAATGGAAAAAAGAACAACTGAAATCACTCCAACAGGCCATGGCGGCACTTCAAATTCAACGGTAGTACAGAGAGCTGAAGCTATATACCTGCACTTCCGACGAGGTAGGAGAAGTAGAACGTGGCCACGACATGATCGAATCCCCACCCTCGCCGGTGTACCCGCTACGACCAGACATTGAGGACTATTTCGCACCTGCAAACTCCAATAAATTACGGGAACCGAATCGATTAGGGGGCGGGGGAGGCAGAAGCGGAGGTCTTACCAAGCTATACTACCAATTGGTGCGCGGAACAAATCCCGGTCGTCGTGGGCGGCGGATCTGCTTGCGGCGGACTTTCCTGCGGTGGGTACAATGCGTGCGGACGAAACAAGTGCTGGAGCCGTGGTTGACGTGCAGCGCCGCAGTTCGTCCGACGCCGCCGGGGGACAGAGCCGGCGGCGCGACGAGGCGCCGGCGATGGCTGCTCCGTCCGAGGGTGGGGAACGAGCTGCCAGCGGTTCTCCGGTGACTAATGAGATACACAACACTAGGTTCCAGCCATGTTTAGCATAAAATTCACTTTAGATTAAGCTGCAAAAATAGTCACCTGCTGGGTCTAGCTTAAGAAAAATTAATTAGCGAACTTGTTGCTTCTCTCTAACTAAAAGCAGGGATATATGCCTTTTCACTAAATAAATAGAGGACCCCACTGGTCATTGGCTGCGGCAGCCCCACAGAGCGGCAATATATGCCTTTTCCTGAAAAATAGACGACCCCACTGGTCAGTCATTGGCTGCGGAGGCCCCACAGAGCGGCAATATATGATTTTCTCTAAATAAATAGACGACCCCACTGGTCATTGGCTGCGGCAGCCCCACAGAGCGGCAATATATGTCTTTTCCTGAAAAATAGACGACCCCACTGGTCATTGGCTGCGGCAGCCCTATAGAGCGGCCCCATTTGTCATTGGCAGCACCGCGTATAAAATCATGAAATAAAACGGCCCACACGTCAGCGATAGATGGATGGCTGCTCCGACGTGTCTCCTGACCCTACCCGTCAGCACGAGACGGTCAGGGAGGAGCTGCCCCTGTGCAGCCCCACCCGGTCAGACTAACGGTCAAGGCCTCTAACCTGACGGCTACCGGCCGTTCCAACACTTGTGAGTGTTTCAAACTAGAGGGAGGGTGACGAGGGTACTCCTCGCCAATGCCCTCCGTATGGGGCTTAGGGTTGATGGAATCCTGTAAGCTGATACGAGACATCGGTTATCAAACGAGCGGGGAAAGCGATTTACCCAGGTTCGGGGCCCTCGTGAGGTAAAAACCTTACGTCCTGTCTGATCTTGATTATGAAAATATCGGGTTACAATGGGGTGCCGAAGGTTTCGGCTATGATCTCGTTCAGAGACTAAGTTCTACGGGGACCTAGCTCTAGACTTAAGGTGGATATGGTTGCTAAGATTGCGTGTGTCCTCGGCAGCCCCTCTCCTGGCCCTTATATTGGGAGCCAGGTCTCGAGAGATCTGTCTGGGTACGACTAGGTTACAAAGAGTCCTAGTTCTAAACTTTCCTTATATCCTTCGTCTCCTTGTCTTGCTCTTCAAGAATCCTTCGAACCAACGGTAGCCCACCTGGCCATCGGATGTCTTTATGGGCCTCTAGTTGGGCCGCAGGGATAGCATGATGACTATTACCCAAAGGGTAATGCCCACGTCAGTAGCCCCCGAGTGTCTAGCCGAAAATATTCGGGTAGAGACTAAAGCATGCCTCTACCAAATGTTCACTTCATCCGACAAATCTTGTTCTCCTTGTAACATCATCATCTTCTTCTATCGGGTGCGCGTCCAGCGCTCCCGATGGGAGTAGCCCCCGAGTCTAAGTACGGATACTTGCAACTGTGCGTTGACTCAAGTTGTACTACTCGAATACTTTATTCTGTCAAAGCTTTCTACAGGTCTTCATAGCTTATCCGATACATTTATATCGGGGCTTCAATTTTTCAGATAAGATTAAGTACATAAAGGATATCGAGTAACGTGCCCAGCTTTGCTGGTTAACTGCCGATGGCAAAACAACGCTACCCTACACAGAATCAAGTCTCGGGGCATGATCCTGGAGTGCAAAAAAGTTCCGTCAGGTATTGTTACCCTCCAAAACCCACCGACGGGCAATGGCTAAGAAACACGAAGAGCCGGGAAGCTCCCAGGGCCGCTTAGTGGACCCTGGCACCTCGCGTCGTCCCGCAAATCTTCCAGCCACGTCCTGGCGGTTGCTAGGGCGTGCCACCTGACCTAGACCCGATCAGGAAGGTGTTAGAGTGCTTCGATTGTTCCTGCATGGTAGAACATAAACATTAAATACGAGCCCTATCGGCTCTCAGGTTTCCCTGTGGATCGGCTCAAGGAGCCGATCGCCCCATGTTTCACGTTGGATTTACAATGGCATGGGGATCCTGCTTGATCAGAACAAAGCTAAAGCGATCCACGACAGTTTAGGGTTTTCACCGCATAACCGGAACGTCCTACGTGCGATCGGGCCTAGCAGCTACGGAAGATGATGCAAACCACCCCTACGAGAGGCCTAAAAACCAACATAACGTTGATTCCCGGAACATCCCTTGCAGGGACGGTGAACAACACCTAACGCACCACCGGATCCTCCGACCCCAGCATAAGGCCTAACTATGCAGATATTAAACTAATCCTTGCAGGGCAAGGAGCAACTATAACGGATCGGATCTACTAAGCAACGAACAAGCAAGATGCTGCCCTTACACCCAGATAGGTGTAAGGGCAGCTAGGTGTCGAGGGACGGCATTGCCACGCAGATATGCACGCGAAAGCATCAATGCAAGCCCCTAGACACCTAAGGATAAATAGTACTGCTCGCCATCAACAAGGCTTCAGCACGAGCAGTACAAGGTAACGAATAAACGTATACTGCCTAGATCGCTAGATGCGATCTAGGCAGCATGGTGCTTACCCGGGAGAAACCCTCGAAGAAAGGGGTGGCGATGCGCCTGATTTGTGTTGGTTGAACGATGATTGTCCTCCTTTTCCGATAACCCTAGATACATATTTATAGTCCAAGGGACTTTCTAATTGAGGCGTGCACCTAACCGTGCACGGGCCAGACTCTATCTGTTAATTCTAAACACGATACGATCTAATAATATTACAAATACACGGGCCACTTAGCCCAAACTCTTAGCGCAAGGCCGCTTCGAAGATGCTCCACGTGTACGTCCTTCAAGCCCATCTTCACTTATGGCCCATCTCCTGATTTGGCCAAAATCGGGTGGTAACACATGCCCCCCTGGTTTTGATAATGATAATTGCAAAACCATCTGTCTCCTTCGAAGGGTCATGTCGTGGCAGAACCGTCGCAGTTTTCTCCATGATGACGTCTTGCCTTCTCAACTTCCCTGCACGATTTGACGGCTCTGGCACCACGTCCTTGGGAACTGCTTAGGCATTAAACCACTATATCCCCATTCTATTTGGCCACTTCCTGCAGTTCCCTTCTTCGTCCTCCTCGCACTAGCACTCCCAAAAACCCTCCTCGGCCAACATGTCTTCTTCTTCCTCCTCATCGGGTCTTTCCACGCAGTCCTCCCCCTTCCGCGAGCCGACGCCGGAGTGGAACCCGGAGGAAGCCCATGCGGCCAACATCCGCCGCGCCATCGAGGCCGGGGACGAACCAAGCCACGACTTCTCCATCTGGTCAGAGGACGACCAATCCCTGACCGATGGGGAAAGCGTCCTCCGCAGCCTCATCAATGGGGCAGCGGAGAGCGACGACGACGACCTTCCCTGGGAGGGAGCAACCTCCTCCGAGGAGGTGGAGGAGGAGGAGGACGATAGCTCCTCCGACGAGCCGCCGGCCAAGCGTCACTGCCCCTGGCCCGGGAATCTCAGTGATTTCGACAGCGACGACGATGACGCCGACGAAGAAGACGAGGACGACGAAGGTCCTGCCGGTGGCCGCTACAGCAGCGACGACGAGCCGGCCGGGAGTAGCGCCGACGGCGGCGACGATGATGAGGGCAGCAGCGGCCCTTAGATAGGATAGAGCTAGGAGTAGTAGATTAGGGCAATGTATCCCTCCAGCAGCTCCTCATCCTTCTTGTAAGCAATCCCCTTTTATCAATGAAGAATTTCTTCCAATTTGATTTTGTCGATTTTCCACAAGTTGATTTAGCCGATTCTCCCTCAACCAATGCTTAATAAGCCGATGTCAACGCATCGGTCCTACGTAATCCATCCTTCCATTCCTCAACTGACGACTTTGAGACCTGGTAATCTTCAAGAATTCATCATTTGTTGAAGAAAGTTGCGGCGAAGGATCAGCCGATGATATCCCAATCGGCTTCTAAAACAGAATATCCGCCAGACCAGCTGCCCCCCGAGCCTCAGTCAAGGCGAGATTAGTGGTGAGGATGCGCAGATCGAACAAAGGGCTTTGTAGGTAATTTGAGGCAGGCACTATGCAGAACCAGCCAAACTTGCCCCCATTGATTACCTTCCCTCCGCTGAAAGCCGATGTTGTAGATGAATCACCAACAGCTTAACTGATGCTTCTGACAGTACTGCCGAATTCGTATCTTGAACATGCAGCTGGTAGCTCTGGCGTAATTGTACTAGAGTCGACGCCAAGCATCGGCTTCGCTGATATCGACTCCTTCAATTCAACGATGCGGCTTCTGGTGAGAATTTTGAGATCGTCACCTTGGTCAAGCCTATGGGCAATTTCGGGCGCCCAATTGAGCTAGCCGCACCTGCGCTCTGGTAGCAGCGCACTTGAAGCTCGAAGAAGACCTCACGAGGGGTCCTGAGTAGAGCCTCGCCATGTAACTCGGAGACTACCTCATCAGGCCTCTTCTTATAACAGTTTGAATTCTTAAGTCGATGTCCGCGCATCGGCTGTGCTCAAATTTTTTGGATTTTCCATTTTTTACGGCCGATTTGTTTACGTATCGGCCCCCATATTTGAGCTGTTCTGCTGGGCATTTGATATCCACTCCAAGCTTCGTATCCTCGTGTCTCATCCATCTATGTGCCCCCCGAGCCGATTCTGTCAAGTAATTGATGGTATCGGCTCTTCAGGCATCTGTTGGATCAATGCTGAACACAGACAAAAGGATGTTGAGGATAATTTTGGCCGATTGCGGGAATCGGCCTCCTTTTCCGTTGCACTGCTTGACGATGGTTTGCAACTTCTTGGATTTCCATTGTAGCTACGTGGCATGCTGGAGATAAGATCCTTTGCTTTTCATTTTTTGAGGGCCGATCTCAGGGATCGGCCTTGCCACGTACGTCCAATGTCTTGGACCTGCTACTCTGTTAGGACCACGGATACCATGTTCGTATCAGCCGATGCCTCTGCATCGGCATCAGCCGATGCCTGTGCATCGGCTTTCGCCTGTTTTGGGTGCCATACTTTCTTTGGCGGGCGCGCCTTTGTCTCCAATGTTTGCTGAATTTTCACGGCCAGATCGGGCCGTGCTCTTCTCAACGTGTACAGGTACTGTGCCTCGGCTTCTTCCAGGTTTCAGCCGCTGCACTCTACGCTTCTGAGAATGGCTGAGTCCATCAGGGCACCACCTTGGTCGGTGATACCTATCTTCTTCTCCATCTGACTCCTCGAAGTCCTCTTCTTGAGATGACTCAGCTCGTTTGTTGATAGGTGGGAGAGGTCCTAGACGTTCGAACACTGAAACCTCGTTTGTCCTTCTCCTTTGCTGTTTGCATTCTGGGCAATTCTCGATTGTTGGCAATCGGCTCATTCCTGAGTCCCAGCAATGTTTGAAGAAGGGACAGTTCCAGTGCTTATCCACGTTGTCTTGCTCCCTTGACCTCCCTCCAGCGTAGCGTTCGTACCCGTCGTTGTTCCTGTCATGCTGACGATACCTCCTGTTTTCTGCATCAGACCGACGAGATCTTTCATCGTCTTCGTCGTAGCGCCGACGTCGGTCGTATTGCTGCTCATATTTGTTGAGGAGATGCACGGAGAGTGGGCGCTGATACCGTATGCTTCTCACCTCCTCCTCGGTTAGGTACCGTCTATCATCATCTTGGGGCCGGTCGCGTGGAACGGCCTCCTCTTTATCTTTGCCACGAGAGTGGCTGCTCTCTGCTTTATCTTTGCCATGGCGGATCACAAACCCTGCCATATTGACATCAAAAGAGAACCCTGGCTCCCTTATGGAGTGGCTTAGGTCCACCATGTTGACGTCCGGAAACGGACGCATGTCTACCTTCATGGCAAACTGTCCGAAAGTTAATCGGCCTGATTCTATCGCCATCTGAATTTGTGCGCGTAATACTTTGCAGTCGTTGGTGGCGTGCGTGAACGTATGATGCCATTTGCAGTATGGCCTTTTGTTCATCTCTTGCGCCGTAGGGATCTTGTGGCCTTCAGGGAGCTTCAACTGTTTCTCTTTCAGTAGCAGATCGAAGATCTGTTCAGTTTTGCTCACATCAAAGTCCAATCCTCTTGGAGGCCCTGGCGGGTTCACCCATTTGCAGGACAGGTACTGGCGTCCGAGTCCACTCGGCTACTGCGACTTCTTGATCTTCTGCAGGATCTTCATCCTCATCAGCGTTGACCAGGGTTATCGCGCGCTTGAACTTGTCCTGGTACAGTTCTGGATGGCGTTGTTCATATAAGGTCAGCCTACTGACCAGGTGCGTCAACGAGTTGTACTCCACTTGGAACGTCAGATCCTTGAATGACGCTGCAAGGCCTGCCACGGCCAGCTCGACTGCTTCTTTCTCAGTTAAATGAACCGAATAGCATCGGTTCTTGACAGTTCTGAAACGCTGAATGTACTCAGACACTGTCTCTCCTCGCCTCTGCCGAACCTGTGCTAGTTCGGCAATACCAGCTTCAGTAGCTTCTGAATGATATTGGGTGTGAAACTGTTCCTCCAGCTGCTTCCATGATCGTACTGAATTTGGCTGCAGCGAGGTGTACCATCCAAAAGCTGGACCGGTGAGGGATTGCGAGAAGCACCTCACCCGTAGCTGATCCGATGCCGAAGCCATGCCCAGCTGGGCCAAGTATCGGCTCACGTGCTCGATGGAGCTAGACCCTTCTGACCCACTGAATTTGTTGAAGTCCGGAAGCCGGTACTTAGGTGGTAGTGGGATCAGGTCGAACTCATTGGGGTACGGCTTGGAATAGCCGATTATCTTCTTCTTCGGCAAGATGCCGAACTGATCTCTCAGGACTGCTGATCTGATCCGTGGTGGAGGTAGTGGCAGCTGAGCTTTCCTGGACTGGTGCAGTGGTATACTTGGCTAGCCACGCCTGTTTCTCAGCTTCCGCTCCCAAACTTCCCGCTGCTGCAGTCGTTCCTCCTGCCGGAGCAATGGCTCCTGCTCCGGCAATCCCTCCTGTTGGAGCCTGGATCGCCTGTGTCCAGTTATTGCAGTCCGGCACAAACGTGCACACGTATCCGTGTGGGATCTCCTTGGGCGGCTCATATAAGAACTGGTAGTCGCCCGGATCACCTCCAACCTTGTGGACAACGTATGCCGGCGAACCTTGTTGCTGTGGAGCTGCCATCGCGTACGGCAATGGTGGCCTGGTGTGGAGTTGCACCTCTCCTTGGTGAGTCCCTAGAGCAGGTCCTGAAGGGGAGTACCGACGCTCCATGATCTCTTGGACCACCCGGAACGCAACGCGCTCCAAAGAATTCACCAGGCTCTCAGAATGCCGATGCAGTGAATGGGCCACCACGTAGTTGATTTCCTGTCGCAGGGCTCTGGTACGTTCATCTGAAGGGAGGGATAAATCCAACCCATCGAGGACACCTTGTGGCGTGAACCCTTTGAACCTGATGCCGTGCGAACGGGTCTTCTCAAAGGAGCCGATGAGTTCGGCTTCAACGATGGCCTTCAGCTCATCGTACTTCTTCTTATGATCAGGAGGAAGATCCTCGTATGTGATCTGTTCCTCCGCCATCTCGGATGCCGATGTTGACGTGGATGTTGCAGAAGATGGTCCCACCGGGCGTGCCAGAATGTGTTACCCTCCAAAACCCACCGACGGGCAATGGCTAAGCAACACGAAGAGCCGGGAAGCTCCCAGGGCCGCTTAGTGGACCCTGGCACCTCGCGTCGTCCCGCAAATCTTCCAGCCACGTCCTGGCGGTTGCTAGGGCGTGCCACCTGACCTAGACCCGATCAGGAAGGTGTTAGAGTGCTTCGATTGTTCCTGCATGGTAGACACGTAAACATTAAATACGAGCCCTATCGGCTCATCAGGTTTCCCTGTGGATCGGCTCAAGGAGCCGATCGCCCCATGTTTCACGTTGGATTTACAATGGCATGGGGATCCTGCTTGATCAGAACAAAGCTAAAGCGATCCACGACAGTTTAGGGTTTTCACCGCATAACCGGAACGTCCTACGTGCGATCGGGCCTAGCAGCTACGGAAGATGATGCAAACCACCCCTACGAGAGGCCTAAAAACCAACATAACGTTGATTCCCGGAACATCCCTTGCAGGGACGGTGAACAACACCTAACGCACCACCGGATCCTCCGACCCCAGCATAAGGCCTAACTATGCAGATATTAAACTAATCCTTGCAGGGCAAGGAGCAACTATAACGGATCGGATCTACTAAGCAACGAACAAGCAAGATGCTGCCCTTACACCCAGATAGGTATAAGGGCAGCTAGGTGTCGAGGGACGGCATTGCCACGCAGATATGCACGCGAAAGCATCAATGCAAGCCCCTAGACACCTAAGGATAAATAGTACTGCTCGCCATCAACAAGGCTTCAGCACGAGCAGTACAAGGTAACGAATAAACGTATACTGCCTAGATCGCTAGATGCGATCTAGGCAGCATGGTGCTTACCCGGGAGAAACCCTCGAAGAAAGGGGTGGCGATGCGCCTGATTTGTGTTGGTTGAACGATGATTGTCCTCCTTTTCCGATAACCCTAGATACATATTTATAGTCCAAGGGACTTTCTAATTGAGGCGTGCACCTAACCGTGCACGGGCCAGACTCTATCTGTTAATTCTAAACACGATATGATCTAATAATATTACAAATACACGGGCCACTTAGCCCAACTCTTAGCGCAAGGCCGCTTCGAAGATGCTCCACGTGTACGTCCTTCAAGCCCATCTTCACTTACGGCCCATCTCCTGATTTGGCCAAAATCAGGTGGTAACAGGTATGCAACCAACGCTCCCGATGGGAGTAGCCCCCGAGTCTGGTCGTGGGTGTTTGCAACCGAGTGCAGACTTAGGTCAAACGATTTAAATATTTCAATTTTTTTTAGATATGCTCTTCCTTGCAAGAAAATCTTCGAGTCCGAATTATGTCGGGTGCGCGTCCAGCGTTCCCGATGGGAGTAGCCCCCGAGTCTAGGTACGGATGCTTGCAACCGTGCGTAGACTCAAGTTGTACTACTCGACGATTTTAATTTTTCTTCGAATGCTACACATGGGCTTGACACTTCTCATGACATCACTGATGATGTCCCTACTGCTGTGGTTTGATTTGATGGGACGTGACCTGATGGGTCCATCCCACTTCTGCGCGGTTCTGTTTTGGAAATGACCAGTACTTCTGTGCAATTACCAAGGTGTCCCCTCGATTTCCACGCTTAATGATGAAGAGAGATCCCTTTACTAAATCGAGGGCACTAACACGTGTCCACTCAATTCTCCAACTTCCTTTTACCTTATAATCTCAAAGGGTAAGAATCGCCTCTTTCCTCGCTTTCGCCTCGCACCCTTTCTTCCTCATTCGTTCTTCTTGCTCATAACCGCCGCGCCGCCGCCGCTGCTTTCCAGATCGCCTTCAAATCTCGCGACGGTGAAGAAGAAGAATCTCTCCCTCACCCCCAGCGCGACGACCAGCGGTGCTGCCACTAAGGTCCTCCCAAGCTCATCGAGGAGGAGCGCATCGGATGTTCCTCCCCCAACTCCGGCGGCACCCGCGCCAGAAAACTCCGCCGCTGGGCTCGCGCCCGGCGATTGGCCGGTTTCTACTACCACAAAACGCGATGAGAAGAGGGCCCGAAGCCTCGGAATAATTTCTGCCGGCGAGGGGAATGTCATCCTCCCAGGTGCGACTTCGCGGCCCAATCCCCCTGCCAGTTTTACTGTGATGTTCTTGTCCTTCTTGTATCGAGGTCTCTCGCTTCCTGCTCACAAATTTATCCATCGCCTCCTTCGTGTGTATGAGATCCAACTGTGGCAGTTGACCCCCAATTCAATCCTTCATCTTGCCATCTTTATCACTCTCTGCGAAGCATTCCTGGGCATCGAGCCCCATTTTGGTTTGTGGAAGAAAATTTTCTTTGTGAAGAGATACAACTGCAGTGGTGGGTCCTTTATCATTGGCGGAGTTGGGTTTGTTGTCCGTAAAGAAGTAAACTACTTCAACTTCCCAATGAAAGAATCCGTTCAAGGATGGAGGCTGAAGTGGTTTTATATCAAAGACTCATCACCAATCGACACCCAACTTCCCCAATTCTCCGACGTCCTGGAAGCCATGCCTAAGAAGTCTTGGAAGAATATCCTTTCACCCGATGAAAAACCAGCAGTCGATAGATTGTTCGAGAGATTCCTTCGAATCAAGGAATCCGATGGACAAACCATGATAGGTACTGAGGTAGCCGCTATGTTCTTAAAACATCGAGTCCAGCCCATCATGTCTAGGGCTCACCCGATGTGGTTGTATTCGGGCCCCAAGGATGAGACCAGAGTGAATGTCGCCGAATTATCTGAGAAGGAACTGCTTGATGAAGTTAGGCTCCTTACTCTCTTTAGCCAAGAAGACTCAATCCCACTAATATCTCTCCAGCCGCCGTTCGACGCTGACCATCTACCAACCGAGGTAAATTTTCTGTGTGCTATCATTAATCTGTTTCTTTCAACCTTCAGTGTTTTCATTATTCTTACTCGATTAATTCGACAGATCCCTACAGCTCCCGAATGTTTGCAAGAGTTGTCGAATGATGCTTCCGAGAGAAGAGACTCTTCAGTCCCTGTAGAATCCCATACCGAAGGAAACATGGATCTAGAATACGAACATGATGATCCAATGAATCCTGAAGCTTATTTCATCAATCCTCAATCCCTTGCTGACGACATAAGTGACACAGCGGGATCAATTCATGACGACGATGCTGATCCCGCTGCCTTTGCTGATGCAGCTGCGGAGAAGGCTGATGCGCTTCCCTCAAAGAGATCATCCGGCGGCTTTGCCGACGAAGACGATCTTTTTGATCTGTAAGTCCTCACTACTTTCTCTGAAATTAAACTTTTGACAACGACTATCTGTACTTGATTCTCACGTTACCAGCTTCTCACCCTTGTAGTGATGAGGGTTTCATCGAACCTCCTTCCAAGAAGGCCAAAACGAGCACCAGCAAGCCGAATCCAGCAGCCTCCGAGGCTTCGACTCCTACTACAGCCCCAGCGGCTCAAATTTCAACAGCTTCTTCCCTCTCCAAAGGGAAAGAAATTTGTTTGACTGCCGCAGCTACGATTTCTCCTTCTGAGAAACCTGTAAGCCTTTTCTGTATCAATAATATGTCCATCTCTGGTAGCTCCCGAATGGGTCTTCATCAGATTATAAACTTGCTAACGATTAACTTCTTGTTTTAATAATAATCATCTTCTCCTACTTCCTCGGGACTTATGAGCCGTTATCTCTTCTCTAGAGGCCTTCGCCCCCCAATATACTTCTCTTGAAGCTAATAAAGCTCGGCTACAAAAGGAGATCGAGTCTTCTTCTTCAAAGCTGGAGGGCACAATCAAGATTGCTGCCGAAGCACGCCAGAATGCCGATTCTTTGAAGGAGGAGCTCGAAAAGCTGAAAGGGAAGTTGAAGGATGAAGAGACATCAAGGCTTGCTGCCGAAGCTCGAATGAATGAAAAGGATGATCTTCTTCGCCAATCTGTTTATTGATTCAATTTATAGCTAGCAAACTCTTCCTTTTTGTTCCTTGCAGAAGCTGCCGATATCCCTGCTGAAGCCTTGGACAAGCTCCCGAGTAATTCTCCTGCAAATGCTTTGTCGCTGACCCTCGAGTCTCACAAGCTTGTTCAAGCCCTTCTCCAGAAGGGTAAAGGCGCTATGGCGAGGATGCACTTGATGATCTTTCCCAAGGTTGACCAGAACAGAACTTTGGGACAGTTGATCGATGCTTTTGCCATCAACACGAAGGAGGTTATTGAGGTATTCAAACGTACATCGCGCACCTATGGCGCCCTCCTAGCTTTTCATCTTATGATGGGTCACGGTTTCAAAGCCGATATTGAAGAAATGTCCAAGGACTTGCCGAAGGACCAAGATGGGCGATTTGTCGACTTGGGTATCTTTAAAACCCCATCGCTTAAATGTGCTCGCCAGCTTCTTGAATTGGTCTCGGCAAAGAAATCATCTACTGGACCAAGCTTGTCGAACTAGACCCAAAGCTCTT
This sequence comes from Lolium multiflorum, assembly GCA_030979885.1. Lineage (NCBI taxonomy): Eukaryota > Viridiplantae > Streptophyta > Magnoliopsida > Poales > Poaceae > Lolium > Lolium multiflorum. Next base: position 345,595,899 of record CM061750.1, on the reverse strand, counting down.
TGACTTTATTCTTGTAATTCTTGCTTAGTTAAAACAATTTCCTGTCGTAAGACCTTATGGTTGTAACAACTTTTGTACTGGCAATGTTGCCAGTACCCTCCTGTGATAATACTTTTATTTGCACGCTCCCGATGGGAGTAAATTCCAGTGTTGGACCCATATAATCCATCATGCTTCTGAATAACTTTTGCAGGTTTTTCCTGTGCCTTCATTTACCGACGATTCTTCGGGTGCCTCATCTGAGAATGATCGGCTCCAACGCATGAAAGATCGAATTGCTCAGATGGAAAAGGATATGCGCGGTACTTATGCCTTGGCCGCTATTATCAGGAAGAAGAATGAGCTAGCAGCCGACGCATAACGTTATGCTCTTGCTGAATTGCATAATGCCACAGAAAGTTTGAACTGTAAGTGCCCTTAATTTTCTGCTCTTTAACCTCTAAAAAAGGTATCCTCTCATCTTCCTTCGTTACTCCTTCCAGTCATAGCTCTGAACCCAGCCGAAGAAAACAAGCGTATCCATGAACGCATAAATGCATTGACTCAACTATCATCTCTAGATGAGGTTTTCTGGAAGAATCAATCAAAGGCTTCCACTGTCGCGAAGTTCCAAGATCGGGTTCAACAGGTCCACCGATTCTTCGACAAGTGCTGCAAAGTGCTAAGAATAATCTGGAAGACAATGTTTCCTTTGAACGGGGTTCCTCCTACGTTGCTGACTTTAATGTCTGAGTTTGGTAACATCAGGAAGATCCGAAGGTTGATCCGTTCACAAGTGATTGTTGGAGCTCAATCTGCTTTTGCTCTTCTTTTCTCAAAGCATCCAACCATAGATCTGCTAGCCGTCGCAAATGCCGAAGGTGATGTAGATCATCTTTTCGACAAGGCTTTTATCCCTTCTTGCATTGTGGCCGATAGGCTAGAACATAACTCGAAGGTAGGCGAAAAGATTGCAGAGGAGGAATCCTGAAAAAGTCTTTATGCTTAAACAATGTAAACACTCGTTGCACCCGAATATTCGGGTGTGCTTGACCCGATGGGAATTGTATAGGTGTATAACCTTTTTAACTGCATGTAAATGTTGTTGGCTATTTTCATTAAGTGGAGTAAATCTTAATTACCCGTTGCACATCTGTATTATGATGTATACGTATGTTTATCGGCAGCAAAATGTTTGAGTGATCAGCTCGTGTTGCAGGTTTTGCTAAACCTGTTGTATGTGCAACTTTTGCTTTCAACCGACGTATGACTTGACAGCAGCTCCCGAATAAATCGGTGGAACTAGACCTGCCGATGACTCTGTCGTTCGTTAGTACTTCTGTAGTTTAAAGTACCGAACATAGGTCGTTTTTATATGTGTTTCATGATCCTTGCTATCTGCGGCTCTCTTATATTCTCGAGGCGTCTGTAGCAAGGGAGAAAAGAGAGATTCCCACCGATTTTGCCTCATAGCAGTCGTAGTTTCAGAGGCTTTTTAGAGTGCAATCTTGGGGGTTGTTTCAATTAGACCAATGTTTGCTATAGTATACGAACAAAAGGTCTTTATAATCTTGTTCGGGTAACCCGAATTACTGCAATACTCCAGAAAAACAAAATTTGAGTCTTCATTAATAACATAAGTAAGAACTAAGGGGCTAAGATGGGCCCTTATTGAGAAGCGAAAAAACTAAAAAATAACGACACCCATCCTTTTAAGCAAGAGGATGGTTCTTCTTATCTTCGGTCTTATCCAACGTGCCGATGGCTTTGGAAGCATCACTGGCATCATCAGGAGTTCTTGCGGCAAGTACTGTAGTTTTGCTTCCTTCAATAATGACCTTACACCAGCTGCCGAAGGTTCTACTGTCGAAGTATTCAGAGCGAGGTCGCCCGGTTTCTTCTTCAGCTTCTTGGCGCGTTCGTCTTCCTAATCGTCGAGTGTTAATGATTTTGAAGGGAAGTCGTCATGTTCTTGTTTCATTCCAAACTTGGCAGCAATCTTCTGAAATTCTCGATCACAGTTGTCTGAGCGTGAAAAACTTCCATGGACTGTGATGTTCGTTCCTTTGTTCCCAGGCATCTTGAGCTTGAGGTACGCGTAATGTGGCACAACCATGAACTTTGCATAAACTGATCTTCCGAGTATAGCATGATACTGTGATTCCCAGTTTACTACTTCAAACTCGACCTTTTCCTTCCTGAAGTTGTCGGGTTTCCCAAAGACAACGTTCAAGTATACTTTGCCAAGAGAGTACGCCGGTAAAGTGGGGAGAATCCTGTGAAAACAAGTATCTGTTTCTTCCAGTATCCTCATTGTGATTCCCATGTTTTTGATTGTGTCGAGGAATATCAGATTTAATCCGCTTCCACCATCCATGAAGACCTTGCTCATATTGAATCCTCCAATTTGTGCTTCGACTACTAAAGCTGCATGTCCTGGCTTTGGGATTGTCATCGGGTGGTCCGCTCTGCTGAATAGAACGCTCTGAGATGACCAGTCGATGTATCGAGGAATATTGGCCATGATACTTTCCGCCAAGTTTATCTCCTGGGTGAGCTTCTTCATCTCCCGTCTCGAGACACCAGTTCGATGGATCATGCTCATTTGTCCACGTGGTGGCGGGAAAGACTCGTTAGAGTTGCGAGGCTGGACCTGCTGAACTTGGTGCTGAGGTGGTGGTGGTGGTGGTAAATTCGGCTGCTGCTGCTGGATAAGCTTCTGCATCTCAATGAACTGTCAACAATCCCTGAGCAAGTGACTCGACTTCTTCTTATCTTCCTTAGGATCAAAATACGCGTGCAAGTAGCAAGGAGCGTTTATCTGTTCGGCAAAGGGCAACTCAGGGGTCCTTGGAGGCCGTGGTTTGTAATTGCCACGGTTCCCAGAGTTACTCCGATTGCCGTCCTGTCGATCGTCTCGCCTATCATCATACCGATCGTCTCGACGATCAGAATATCCCGCAGCTACTAAGTTATTGTCATCGTAGCTTCGGTCTTTCCTCTTCTTGCGACGATCCCTTCGGCCACCCGAGTCATGCCTCGGCTGATCGTCATCTTCATCGTCACTGTGTGGTCGCGGCCTTCGTACGTTGTCCTCGCCATCAGCCCAACTGTTGGCGATTTCCATTAATTTAGTTATGGTCTTTGATTTTTTGCGCCCGAGCTCCTCTATGTAAGTTTCACGTCGAATACCATCACTGAAGGCATCGATTGCTCTGTCGACGGAAACGTCTTCGGCATCGTTGCAGAGCTTGGTAAATCTCCCGATGTAAGCGCGCATCGACTCCTTTGGTTTTTGCTGGCAGTGCCGCAATTCGTTGATTCCAACAGGCCTTTTGTACGTCGCCTAGAAATTCTTGACAAATGCGTCTACCAGATCGTCCCATGACTTAATGGACCCTTCGGCAGGCCTCTCAACCAGGCTCGTGCCTAATCCTTGAAGTAGAGTTGCAAGCACTGCATTGCCGCTATTTGGTTTCTTTTGTGTAAAATCACGGTCTGCAAGTAATCATCTATCCAAGACCTCGGCTCTTGCTATCCATCATACTTGGCGGTATCAGTGGGGGTAGGCTTGAACCTTTTGGGTGGCATAGTCTCGCGGATCTTGTAACTCAGACAGTCAGCTCCCCTCATCTCGCCATCGTGCTCCTGGCTTTCTTCGGATTCATCGTTGTCGTACTCCTCCCTTGCAGCTCGTCATCGCCTGGCTCTGTCGATTCTACTCTGGGTGATTTCGTCTTGGGCGTCACTCGAACGGTGCTTTGGGCCGCTGGCTTGAAGCGTAGATTTATGTTTCTGTGGAACTAGACTGTTTCCCAGGATTGCTAGACTTTCCAGGGCATCCCGATGGGCTTGAGCCATGGGACCTTCGGGTGTTGGTTGCTGGTTGATGAGGTATGCCGTAAGATTGGCGGTTTCTCCCTCGACAATTTTTGGCCTCAACATACCTGTTGTGTCCGTGGTCATGAAGGACTTGGTTAGATTTGACGTTATTTCTCTAGCATCGTCTTCCGAAAGTCGGGACAGCCTTGATCGATGTTTTCCTGCACCTTGGCTGCTTCGAGACGCACTTCCCCGCGAGCCCCTCCGTCGTTCACTAGATTGATCCGCTGCTAGCAAACGCCGCTCGAGGGTGGCTTGCTCGTTCGACAGTCGCTGCCGATTCTTCTCCAAGATAGTGCGATAGGCATTAAGGGTCCCAACCGAAGTTCCGGCGGGTAGTGGCGTGTTGTTGAATATAGCCGCCCGAGCTGCTACCCATTCTTCCTCCGCGATGGTGCAATCGATGTCGTTGTTACTAGCACTATTTTCGAAGTTACATCATCTGCTAGAGCGGGGGGTTCGATCTCCTTCTTCTCCTCCGTTTGCCGCGTTGGTGGCGTAGATTTGATGATGAGCCGTCTTCCAGGTGGTCATCTTGGCGGCGCTGTCGATACTTTCCTCTCCCGATGAATATCGGGTGCTGCAGATGAATGGTGTGTCACTCGATCCCAATCCGTGCGTGGTGTCGCAGTTCAAGCAGTAGTACGATATCTGACGATCAGTCATCGGGTCCAGTCGTCATTGACGATACCGACCGAGGCGTCGATGGTGGGGACGAACTCGTTGAATCCGTTAAGCCGGCTGAAAGATCAATCGATGATGACATGATCGATCCTGCTGCCGATGGGGACGATTTCCTTGCCGATCTGGGGACGAACGGCTCCAACAGCCGAAGAACTCCTTCTGCGTTGATGTTGCAGTGGACGCTTCCGAACATCATGCCCAGGTTCCCTTGCAGACCCGAAAAAGTTGAGCGAGATGAATCGCTGTGCGGGGTGAACTCATAGGAGCCGAATCGAATCGGGCTCCCCGAGCTTGGTGATGCCGGCGGTGTTGATGATGTTGCCGACGACATGGCTGGATCTGCCGATGACAAATCTTGTGCCAACAGGGTTCCCACAGACGGCGCCAATTGACGAGGGTACTCCTCGGCAATGCCCTCCGTATGGGGCTTAGGGTTGATGGAATCCTGTAAGCTGATACGGGACATCGGTTATCAAACGAGCAGGGAAAGCGATTTACCCAGGTTCGGGGCCCTCGTAGAGGTAAAACCCTTACGTCCTGCCTGTCTGATCTTGATTATGAAAATATCGGGTTACAATGGGGTGCCGAAGGTTTCGGCTATGATCTCGTCGAGAGACTAAGTTCTACGGGGACCTAGCTCTAGACTTAAGGTGGCTATGGTTGCTAAGATTGCGTGTGTCCTCGGCAGCCCCTCTCCCGGTCCTTATATTGAGAGCCAGGTCTCGAGAGATCTGTCCGGGTACGACTTGGTTACAAAGAGTCCTAGTTCTAAACTTTCCTTATATCCTTCGCCTCCTTGTCTTGCTCTTCAAGAATCCTTCTGGTGAACCGACGCAGTAGCCCACCTGGTCATCGAATGTCTTTATGGGCCTCTAGTTGGACCGCAGGGGATAGCATGATGACTATTACCCGAAGGGTAATGCCCACGTCAGAGGGGAAAACTGAGAAAAATTTAAGCGGCTGGGAAAAACTGAGTACAACTAAGTACCCGAGGGCACGAAAATAAAAATCTTTTTTTATTATATGCTTCATTTATTATAGAACTAGTTCTGGTTCCGGCCGAGAGTAGCGATATTGCAAATTAATCCATCTTTTCAATGAGAGCGATGGACGTCAACACCAATTCTATATACATAGGCAGCATAATTCTTATAGTTGGACTTGGATGCATCCAAGCTAATCATTTTTGTATTTCTCGCTCAACGCAAAGGTTCAATGTAAGCTAATCATTTTGGTGGTCGGTTAGCAGTTGACAACTAATCTTTCCTTTTGTTGTTAAGTCAGGACCAATATTTTTGTTAATGAGTCAAGAGAACTAGCCGAAAGAACGCTTCAACTGAACCAAGGCTCATAGAAGAGACAACCTGCAATGGCATTACCAATTATTTGTAATATTAAGTAGTTATTACTTGGTAGCCTAAGAAGGTGGTAGTGCATGGCCTTTCAAGCAGTTCATGTGGGAATGCAGCATCAGTAGCCACTGACGAATGGCAGAAATGTCTCCATCACGATTCTACACAGATGTTGAGGCACCTCGCATCATGCACAAGCATGGCCTTTCGAGCAATCTAGGTTGGAATGTGGCATCAGTAATCCCTATCAGTGGGTACGGACTAATAACTGAAATGTCTCCAGCACGATTCTGCACAAGTGTTGAGGCAACTCACATCATGCACAAGCATTACAGAAAAGAGATGCAATGCAAGAAAATTTAGAAACTTGGCCAGCAAATACAGATGTGATCTCGCACCCAATGCAAGCCTAAGAGCTGATTAAATAAATAGTCGAACCAACCGGGACATGCATTCAACCGATCGACACCCACAGGCATCACGTCCTAATGCCGCTCTAAGCAAGGACAGCGCCCGATTTCTTTACACCCACTTGCTCCAATCCCATGAGAAATGATTAGTTGAATGTCAATTAGGAGGAGGAGGCGATGGAATCTTCTCTCAGATCACGGTGCGCCCTCGTCTCATCTCATGCTTAATGACAGCAGCAATACTTTGCAGTCGATCCCAGCTGAGACAAAAAAAAACTCATATGATAATGCCCGATCCCTCTGCATTATTATTAGATCGTGGTGCTCCTCGTGCCTAACGGTAGAGAATTGTTAACTGGAATTGCTTCGATTATTCTTTTCGCTGAACTAACTGGCAGGAAGCAGCATGGCCGGCACAATCGGTTAAATCTCTGTGATGCCTCTGAAACCATATTATACTCCAGTGGAATATGTACAGCTTGAGAATGAATGGACGGATACCTCAAGTGGCAAGAACCCAATAGTTCGGCAAACTGCGATAGCATAGCGTTTAAGATGATAGTGCATTGTCACTTAACAGATTTAACCATAAGAAGATGTTCGTCAGAGCATCTTTGTGAGGCCAAAAGCCAAGGGGATATACTGCTGCAAAAACGTTTTGGGGTTCAGAGCAAAGTGAAGGGGGCAGAAGGGAAAGGAAGAAAGCGCAGCGGGAATGTTCATTTTGTGCAGTACGTTTCCGTTCGTTGTGAAACGAAGCGCACGTCACGCGCGCTCGACCCGCTAGCTGCTTCTTCTTCCACCGGAATAAAGCTGCATTGCATGCATCCGCGTGTTCCTCCTCTCCTTTTCGATCGATTTTTCTTCCTCCTCCGTATCCGTAGCACCATACGCAATGGGATCTGCTATTCCCCAGATCACCAACATGAGCACGTTGCCGTAGCTCGCACATTAATGATCCATGGCCACGACCTCCAGCCTCGTCCAAGCTGAGATGCCATGATATCGAAAGGAAGCATCGATCGATCATCCACTCGTACTTTCTAGATATAATAAGTCAGAGAATTAATGGACGAAAGATTAATTCTACATTAAGACAAGGATGATGGTCCATATATGATTAACACTTACTACTACATTTGTTCTAAAATAAGTAGTATCACAGTTCTGTTTACATACGGATGTTTTTTTTTCGAGAAAAAATATATTAATATGGCAAATATATAAATTACACAAAGTCTCTTCAACCACGCGAGGAGGAGGAGTGACGCGAGGGACCTTTGTTATCCTCCGAACATAGTGGCTGGTAGCAACACTTACATTTTTACAGAGGAGTACAAACTTAGGACGAGATATTGCTTGCTAGAGAAAGAAAACCGGACTGTGTGTGTAGGTTCCGAAAACTTGTTTTTACAGGCGTCGGTATCTACCATAGTGACGTCAGCAATGACGTCAGCCATGTGCTGACCAATTTTTTCCCAAAATTATGAAACAAATTTGAAACATAACTGAAACAGTAATATTTTTGTGAAACAAACCGCAGTGACGTCAGCAATGATGTCATCAGTTTCACTTTTTGTCAGACAGTTTCACAATGTTTTCCATGTATCACTTTAGTTTCAAAAAAGTTTCACTTATGTTTCAATTATTAGTTTTATATTAGACAAATGTCAAAAGCCTCACCAATCTCAAAGCAGAGAGTGGACGGTAGATGTGACACCTACACCTACCGGCGTCTGTAAAATCGCCGCTCTCGTGTAGGTTCTCCATGCAGGTGACGCGTCGCCGGCCGTGCCTCGTGCTGGATCGATCCCACTGCTCCAAAGCCCAAGCCGGCCGGCGGTTGAATCTACCCCTCTCGATTATTGCGGTTCTGGGTGCAGCCGTTGATTAATCGTTGCATTACATTGGGAATTCCATTCATATGGTGTGAAGTAGCGAGATGCGGTACTAGTGTGCATGCACCGATATTCCCCAGAGACTTGATGAATCAGCATATATGTTTATAAGGGTGTTGCGTACGGCATATTTCTTTAAGTACACTCCAATGAGCATGCACTAATTTGCTAATGCTCGGTCATACGTATGCTCTTATCTTCCCCTCGTTCACATTTCAAATTTCCTGCAGCAGCAACGAGAACTGATCGAGCGGTCGGTTCTCTGAACGTGTTCAGCTAATCAACTGCCATGCATCGATCTGCTGACATTTACTTCCTGCAAGCCCCAAGCTCCAACGAAGGCCTCTGACATGACGATCGACAGAAGTCTAACCGGTGAACTGAGGCTCTCCTCGTACATCTCCGGTTATGAACAGTAGGGGAACTCGCTCGCTCACATCACATGGACGCATGAATTTCAGGCGCTGCGCGTGCTCCCCTGAAAGAAAGGAAGGCAAACAAAGACAAAGGTTTGCATCGAGGACGATGGATAGATAGACTGATGCAGTGCACTGCGTGGGAGTGCGGGAAAGTGATCACCCCCGCAAAAGGCACATTCCCCGGCCAGCCATGTATCTTTTGATCCAGCCAGCCCTAGCTTTCACCTTTAACCTGCACTGCACTCGCTGCGTGTTAATGTGTTATCTTCAAACGTTGGCACCTCTCCCGGGACTGGAGACGAGCGCTTTACAGGTTTATTCGCATGCATCGTACCCGTCGTCTCGTCGTCCTGGACGATCGTCTGGCCAGGGCACAGGTACCGCCATGGCAATGGCATGGTGTTGCGTTGGTGGTGCACACTGCGAAGCCTGGCCTCTGATGCCCGGACGGCGTGGCGCGTTGGTGATCCCGCGATCTCTGCGACCTCAACACCCGCTACGTATACGCGCGTTGGAGTATATCTGTAATGCCTTCTGCTGCTCGCATGTCTCGCTTTCGGCTTTCGCTGTCGCTCCGGTGCTCCGGCAACTCTCGCTTTCACCTCGACAAGGATGAAAGGGATGCCAAGATATATACATAAGTGTGCGAGCAAGATTATTTAGATATCATACATGTGTGTACGTACAGTCCCCCACACTCCACTAAGTTCATGCATCAACGAACTATCTCTTCACAGCCCAATCATTGGATAAATCTAACAGAAAATGCCAACCACTTGCAAAGGAAATGCGTCTTCTCCAATCTACACTTGTATTCGTCAAAACTGAAAAGAAACACTCCCCAGAGGACTAGTAACGTGGGCAGTTTCACGCCGGTCGATCCGCTAGGCGTGAATTTAGGTTTCCTTTTGCTAGTTCTCTATCGATTAAGAATTAACTTAGAACTCGATCGGCTGATTTGGGGATTATTTTTTCGATAAAGGATGCTTTATTATTTTTGATAAGCAATTACATCCAGCCTCTGCATAACCAGGATGCACACAGCCGTTTATGAGTCTTTAAGTCCAAAAAAGATGTCAAACTAAAAAAGAAACTAGGCGGAATACATATCGGAACGATGAATCATATAACGCCTAAGGTGTGGGTGGGGCTTCAATCCGTAGACTATGCTGCCACCCATGTAGGGAAAATATCCCTCGTCGTAGCCTCCAACCGTGTACAGACTTTTGCGCCGTGCTTGGGGATTACTGGATTTGCGCCGTGCTTCTGTGCATCGAAGAGTTGCAGACGTGCTTCCAATTATACATCGTGTTGCAATTGCAATCGAGTTTTCCTAGTTGCATTTTTTTTCCGATAAAGAGCATATATTAATATCGCATAGATACCAATTACACCCAGCCTCTGCAACAACATCATGCCCTAATGACATAAAAGATACACACAGCCAAAAAAGATAGAAAAATTACAAAAAAGAAAAGCCCGCTACAGAGATCGAAAACTCTAAACAGCAACTCTAACACCACCAAGACAACGTCAGAAGATCAACTTCTCCATAAGCGACGCCTCCAAAAAGAAACAGTGCACAAACGTTGTCATCGCCCGATCACAGATCTTAGGTTTTTCACCTTGAAGAAAGTGCTCTCTCTCAAAACAATGTCTTCAACAAGAACATTGCCAGGCACAACCAGTTAAGGGCAGACCTTGGATTTTCACCCTAAAAGATAGAACTCTGAACTTCTCCTGTGCAGTCGCCCCCACATACAAGTCGATGTTCGAAGTCACGAAGCTCCAAGCCGATTCCACCTCACCACCAAGATCCGACCACCGTTGCTCTTCCACCGACCTCGGCTTTCATGACCTTCTCCGCCAGCACCATGGAAAGAAAACTCCATGATATTAACAGCTAGCAGAGCTTCGAAGTGCTCCCTTTGAAACCAAACGGTCAGATAAAAAACATGGGTGCACATGATCGAAAGCACCCAATCCAGCAATTTTTAGGCATTGATCACACAATGAATTTCGTCGGCAGGGCCTTCCGGAACATGACAATCCAGCCAACCCGGCAGGAAGAAGCATCCGACCGATCTTCACTTGGCGCTAGAGGAATCCTAGGACAACCACCATTATTCATGCCAAGCCGAGAAAAAAGACGAGACATGCAAAGACAATGCCTTCGACAAGGTAACGACGTCAAGCGACGCCGCCATCATCCACCAAGACCGAGGTCGAGGTACGGTTCTCACCGGCTGCCCCGTCACTCCAAGCTCATCCCTGTCAGGATCCTCACCGCCACCTGCAGAGCCGGAACTGCCGGGAACATCCATGGCTGGACCTAGACATGTAGTGCCAGATCCGCCGCCTCCCATGCCCCTGCCGACCTCCCGACGACCACCGCCGCAAAACTGACATGGGGGAGGACCACCACAGGCAGGGGACACTGCCAAGACCTCCGCAAGCCGGTGAGCTGCCGTGCCAAGCGACCACCAACACCCGTGCAACAGATCTGGCCATCGAGCCCCGCACCTTGGCTGCCTCGCTGCCCCGAGCAGACCACGACCACCGCTGCTGAGCGCGTCGTAGACGTCGGCGAGCCGCCACTCCGTCGCCCCGAACCCGCCGGCTCCTCCTTCATTCCCGACCGCTGTCGCCCCCACGAGGCGGCCGACCCCCACGCATGAAACCATGACCCCCGGCCACCTTTGGTAGCGGGGAGGGGGGCGCCACCGCCGCCGAGGAGGCCATCAACGGCAGCGGCATGGACGACTTCGATGGGGCGCCTCCGGCGGCGCGCGATTTCTCGCCCCTGGCGTCACTTAAACCTATGATCTAGCTATGAAAGCATAGGGTGAAAACGTATGATCTAGCTATGATCAGGGTGACGACGGGGTTATGCTCTGTTTTCTTCTTGGAGGCGTCGCTTTTGGAGAAGATGGATTTCTGGTGCTGCATTTGTGGTGTTTGATTCGCTGCCACAAGGAATAGATCTCTGTAGCGGGAATTTTTTTTTATGTAATTCTTCTTTCTTTTTTTGGTTGTGTGCATCCGTGTTGCCATTAGGACACTGCGTTGTTGTAGAGGCTATGTCTAATTGGTATCTTCTTGATATTAATATATACTCTTTTTTGAAAAAACTAAAATTGGCTAATGCCATATGACCGAGAATTAAAATTTCTCCAATCTCAATAGGGTAAAGGATAACAAAAGCCATTAAAATTCCATCTGGAAGATTGGACCATCGATAAAAAAACCAACTAGTAGCGGGATATTTCATGTTGATGGGATCCAAATAAACGAGTTTTATGCGGGAGTAGGTAGATGGTATGACACCAAAGACCAATAAGGATACGCCCTGCAGTGAAGTTTATCATTTCCTCAATGGAATCTGCTTAAGCTCGACCTTTTCTTTCATTTCCTATCATAGGAATATCAAAATAAAACAAATTGCATTTTGTTAGTTTATAATATCAAAATATAAATAATAAAGTAAAAAAAGGTCGAAGATAGAAGAGCCCAGATTTCAAATGAAGAAATGGAAACTCGAAAAGGATCCTTCAGATTCTCAAAGAAAGAGGGGCAAGGATATCTCGATAAATCTTGAATTAGCCACGTCAATTTCTAAGGTATCTTACCTTCGTATGTGAAGAACTAGATTAGCTAGCTAGCACGATCAGGATTCTGAGCACTTCCCTCCTACCGCTGCCGCCACCCCGGATGCGTCGCCTGCAAAGTCGGTGTGGTGCCGCAGCGGCGGTGGATCTCCTCAGACGGTGTTCGGGTCGCAGCGGCCATAGCCGCTCCAGCATCTCTAAAGATGTGTTGTGGGGCACGACAACCAGGGTGGCCCAACAAGCTTGCAGCATGCGGCGCGAGTGGTGATGGCATGGTGCATACATGCCCAGTCTAGGTCTACATGGGTTGGGACAAGTCGCGGCCTACATAGTCTGATGCACCTCCTAGACCCCACCAACACCACCCGGACGTGGTCCTGGGCTAGGCCTGTAGCATGAGGAAGACGGGGGGTATTGGCCCGAGCATCATGGTGGTGGCCTACAACTCTGCTAAGGGTGGTCATCCGACTAGTTGTGGCGGATCTCATGATCCCACATCTAGCCCTGGCGGCAAGTTGGGGAGGTGAGGTTGTCGGTGAAAATCGAGCTTTGATTCCATTCATGATAGGCGATCGTGGTATCTACGACCCTTCATCAAGGTTGTTGGTGTTGCGGCGGGTGTCCCTGGTAAGATACCCTTGCTCCGACTCTGGCCATGGCAGGTCATGGCGGCATATACACGTCGTTATTTTGTTGAAGGCATCGCCGTTGCGGTCAACATTCACTCACTCATGCTACTTCGGAGGAAACCCTAGATCTGGGTATGCTGGATCAGATGATAGCTGCGCTTTCGGCGTTGCCATCCCTCATGTGGGCATATTTTTTGTAATTTCTTTGCAGGGCTCTTTTGAATAATGTAAATAAGTAATATTGCGTGCATCATTTTGAATTTTGATGTAAAGATCGGGGTCTACCTTCATTTTCTTTAGAAAAAAAACTAGATAGATTAAATATTGTGATCTGAAGAACCCTAACCCTCTCTCCCCCGAGGCGGCGGCACCGCCCGCCGTCCCCGGGGAGTTCCCCTCCACACCACCCTCCTCCCCTCCCCTACAGGCCCCCCTCCTCCGCCGCCGTCGCCGAGGACGCCGCGGGGCAAAGCCCCTGTGGTGAGGCGGCGGTGGCGGCTCGGTCCTCCGTCGGCAGAGCGCAGCGCGGCCTGCGGGAGCGTGTGGGGGCGGCGGCCTACACCCTCCTCCTCCGTCGACTGAACGCAGCGGGATGGCGGTGGCCGGCGGATCTCCGGCGGCCGGCGGCGGATGTTGGCTGCGGTGTGGTCGGATCTGGGCCCGAGGTTCGGATCGCGATCCATCGCGGCTGCGTCTCGTCAATGGCACGAGGAGGCTTCGCTGGGTCTTCTTCGCGGCTTGAGGACGTCCGGGTCTTCGGCCCGGGCATGGTGGTGGTGGCTGACTTCATCCACCGAAGGCAGTCGGCCAGGCTGGCTGTGTTGGATTTTTGATCCCACTTTCAGCGCCGGCAGCGAGACGGGGAGGCATAGTAGCCGGTGAAAACCGAGCTGACTCCGGTCATGGCGGGCGATGGCGGCATCTGCATTCTTATATTTAATGTGATGGAATGGTGGTGGTGGTGTTCATTTTGGTGATTGTTTGCAAAAATTCAAATTGGGGTTCATCTTCTCTTTGTTTCAAAGTCTCCATGTTGGCGAGATTGACAACCTCACTGTTACGTTGGGGCAAAGTATCTTGATTGTGTTGTGCAGGTTCCACGTTGGCGCCGGTTTCACTGGTGTTGCGCCGCACTACACTCCTCCACCAACCACCTTCACGTGCTTCTTGGCTCCCTACTGGTTCGATAACCTTGGTTTCTTTCTGAGGGAAAACTTGCTGCTGTGCGCATCATACCTTCCTCTTGGGGTTCCCAACGGACGTGTACATCTACGCGCATCACCTGGCAATGTCCTTGGTGGAGGCATTGTTTTGAGAGCGGGGACTATCTTCAGGGTGAAAACCTAAGATCTTTAATCGAGCGACTACGGTGTTTGAGCACTGTTCCCTTCTTGGAGGCGTCGTTTTTGGAGAGTCTGTAATTCAGGTGTTGTCTTGGCGGTGGATGTATTGCTGTTGTTAGGCCCGAGATACTGTAGCGGGACTTTTGTTTCTTAGTTTTCTTTTCTTGTTTTTGCTGTGTGCATCCGTAGTGCCATTAGGGTGATGCGTTGTTGCAGAGGCTAGGTGTAATTGGTATCTTCTTGATATTAATATATTTCCTTTATCAAATTTTTTTTTATTAGGGCATCTCCAGCGGCGCGACGCAAATGGTCGTTTTCGTCCGCCGTGACCGGAAATGCGTCTGGCACCCTCTCCAGCGGGGCGACGCAAAGTGACCGGGCCGTCCGCGGAGACGCATACCTGGCCCAAATATGCGCCTCGGATGCGTCTCCGCGGACACTGCGCGGACGCCGAAAGTGTCCGCTCGTATCCGGCGGACGTTTCGTCGGGCCCGCCTGGCAGCGACCCTGCGTCGATGCGTCTTCTCAAACGCGCCAGCGACTGGCGCCGCTGCGTCGCTTCGGCAGTCTGCGCCACGTTAATGGCGATGCCTCGGCTGCCGAGCGGCCGCAGCCCACCTCCGCCAACCACGTTAATGGCGTCGCCACGCGTCCCGCGGCCACCGCATGCCTCCGGCCTATATAAAGGGGCCGCGCCTTCTTCTTTCTCATCCACTCCTCCATAGAAACCCTAGCCGCCACAAAGCTCCAGCGTTCCGCCGCCTAGGTGTTCCTGCGACGCAGCCAGGCCCTCGAGGAAGACCATGGCGGGTCCTGGTGGCCGGCGAGGCGGTCGAGGCCGCGGCCCTGGACGGCCCCGGGGACGGGGCAGGGGCCGCCGTGGTGGAGCAGCTACGGCCCCACGCTCGCCGTCGCCTGCGCCCTCTTCGTCTTCCTCCGACGTGGAGGGACGTGATACGTCTCCAACGTATCGATAATTTCTTATGTTCCATGCTACTTTATTGATGATACCTACATGTTTTATGCACACTTTATGTCATATTTGTGCATTTTCTGGAACTAACCTATTAACAAGATGCCGAAGTGCCAGTTCTGTTTTCTGCTGTTTTAGTTTCAGAAATCCTAGTAACGAAATATTCTCGGAATTGGACGAAATCACGCCCAGGTTCCTATTTTGCCGGAAGCATCCAGAACACCCGAGAGCCGCCGGAGGGCCCTGTGGGCCCCAGATGATAGGGTGGCGCGGCTGGGCCCTGGCCGCGCCAGCCTATGGTGTGGGCACCCCTTCGACCCTCCGACGCTGCCCTTTCGCCTATAAAGCCCAGCGTCGAAAACCCTTGGGAGGAAGCCACGGTACGCGAAACCATCCAGAGCCGCCGCCATCGCGAAGCCAAGATCTGGGGGACAGGAGTCTCTGTTCCGGCACCCTGCCGGACGGGGAAGTGCCCCGGAAGGCTTCTCCATCGACACCGCTGCCATCTCCACCGCCATCTTCATCACCGCTGCTGCTCCCATGAGGAGGGAGTAGTTCTCCATCGAGGCTCGGGGCTGTACCGGTAGCTATGTGGTTCATCTCTCTCCTATGTACTTCAATACAATAATCTCATGAGCTGCCTTACATGATTGAGATTCATATGAGTTTTGTATCACTATTCATCTATGTGCTACTCTAGTGATGTTATTAAAGTACTCTATTCCTCCTCCACGTGTGTAAAGGTGACAGTGTGTGCACCGTGTGAGTACTTGGCGTAGGCTATGATTGTGATCTCTTGTAGATTGCGAAGTTAACTATTGCTATGATATATTGATGTGATCTATTCCTCCTACATATGCATGAAGGTGACAGTGTGCATGCTATGTTAGTACTTGGTTTAGTCTTTTGATCTATCTTACACTATAAGGTTACTAAAATATGAACATTAATTGTGGAGCTTGTTAACTCCGGCATTGAGGGTTCGTGTAATCCTACGCAATGTGTTCATTATCCAACAAGAGAGTGTAGAGTATGCATTTATCTATTCTGTTATGTGATCAATGTTGAGAGTGTCCACTAGTGAAAGTCTAATCCCTAGGCCTTGTTCCTAAATACTGCTATCACTGCTTGTTACTGTTTTACTGAATTACTACTGCTGCGTTACTACTGCATGTTTACTTCCTGCAATATTACTACCATCAACTGCACGCCAGCAAGCTATTTTCTGGCGCCGTACTACTGCTCATATTCATTTATACCACCTGTATTTCACTATCTCTTCGCCGAACTAGTACACCTATTAGGTGTGTTGGGGACACAAGAGACTTCTTGCTTTGTGGTTGCAGGGTTGCATGAGAGGGATATCTTTGACCTCTTCCTCCCTGAGTTCGATAAACCTTGGGTAATCCACTTAAGGGAAACTTGCTGCTGTTCTACAAACCTCTGCTCTTGGAGGCCCAACACTGTCTACAAGAATAGAAGCACCCGTAGACATCAAGCACTTTTTGGCGCCGTTGCCGGGTGATACGTCTCCAACGTATCGATAATTTCTTATGTTCCATGCTACTTTATTGATGATACCTACATGTTTTATGCACATTATATGTCATATTTATGCATTTTCTGGAACTAACCTATTAACAAGATGCCGAAGAGCCAGTTGCTGTTTTCTGCTGTTTTTGGTTTCAGAAATCCTAGTAAAGAAATATTCTCGGAATTGGACGAAACTTTCGCCCGGGTCCTATTTTTGCACGAAGCTTCCGAAGAGAAGAGATAACGAAGTAGGGCCACGAGGCAGCCAGGGGCTAGGCGGCGCGGCCCAAGCCCTGGCCGCGCCGACCTACCCCTAGGCCCCTCGTGTGGCCCCCGCGTTGACCTTCCGCCTACTTAAAGCCTCCGTCGCGAAACCCCCGGTACCGAGAGCCACGATACGGAAAACCTTGCGAGGCGCCGCCGCGAATCCCATCTCGGGGGATTCGGAGATCGCCTCCGGCACCTGCCGGAGAGGGGATTCATCTCCCGGAGGACTCTACACCGCCATGGTCGCCTCCGGAGTGATGAGTGAGTAGTCCACCCCTGGACCATGGGTCCATAGCAGTAGCTAGATGGTCGTCTTCTCCTTGTTGTGCTTCATTGTTGGATCTTGTGAGCTGCCTAACATGATCAAGATCATCTATCGTAATACTATATGTTGTGTTTGTCGGGATCCGATGGATAGAGAGTACTATGATTATGGTGATTATCAATCTATTGTTTATGTGTTGTTTATGATCTTGCATGCTCTCCGTTACTAGTAGAGGCTCTGGCCAAGTTTGTACTCTTAACTCCAAGAGGGAGTATTTATGCTCGATAGTGGGTTCATGCCTCCATTGAATCTGGGACAGTGACAGAAAGTTCTAAGGTTGTGGATGTGCTGTTGCCACTAGGGATAAAACATTGATTCTATGTCTAAGGATGTAGTTGTCGATTACATTACGCACCATACTTAATGCAATTGTCTGTTGCTTTGCAACTTAATACTGGAGGGGTTCGGATGATAACCTGAAGGTGGACTTTTTAGGCATAGATGCAGTTGGATGGCGGTCTATGTACTTTGTCGTAATGCCCAATTAAATCTCACTATATTTATCATATCATGTATATGCATTGTTATGCCTTTCTCTATTTGTCAATTGCCCGACTGTAATTTGTTCACCCAACATGCTTTTATCTTATGGGAGAGACACCTCTAGTGAACTGTGGACCCCGGTCCTATTCTTTACATAGCATACAATCTACTGCAATTGTGTTTTACTATTTTCTTTGCAAACATCTTCCACTCGATACGTTTAATCCTTTGTTACAGCAAGCCGGTGAGATTGACAACCTCACTGTTTCGTTGGGGCAAAGTACTTTGGTTTTGTTGTGCAGATTCCACGTTGGCGTCGGAATCCCTGTTGTTGCGCCGCATCACATTTCGCGACCATCAACCTTCAACGTGCTTCTTGGCTCCTCCTGGTTCGATCAACCTTGGTTTCTTTCTGAGGGAAAACTTGCCACTGTGCGCATCATACCTTCCTCTTGGGGTTCCCAACGGACGTGTACATTTACGCGCATCAAGCTGTTTTCTGGCGCCGTTGCCGGGGAGATCAAGACACGCTGCAAGGGGAGTCTCCACTTCTCAATCTCTTTACTTTGTTTTTGTCTTGCTTTATTTTATTTACTACTTTGTTTGCTGCACTAAATCAAAATACAAAAAATTAGTTGCTAGTTTTATTTTATTTACTGTCTTGCTCTCTATATCGAAAACACACAAAAAATTAGTTACTTGTCTTTACTTTATTTGCCTAGTTTTACTGTTATCATGAGTAATCCTGAAGTTGAAGTTCGTTCTTTTAAGCAACAAGGTGGAGAAAGTTTTAAAGATGCTTGGTATAGAATTAGTAATGCTCATCATAGGTGCATTAAGAAACACTCCACCACTATCCTTCTTAGGAACTTTTATGTTGGTTTATCTAGTTGGAATAGATATGTTCTTGATACTCTTTCGGGAGGTAATTTCCTAGGTACTCCCGCTTTAGAAGCTAGTTGCATCATTGAGAGTCTAGTTGGAATACCACCTGTTAATGAAGTTAAAATTAAAATCTCTCTTGAGGATGTTATGAAAAAATTGGAAACCATAGAGAAAAATTTTCCAAGTATTGAAACTAAATTGGAAATGTTATTGGATAAAACTGATGAACTTGATAAATCCCTAGGAGGAATTGATGAAAGAATTAGTGTCCTAGGAACTTGTGTAGTCCATGATAATCAAACCAATAGGATTGATGAACTTGAAAAAGCTATGGGAACCTTGGGTTCAACCTTTTCTTCTCTCAAGTATAATGAGAAAGCTTATGTGGGTAAAGAGCAAAAATTCATGTACGCCTCTAAAGTGCCTAAACAAAAGAATTATTATAGGCCTAAAATTTCTAAAACCCCTAGCACCACCATAGAGAATTTAGATAATGGAGCACCTAAAGCACCCTCTGCAACAAGTTGTGTTTGCATGAAAAATAATAATGTTGATGCTTCTACTCTCGATGTTACTTGATTTGCACTTTCTGCGCCTAGCTGAAAGGCGTTAAAGAAAAGCGCTTATGGGAGACAACCCATGTTTTTACCTACAGCAATTTTTTGTTTTGTTGAGTCTTGGAAGTTGTTTACTACTGTAGCAACCTCTCCTTATCATGTTTTTGTGCCAAGTAAAGTTTCTATGTCAAAGTTGATGTTATATTTGGGATCGCTGCGCAGAAACAGCATTGCTGTCTGTCACGAATCTGGGCACAGTCCTCTGTAGAAAATTCGAAAAAATCTGCCAATTTACGAGCGTGATCCTCAGATATGTACGCAACTTTCATTAGTTTTGAGTTTTTCCATTTGAGCAAGTCTAGTGCCAGCTTTAAATTCGTCTTTACGGACTGTTCTGTTTTTGACAGATTCTGCCTTTTATTTCACATTGCCTCTTTTGCTATGTTGGATTTATTTCTTTGATCCATTAATGTCCAGTAGCATTATGCAATGTCCAGAAGTGAAAATAATGATTGTGTCACCTCTGAATATGTGAATTATTAATTGTGCACTAACCCTCTAATGAGTTTGCTTGAAGTTTGGTGTGAAGGAAGTTTTCAAGGGTCAAGAGAGGAGAATGATATACTATGATCAAGAGGAGTGAAAGCTCTAAGCTTGGGGATGCCCCGTGGTTCACCCCTGCATATTCTAAGAAGACTCAAGCGTCTAAGCTTGGGGATGCCCAAGGCATCCCCTTCTTCATCGACAACATCATCAGGTTCCTCCCCTGAAACTATATTTTTATTCAGTCACATCTTGTGTTCTTTACTTGGAGCGTCGGTTTGTTTTCGTTTTTGTTTTTGTTTGAATAAAATGGATCCTAGCATTCACTTTGTGGGAGAGAGACACGCTCCGCTGTTGCATATGGACACATGTGTCCTTAGGCTTTACTCATAATGTTCAAGGCGAAGTTTCTTCTTCGTTAAATTGTTATATGGTTGGAATTGGAAAATGCTACATGTAGTAATTCTAAAATGTCTTGGATAATGTGATACTTGGCAATTGTTGTGCTCATGTTTAAGCTCTTGCATCATATACTTTGCACCCATTAATGAAGAAATACATAGAGCTTGCTAAAATTTGATTTGCATATTTGGTTTCTCTAAGGTCTAGATAATATCTAGTATTGAGTTTTGAACAACAAGGAAGACGGTGTAGAGTCTTATAATGTTTACAATATGTCTTTTATGTGAGTTTTGCTGCACCTGTTCATCCTTGAGTTTGCTTCAAATAACCTTGCTAGCCTAAACCTTGTATCGAGAGGGAATACTTCTCATGCATCCAAAATCCTTGAGCCAACTACTATGCCATTTGTGTCCACCATACCTACCTACTACATGGTATTTCTCCGCCATTCCAAAGTAAATTGCTTGAGTGCTACCTTTAAAATTCCATCATTCACCTTTGCAATATATAGCTCATGGGACAAAATAGCCTTAAAAACTATCGTAGTATTGAATATGTACTTATGCACTTTATATTTTATTAAGTTGCTTGTTGTGCGATAACCATGCTTCTGGGGAACGCCATCAACTATTGTTGAATATCATGTGAGTTGCTATGCATGTCCGTCTTGTCTGAAGGATCTATCATTTTAGTGGTTGGAGCATGCAAAATTGTTAGAGAAGAACATTGGGCCGCTAACTAAAGCCATGAACCATGGTGGAAGTTTCAGTTTTGGACATATATCCTCAATCTCATATGAGAATAATAATCATTGCTACATGCTTATGCATTTAAGAGGAGTCCATTATCTGTTGTCCATGTTGTCCCGGTATGGATGTCTAAGTTGAGAATAATCAAAAGCGAGAAATCCAAAATGCGAGCTTTCTCCTTAGACCTTTGTACAGGCGGCATGGAGGTACCCCTTTGTGACACTTGGTTGAAACATGGCATGCAAAGATCCGGTAGTCCAAGCTAAGTAGGACGAGGTGCGGGCACTACTAGTATACTATGCATGAGGCTTGCAACTTGTAAGATATAATTTACATAACTCATATGCTTTATTACTACCGTTGACAAAATTGTTTCATGTTTTCAAAATAAAAGCTCTAGCACAAATACAGCAATCGATGCTTTCCTCTTTGAAGGACCATTCTTTTACTTTTATTGTTGAGTCAGTTTACCTATCTCCTTCCACCTTAAGAAGCAAACACTTGTGTGAACTGTGCATTGATTCCTACATACTTGCATATTGCACTTGTTATATTACTTTATGTTGACAATATCCATGAGATATACATGTTATAAGTTGAAAGCAACCGCTGAAACTTAATCTTCCTATGTGTTGCTTCAACACCTTTACTTTGATTTATTGCTTTATGAGTTAACTCTTATGCAAGACTTATTGATGCTTGTCTTAAAGTACTATTCATGAAAAGTCTTTGTCATATGATTCACTTGTTTACTCATGTCATTACCTTTGTTTTGATCGCTGCATTCATTACATATGTTTACAAATAGTATGATCAAGATTATGATGGCATGTCACTTCAGAAATTATCTTTGTTATCGTTTTACCTGCTCGACGAGACTAAGCTTGGGGATGCTGATACGTCTCCAACGTATCGATAATTTCTTATGTTCCATGCTACTTTATTGATGATACCTACATGTTTTATGCACATTATATGTCATATTTATGCATTTTCTGGAACTAACCTATTAACAAGATGCCGAAGAGCCAGTTGCTGTTTTCTGCTGTTTTTGGTTTCAGAAATCCTAGTAAAGAAATATTCTCGGAATTGGACGAAACTTTCGCCCAGGGTCCTATTTTTGCACGAAGCTTCCAGAAGACCGAAGAGATAACGAAGTAGGGCCACGAGGCAGCCAGGGGCTAGGGCGGCACGGCCCAAGCCCTGGCCGCGCCGACCTACCCCCTAGGCCCCTCGTGTGGCCCCCCGCGTTGACCTTCCGCCTACTTAAAGCCTCCGTCGCGAAACCCCCGGTACCGAGAGCCACGATACGGAAAACCTTGCGAGCGCCGCCGCGAATCCCATCTCGGGGGATTCGGAGATCGCCTCCGGCACCCTGCCGGAGAGGGGATTCATCTCCGGAGGACTCTACACCGCCATGGTCGCCTCCGGAGTGATGAGTGAGTAGTCCACCCCTGGACCATGGGTCCATAGCAGTAGCTAGATGGTCGTCTTCTCCTTGTTGTGCTTCATTGTTGGATCTTGTGAGCTGCCTAACATGATCAAGATCATCTATCTGTAATACTATATGTTGTGTTTGTCGGGATCCGATGGATAGAGAGTACTATGATTATGGTGATTATCAATCTATTGTTTATGTGTTGTTTATGATCTTGCATGCTCTCCGTTACTAGTAGAGGCTCTGGCCAAGTTTGTACTCTTAACTCCAAGAGGGAGTATTTATGCTCGATAGTGGGTTCATGCCTCCATTGAATCTGGGACAGTGACAGAAAGTTCTAAGGTTGTGGATGTGTTGTTGCCACTAGGGATAAAACATTGATTCTATGTCTAAGGATGTAGTTGTCGATTACATTACGCACCATACTTAATGCAATTGTCTGTTGCTTTGCAACTTAATACTGGAGGGGGTTCGGATGATAACCTGAAGGTGGACTTTTTAGGCATAGATGCGGTTGGATGGCGGTCTATGTACTTTGTCGTAATGCCCAATTAAATCTCACTATATTTATCATATCATGTATATGCATTGTTATGCCTTTCTCTATTTGTCAATTGCCCGACTGTAATTTGTTCACCCAACATGCTTTTATCTTATGGGAGAGACACCTCTAGTGAACTGTGGACCCGTTCCTATTCTTTACATAGCATACAATCTACTGCAATTGTGTTTTACTATTTTCTTTGCAAACATCTTCCACTCGATACGTTTAATCCTTTGTTACAGCAAGCCGGTGAGATTGACAACCTCACTGTTTCGTTGGGGCAAAGTACTTTGGTTTTGTTGTGCAGATTCCACGTTGGCGCCTGTTGTTGCGCCGCATCACATTTCGCGACCATCAACCTTCAACGTGCTTCTTGGCTCCTCCTGGTTCGATCAACCTTGGTTTCTTTCTGAGGGAAAACTTGCCACTGTGCGCATCATACCTTCCTCTTGGGGTTCCCAACGGACGTGTACATTTACGCGCATCACCGGGGAGGAAAGGTAAAAGGCACTCATACTCCGGTTCCAGGTAACAGTACTTTTCTGGCGCCATTGTGTGTGTGCTCGAAGCTATTTCCTTTAGACTCTGCAATTGCGACATTTGGTTTCTTGTTTACACTAGTTAGGCATAATGGACAACAATGACCTTTTTATTCTATTTCCTGATTTAAGACATGGATGGTTTGATGCGAAAATTAAAAAAACCATGGAACATATTAATATGAATGCTTTGAACACCATTGTTGTTAATGATATGGAAAATTCTAAGCTTGGGGAAGCTGGTTTTGATGAGTGATACGTCTCCAACGTATCGATAATTTCTTATGTTCCATGCCACTTTATTGATGATACCTACATGTTTTATGTACATTATATGTCATATTTATGCATTTTCTGGAACTAACCTATTAACAAGATGCCGAAGAGCCAGTTGCTGTTTTGCTGTTTTTGGTTTCAGAAATCCTAGTAAGGAAATATTCTCGGAATTGGACGAAATCACCGCCCAGGGTCCTATTTTTGCACGGAGCTTCCAGAAGACCGAAGAGGGAAGGAAGTGGGGCCACGAGGTGGCCACACCATAGGCGGCGGCCCCAGGCCCTGGCCGCGCCGGCCTGTGGTGTGGGCCCTCGCGCCGCCTCTTGACCTGCCCTTTCGCCTACTTAAAGCCTCCGTCGCGCCCAGTACCGAGAGCCACGATACGGAAAACCTTCCAGAGACGCCGCCGTCGCGAATCCCATCTCGGGGGATTCAGGAGATCGCCTCCGGCACCCTGCCGGAGAGGGGATTCATCTCCCGGAGGACTCTTCATCGCCATGATCGCCTCCGGAGTGATGAGTGAGTAGTTCACCCCTGGACCATGGGTCCATAGCAGTAGCTAGATGGTCGTCTTCTCCTTGTTGTGCTTCATTGTTGGATCTTGTGAGCTGCCTGATACGTCTCCAACGTATCGATAATTTCTTATGTTCCATGCTACTTTATTGATGATACCTACATGTTTTATGCACATTATATGTCATATTTATGCATTTTCTGGAACTAACCTATTAACAAGATGCCGAAGAGCCAGTTGCTGTTTTCTGCTGTTTTTGGTTTCAGAAATCCTAGTAAAGAAATATTCTCGGAATTGGACGAAACTTTCGCCCAGGGTCCTATTTTTGCACGAAGCTTCCAGACCGAAGAGATAACGAAGTGGGGCCACGAGGCAGCCAGAGGCTGGCGGCGCGGCCCAGGCCCTGGCCGCGCCACCCTGGGCCCTCGTGTGGCCCCCGCGTTGACCTTCCGCCGCTTAAAGCCTCCGTCGGGCCCGACCGAGAGCCACGATACGGAAAACCTTACGAGACGCCGCCGCCCGAATCCCATCTCGGGGGATTCAGGAGATCGCCTCCGGCACCCTGCCGGAGAAGGGATTCATCTCCCGGAGGACTCTACACCGCCATGGTCGCCTCCGGAGTGATGAGTGAGTAGTTCACCCCTGGACCATGGGTCCATAGCAGTAGCTAGATGGTCGTCTTCTCCTTGTTGTGCTTCGTTGTTGGATCTTGTGAGCTGCCTAACATGATCAAGATCATCTATTTGTAATTCTATATGTTGTGTTTGTCTTGATCCGATGGATAGAGAGTACTATGATTATGGTGATTATCAATCTATTGTTTATGTGTTGTTTATGATCTTGCATGCTCTCCGTTATTAGTAGAGGCTCTGGCCAAGTTTGTACTCTTAACTCCAAGAGGGAGTATTTATGCTCGATAGTGGGTTCATGCCTCCATTAAATCTGGGACAGTGACAGAAAGTTCTAAGGTTGTGGATGTGCTGTTGCCACTAGGGATAAAACATTGATTCTATGTCTAAGGATGTAGTTGTCGATTACATTACGCACCATACTTAATGCAATTGTCTGTTGCTTTGCAACTTAATACTGGAGGGGTTCGGATGATAACCTGAAGGTGGACTTTTTAGGCATAGATGCAGTTGGATGGCGGTCTATGTACTTTGTCGTAATGCCCAATTAAATCTCACTATATTTATCATATCATGTATATGCATTGTTATGCCTTTCTCTATTTGTCAATTGCCCGACTGTAATTTGTTCACCCAACATGCTTTTATCTTATGGGAGAGACACCTCTAGTGAACTGTGGACCCCGGTCCTATTCTTTACATAGCATACAATCTACTGCAATTGTGTTTTACTATTTTCTTTGCAAACATCTTCTACTCGATACGTTTAATCCTTTGTTACAGCAAGCCGGTGAGATTGACAACCTCACTGTTTCGTTGGGGCAAAGTACTTTGGTTTTGTTGTGCAGATTCCACGTTGGCGTCGGAATCCCTGTTGTTGCGCCGCATCACATTTCGCGACCATCAACCTTCAACGTGCTTCTTGGCTCCTCCTGGTTCGATCAACCTTGGTTTCTTTCTGAGGAAAACTTGCCGCTGTGCGCATCATACCTTCCTCTTGGGGTTCCCAACGGACGTGTACATTTACGCGCATCAAGCACTGTTTTTCTGGCGCCGTTGCCGGAGATCAAGACACGCTGCAAGGGAGTCTC
The DNA here is from genome assembly GCA_030979885.1 of Lolium multiflorum. Lineage (NCBI taxonomy): Eukaryota > Viridiplantae > Streptophyta > Magnoliopsida > Poales > Poaceae > Lolium > Lolium multiflorum. The sequence goes on along the minus strand of CM061750.1, from coordinate 345,569,947 downwards.
CACTTCTCAATCTCTTTACTTTGTTTTTGTCTTGCTTTATTTACTACTTTGTTTGCTGCACCTAAACAAAACACAAAAAAATTAGTTGCTAGTTTTACTTTATTTATTGTCTTGCTCTCTATATCAAAAACACAAAAAAATTAGTTACTTGCATTTACTTTATCTAGTTTGTTTTATTTACCGTTGCTAAAATGAATACCCCTGAAAATACTAAGTTGTGTGACTTCACAAATGCAAATAATAATGATTTCCTATGCACACCTATTGCTCCACCTGCTACTACAGCAGAATTTTTTGAAATTAAACCTGCTTTACTAAATCTTGTCATGAGAGATCAATTTTCTGGTGCTAGTTCTGATGATGCTGCTGCCCATCTCAATAATTTTGTTGAACTTTGTGAAATGCAAAAGTATAAGGATGTAGATGGTGATATTATTAAATTGAAAGTGTTTCCTTTCTCATTAAGAGGAAGAGCTAAAGATTGGTTGCTATCTTTGCCTAAGAATAGTATTGATTCATGGACTAAATGCAAGGATGCTTTTATTGGTAGATATTATCCTCCCGCTAAAATTATATCTTTGAGAAGTAGCATAATGAATTTTAAGCAATTAGATACTGAACATGTTGCTCAAGCATGGGAGAGAATGAAAACTTTGGTAAAGAATTGCCCAACCCATGGACTGACTACTTGGATGATCATCCAAACCTTCTATGCAGGACTAAATTTTTCTTCGCGGAATTTATTGGATTCAGCTGCTGGAGGTACCTTTATGTCCATCACATTGGGGGCGGCTACAAAACTTCTTGATGATATGATGATAAATTACTCTGAATGGCACACGGAAAGAGCTCCACAAGGTAAGAAGGTAAATTCTGTTGAAGAAACCTCTTCCTTGAGTGATAAGATTGATGTGATTATGTCTATGCTTGTGAATGGTAGATCTAATGTTGATCCAAATAATGTTCCTTTAGCTTCATTGGTTGCTCAAGAAGAAAATGTTGATGTGAATTTCATTAAAAATAATAATTTCAACAACAATGCTTATAGGAACAACTCTGGTAATAACTATAGGCCATATCCTTCTGCTAATGGTAATGGTTATGGTAATTCTTATGGGAATTCTTACAACAATAATAGGAATGTACCCCCTGGTCTTGAAGCTATGCTTAAAGAATTTATTAGTACACAAACTGCTTTTAACAAATCTGTTGAGGAAAAGCTTGATAAAATTGATACTATTGCTTCTAGAGTTGATAGACTTGCCTCTGATGTAAATCTTTTAAAATTGAAAGTTATGCCTAATAATGATATTGATAATAAGATTACTACTACAGCAAATGCCATCCAAGTTAGAATTAATGAGAATATAAGATTAATGGCTGAACTGCGTGCTAGGTGGGATAGAGAAGAAAATGAAAAACTAGCTAAAGAGAATAATGTAGCTAAAGTTTGGACTATTACCACCACTAGTAATGCTAATTCTTCACATGTTGCTGCACCTCCTACTATCAATGGTAATATAATTGGTGTTGGCAATGTTTCTACTCCTAATGCAAAGCGTACAAAACTGCCTGAAATTGCTAAAACTGCTGAAACTGCTTGTGATAAAACTGCTGAAATTTTTTCCAACCTTGGGAACAATGATCCCATTGCTGTAGCTCATAATAATTTAGATTTTGATGATTGCCACATCTCTGAAGTTATAAAGTTCTTACAAAAACTTGCTAAAAGTCCTAATGCTAGTGCTATAAATTTAGCCTTTACCAAACATATTACAAATGCTCTCATAAAAGCTAGAGAAGAGAAACTAAAACTTGAAACTTCTATTCCTAGAAAGTTAGAAGATGGTTGGGAGCCCATCATTAAAATGAAATTCAATGACTTTGAATGTAATGCCTTATGTGATCTTGGTGCAAGTATTTCTGTTATGCCTAAAAAGATTTATGATATGCTTGACTTGCCACCATTGAAGAATTGTTATTTGGATGTTAATCTTGCCGATAATGTTAAAAAGAAACCTTTGGGGAGGATTGATAATGTGCATATTACGGTTAACAATAACCTTGTCCCCGTTGATTTTGTTGTTTTGGATATCGAATGCAATGCATCTTGTCCTATTGTGTTGGGAAGACCTTTTCTTCGAACTGTTGGTGCTGTTATTGATATGAGGGAAGGTAATATTAAATATCAATTTCCTCTCAAGAAAGGTATGGAACACTTCCCTAGAAAGAGAATGAAGTTGCCTTTTGATTCTATTATTAGAACAAGTTATGATGTTGATGCTTCTACTCTCGATGTTACTTGATTTGCACTTTCTGCGCCTAGCTGAAAGGCGTTAAAGAAAAGCGCTTATGGGAGACAACCCATGTTTTTACCTACAACAATTTTTTGTTTTGTTGAGTCTTGGAAGTTGTTTACTACTGTAGCAACCTCTCCTTATCATGTTTTTGTGCCAAGTAAAGTTTTTATGCCAAAGTTGATGTTATATTTGGGATCGCTGCGCAGAAACAGCATTGCTGTCTGTCACGAATCTGGGCACAGTTCTCTGTAGAAAATTCGAAAAAATCTGCCAATTTACGAGCGTGATCCTCAGATATGTACGCAACTTTCATTAGTTTTGAGTTTTTCCATTTGAGCAAGTCTGGTGCCAGCTTTAAATTCGTCTTTACGGACTGTTCTGTTTTTGACAGATTCTGCCTTTTATTTCGCATTGCCTCTTTTGCTATGTTGGATTTATTTCTTTGATCCATTAATGTCCAGTAGCATTATGCAATGTCCAGAAGTGAAAATAATGATTGTGTCACCTCTGAATATGTGAATTATTAATTGTGCACTAACCCTCTAATGAGTTTGCTTGAAGTTTGGTGTGAAGGAAGTTTTCAAGGGTCAAGAGAGGAGAATGATATACTATGATCAAGAGGAGTGAAAGCTCTAAGCTTGGGGATGCCCCCGTGGTTCACCCCTGCATATTTTAAGAAGACTCAAGCGTCTAAGCTTGGGGATGCCCAAGGCATCCCCTTCTTCATCGACAACATCATCAGGTTCCTCCCCTGAAACTATATTTTTATTCAGTCACATCTTGTGTTCTTTACTTGGAGCGTCGGTTTGTTTTCGTTTTTGTTTTTGTTTGAATAAGATGGATCCTAGCATTCACTTTGTGGGAGAGAGACACGCTCCGCTGTTGCATATGGACACATGTGTCCTTAGGCTTTACTCATAATGTTCAAGGCGAAGTTTCTTCTTCGTTAAATTGTTATATGGTTGGAATTGGAAAATGCTACATGTAGTAATTCTAAAATGTCTTGGATAATGTGATACTTGGCAATTGTTGTGCTCATGTTTAAGCTCTTGCATCATATGCTTTGCACCAATTAGTGAAGAAATACATAGAGCTTGCTAAAATTTGATATGCATATTTGGTCTCTCTAAGGTCTAGATAATATCTAGTATTGAGTTTTGAACAACAAGGAAGACGGTGTAGAGTCTTATAATGTTTACAATATGTCTTTTATGTAAGTTTTGCTGCACTTGTTCATCCTTGAGTTTGCTTCAAATAACCTTGCTAGCCTAAACCTTGTATCGAGAGGGAATACTTCTCATGCATCCAAAATCCTTGAGCCAACTACTATGCCATTTGTGTCCACCATACCTACCTACTACATGGTATTTTCCGCCATTCCAAAGTAAATTGCTTGAGTGCTACCTTTAAAATTCCATCATTCGCCTTTGCAATATATAGCTCATGGGACAAAATAGCCTTAAAAACTATCGTAGTATTGAATATGTACTTATGCACTTTATATTTTATTAAGTTGCTTGTTGTGCGATAACCATGCTTCTGGGGAACGCCATCAACTATTGTTGAATATCATGTGAGTTGCTATGCATGTCCGTCTTGTCTGAAGGATCTATCATTTTAGTGGTTGGAGCATGCAAAATTGTTAGAGAAGAACATTGGGCCGCTAACTAAAGCCATGAACCATGGTTGAAGTTTCAGTTTTGGACATATATCCTCAATCTCATATGAGAATAATAATTGTTGCTACATGCTTATGCATTTAAGAGGAGTCCATTATCTGTTGTCCATGTTGTCCCGGTATGGATGTCTAAGTTGAGAATAATCAAAAGCGAGAAATCCAAAATGCGAGCTTTCTCCTTAGACCTTTGTACAGGCGGCATGGAGGTACCCCTTTGTGACACTTGGTTGAAACATGGCATGCAAAGATCCGGTAGTCCAAGCTAAGTAGGACGAGGTGCGGACACTATTAGTATACTATGCATGAGGCTTGCAACTTGTAAGATATAATTTACATAACTCATATGCTTTATTACTACCGTTGACAAAATTGTTTCATGTTTTCAAAATAAAAGCTCTAGCACAAATACAGCAATCGATGCTTTCCTCTTTGAAGGACCTTTCTTTTACTTTTATTGTTGAGTCAGTTTACCTATCTCCTTCCACCTTAAGAAGCAAACACTTGTGTGAACTGTGCATTGATTCCTACATACTTGCATATTGCACTTATTATATTACTTTATGTTGACAATATCCATGAGATATACATGTTATAAGTTGAAAGCAACCGCTGAAACTTAATCTTCCTATGTGTTGCTTCAACACCTTTACTTTGAATTATTGCTTTATGAGTTAACTCTTATGCAAGACTTATTGATGCTTGTCTTGAAGTACTATTCATGAAAAGTCTTTGTCATATGATTCACTTGTTTACTCATGTCATTACCTTTGTTTTGATCGCTGCATTCATTACATATGTTTACAAATAGTATGATCAAGATTATGATGGCATGTCACTTCAGAAATTATCTTTGTTATCGTTTTACCTGCTCGGGACGAGCAGAACTAAGCTTGGGGATGCTGATACGTCTCCAACGTATCGATAATTTCTTATGTTCCATGCTACTTTATTGATGATACCTACATGTTTTATGCACATTATATGTCATATTTATGCATTTTCTGGAACTAACCTATTAACAAGATGCCGAAGAGCCAGTTGCTGTTTTCTGCTGTTTTTGGTTTCAGAAATCCTAGTAAAGAAATATTCTCGGAATTGGACGAAACTTTCGCCCAGGGTCCTATTTTTGCACGAAGCTTCCAGAAGACCGAAGAGATAACGAAGTGGGGCCACGAGGCAGCCAGGCGCTAGGGCGGCGCGGCCCAGGCCCTGGCCGCGCCGACCTACCCCCTGGGCCCCTCGTGTGGCCCCCGCGTTGACCTTCCGCCTACTTAAAGCCTCCGTCGCGAAACCCCGGTCCGAGAGCCACGATACGGAAAACCTTCGAGACGCCGCCGCCGCCGAATCCCATCTCGGGGGATTCAGGAGATCGCCTCCGGCACCCTGCCGGAGAGGGGATTCATCTCCCGGAGGACTCTACACCGCCATGGTCGCCTCCGGAGTGATGAGTGAGTAGTTCACCCCTGGACCATGGGTCCATAGCAGTAGCTAGATGGTCGTCTTCTCCTTGTTGTGCTTCGTTGTTGGATCTTGTGAGCTGCCTAACATGATCAAGATCATCTATTTGTAATTCTATATGTTGTGTTTGTCGGGATCCGATGGATAGAGAGTACTATGATTATGGTGATTATCAATCTATTGTTTATGTGTTGTTTATGATCTTGCATGCTCTCCGTTATTAGTAGAGGCTCTGGCCAAGTTTGTACTCTTAACTCCAAGAGGGAGTATTTATGCTCGATAGTGGGTTCATGCCTCCATTAAATCTGGGACAGTGACAGAAAGTTCTAAGGTTGTGGATGTGCTGTTGCCACTAGGGATAAAACATTGATTCTATGTCTAAGGATGTAGTTGTCGATTACATTACGCACCATACTTAATGCAATTGTCTGTTGCTTTGCAACTTAATACTGGAGGGGGTTCGGATGATAACCTGAAGGTGGACTTTTTAGGCATAGATGCGGTTGGATGGCGGTCTATGTACTTTGTCGTAATGCCCAATTAAATCTCACTATATTTATCATATCATGTATATGCATTGTTATGCCTTTCTCTATTTGTCAATTGCCCGACTGTAATTTGTTCACCCAACATGCTTTTATCTTATGGGAGAGACACCTCTAGTGAACTGTGGACCCCGGTCCTATTCTTTACATAGCATACAATCTACTGCAATTGTGTTTTACTATTTTCTTTGCAAACATCTTCCACTCGATACGTTTAATCCTTTGTTACAGCAAGCCGGTGAGATTGACAACCTCACTGTTTCGTTGGGGCAAAGTACTTTGGTTTTGTTGTGCAGATTCCACGTTGGCGCCGGAATCCCTGTTGTTGCGCCGCATCACATTTCGCGACCATCAACCTTCAACGTGCTTCTTGGCTCCTCCTGGTTCGATCAACCTTGGTTTCTTTCTGAGGGAAAACTTGCCACTGTGCGCATCATACCTTCCTCTTGGGGTTCCCAACGGACGTGTACATTTACGCGCATCACTGCCTAACATGATCAAGATCATCTATATGTAATTCTATATGTTGTGTTTGTCGGGATCCGATGGATAGAGAATACTATGTTATGGTGATTATCAATCTATTGTTTATGTGTTGTTTATGATCTTGCATGCTCTCCGTTATTAGTAGAGGCTCTGGCCAAGTTTGTACTCTTAACTCCAAGAGGGAGTAATTATGCTCGATAGTGGGTTCATGCCTTCATTGACACCTGGGACAGTGACAGAAAGTTCTAAGGTTGTGATGTGCTGTTGCCACTAGGGATAAAACATTGATTCTATGTCTAAGGATGTAGTTGTCGATTACATTACGCACCATACTTAATGCAATTGTCTGTTGCTTAGCAACTTAATACTGAATGGGGTTCGGATGATAACCTGAAGGTGGACTTTTTAGGCATAGATGCAGTTGGATGGCGGTCTATGTACTTTGTCGTAATGCCCAATTAAATCTCACTATATTTATCATATCATGTATATGCATTGTTATGCCTTTCTCTATTTGTCAATTGCCCGACTGTAATTTGTTCACCCAACATGCTTTTATCTTATGGGAGAGACACCTCTAGTGAACTGTGGACCCCGGTCCTATTCTTTACATAGCATACAATCTACTGCAATTGTGTTTTACTGTTTTCTTTGCAAACATCTTCCACTCGATACGTTTAATCCTTTGTTACAGCAAGCCGGTGAGATTGACAACCTCACTATTTCGTTGGGGCAAAGTACTTTGGTTTTGTTGTGCAGATTCCACGTTGGCGCCGGAATCCCTGGTGTTGCGCCGCATCACATTTCGCGACCATCAACCTTCAACGTGCTTCTTGGCTCCTACTGGTTCGATTAAACCTTGGTTTCATACTGAGGGAAACTTGCTTCTATACGCATCATACCTTCCACTTGGGGTTCCCAACGGACGTGTGCATCTACGCGTATCAAGCTAAATTTCTGGCGCCGTTGCCGGGGAGATCAAGACACGCTGCAAGGGGAGTCTCCACTTCTCAATCTCTTTACTTTGTTTTTGTCTTGCTTTATTTTATTTACTACTTTGTTTGCTGCACCTAAACAAAACACAAAAAAATTAGTTGCTAGTTTTACTTTATTTATTATCTTGCTCTCTATATCAAAAACACAAAAAAATTAGTTACTTGCATTTACTTTATCTAGTTTGTTTTATTTACTGTTGCTAAAATGAATACTCCTGAAAATACTAAGTTGTGTGACTTCACAAATGCAAATAATAATGATTTCCTATGCACACCTATTGCTCCACCTGCTACTACAGCAGAATTCTTTGAAATTAAACCTGCTTTACTGAACTTGGTTATGAGAGATCAATTTTCTGGTGTTAGTTCTGATGATGCTGCTGCCCATCTCAATAATTTTGTTGAACTTTATGAAATGCAAAAATATAAGGATGTAGATGGTGATATTATTAAATTGAAAGTGTTTCCTTTCTCATTAAGAGGAAGAGCTAAAGATTGGTTGCTATCTTTGCCTAAGAATAGTATTGATTCATGGACTAAATGTAAGGATGCTTTTATTGGTAGATATTATCCTCCCGCTAAAATTATATCTTTGAGAAGTAGCATAATGAATTTTAAGCAATTAGATACTGAACATGTTGCTCAAGCATGGGAGAGAATGAAAACTTTGGTAAAGAATTGCCCAACCCATGGACTGACTACTTGGATGATCATCCAAACCTTCTATGCAGGACTAAATTTTTCTTCACGGAATTTATTGGATTCAGCTGCTGGAGGTACCTTTATGTCCATCACATTGGGGGCGGCTACAAAACTTCTTGATGATATGATGATAAATTACTCTGAATGGCACACGGAAAGAGCTCCACAAGGTAAGAAGGTAAATTCTGTTGAGGAAACCTCTTCCTTGAATGAAAAGATTGATGTGATTATGTCTATGCTTGTGAATGGTAGATCTAATGTTGATCCAAATAATGTTCCTTTAGCTTCATTGGTTGCTCAAGAAGAAAATGTTGATGTGAATTTCATTAAAAACAATAATTTCAACAACAATGCTTATAGGAACAATTCTGGTAATAACTATAGGCCATATCCTTCTGCTAATGGTAATGGTTATGGTAATTCTTATGGGAATTCTTACAACAATAATAGGAGTGTACCCTCTGGTCTTGAAGCTATGCTTAAAGAATTTATTAGTACACAAACTGCTTTTAACAAATCTGTTGAGGAAAAGCTTGATAAAATTGATACTATTGCTTCTAGAGTTGATAGACTTGCCTCTGATGTTAATCTTTTAAAATTGAAAGTTATGCCTAACAATGATATTGATAATAAGATTACTACTACAGCAAATGCCATCCAAGTTAGAATTAATGAGAATATAAGATTAATGGCTGAACTGCGTGCTAGGTGGGATAGAGAAGAAAATGAAAAACTAGCTAAAGAGAATAATGTAGCTAAAGTTTGGACTATTACCACCACTAGTAATGATAATTCTTCACATGTTGCTGCACCTCCTACTATCAATGGTAAAATAATTGGTGTTGGCAATGTTTCTACTCCTAGTGCAAAGCGTACAAAACTGCCTGAAATTGCTAAAACTGCTGAAACTGCTTGTGATAAAACTGCTGAAATTTTTTCCAACCTTGGGAACAATGATCCCATTGCTGTAGCTCATAATGATTTAGATTTTGATGATTGCCACATCTCTGAAGTTATAAAGTTCTTACAAAAACTTGCTAAAAGTCCTAATGCTAGTGCTATAAATTTAGCCTTTACAAAACATATTACAAATGCTCTCATAAAAGCTAGAGAAGAGAAACTAAAACTTGAAACTTCTATTCCTAGAAAGTTAGAAGATGGTTGGGAGCCCATCATTAAAATGAAATTCAATGACTTTGAATGTAATGCTTTATGTGATCTTGGTGCAAGTATTTCTGTTATGCCTAAAAAGATTTATGATATGCTTGACTTGCCACCATTGAAGAATTGTTATTTGGATGTTAATCTTGCCGATAATGTTAAAAAGAAACCTTTGGGGAGGATTGATAATGTGCGCATTACGGTTAACAATAACCTTGTCCCCGTTGATTTTGTTGTCTTGGATATCGAATGCAATGCATCTTGTCCTATTGTGTTGGGAAGACCTTTTCTTCGAACTGTTGGTGCTGTTATTGATATGAGGGAAGGTAATATTAAATATCAATTTCCTCTCAAGAAAGGTATGGAACACTTCCCTAGAAAGAGAATGAAGTTGCCTTTTGATTCTATTATTAGAACAAGTTATGATGTTGATGCTTCATCTCTTGATGTTACTTGATTTGCACTTTCTGCGCCTAGCTGAAAGGCGTTAAAGAAAAGCGCTTATGGGAGACAACCCATGTTTTTACTACAGCAATTTTTTGTTTTGTTGAGTCTTGGAAGTTGTTTACTACTGTAGCAACCTCTCCTTATCATGTTTTTGTGCCAAGTAAAGTTTCTATGTCAAAGTTGATGTTATATTTGGGATCGCTGCGCAGAAACAGCATTGCTGTCTGTCACGAATCTGGGCACAGTTCTCTGTAGAAAATTCTAAAAAATCTGCCAATTTACGAGCGTGATCCTCAGATATGTACGCAACTTTCATTAGTTTTGAGTTTTTCCATTTGAGCAAGTCTGGTGCCAGCTTTAAATTCGTCTTTACGGACTGTTCTGTTTTTGACAGATTCTGCCTTTTATTTCGCATTGCCTCTTTTGCTATGTTGGATTTATTTCTTTGATCCATTAATGTCCAGTAGCTTTATGCAATGTCCAGAAGTGAAAATAATGTTTGTGTCACCTCTGAATGTGTGAATTATTAATTGTGCACTAACCCTCTAATGAGTTTGCTTGAAGTTTGGTGTGAAGGAAGTTTTCAAGGGTCAAGAGAGGAGAATGATATACTATGATCAAGAGGAGTGAAAGCTCTAAGCTTGGGGATGCCCCCGTGGTTCATCCCTGCATATTTTAAGAAGACTCAAGCGTCTAAGCTTGGGGATGCCCAAGGCATCCCCTTCTTCATCGACAACATCATCAGGTTCCTCCCTGAAACTATATTTTTATTCAATCACATCTTGTGTTCTTTACTTGGAGCGTCGGTTTGTTTTTGTTTTTGTTTTTGTTTAAATAAAATGGATCCTAGCATTCACTTTGTGGGAGAGAGACACGCTCCGCTGTTGCATATGGACAAATATGTCCTTAGGCTTTACTCATAATGTTCAAGGCGAAGTTTCTTCTTCGTTAAATTGTTATATGGTTGGAATTGGAAAATGCTACATGTAGTAATTCTAAAATGTCTTGGATAATGTGATACTTGGCAATTGTTGTGCTCATGTTTAAGCTCTTGCATCATATGCTTTGCACCCATTAATGAAGAAATACATAGAGCTTGCTAAAATTTGATTTGCATATTTGGTCTCTCTAAGGTCTAGATAATATCTAGTATTGAGTTTTGAACAACAAGGAAGACGGTGTAGAGTCTTATAATGTTTACAATATGTCTTTTATGTGAGTTTTGCTGCACCTGTTCATCCTTGAGTTTGCTTCAAATAACCTTGCTAGCCTAAACCTTGTATCGAGAGGGAATACTTCTCATGCATCCAAAATCCTTGAGCCAACTACTATGCCATTTGTGTCCACCATACCTACCTACTACATGGTATTTCTCCGCCATTCCAAAGTAAATTGCTTGAGTGCTACCTTTAAAATTCCATCATTCACCTTTGCAATATATAGCTCATGGGACAAAATAGCCTTAAAAACTATCGTAGTATTGAATATGTACTTATGCACTTTATCTTTTATTAAGTTGCTTGTTGTGCGATAACCATGCTTCTGGGGAACGCCATCAACTATTGTTGAATATCATGTGAGTTGCTATGCATGTCCGTCTTGTCTGAAGGATCTATCATTTTAGTGGTTGGAGCATGCAAAATTGTTAGAGAAGAACATTGGGCCGCTAACTAAAGCCATGAATCATGGTGGAAGTTTCAGTTTTGGACATATATCCTCAATCTCATATGAGAATAATAATCATTGCTACATGCTTATGCATTTAAGAGGAGTCCATTATCTGTTGTCCATGTTGTCCCGGTATGGATGTCTAAGTTGAGAATAATCAAAAGCGAGAAATCCAAAATGCGAGCATTCTCCTTAGACCTTTGTACAGGCGGCATGGAGGTACCCCTTTGTGACACTTGGTTGAAACATGGAATGCAAAGATCCGGTAGTCCAAGCTAAGTAGGACGAGGTGCGGGCACTATTAGTATACTATGCATGAGGGTTGCAACTTGTAAGATATAATTTACATAACTCATATGCTTTATTACTACCGTTGACAAAATTGTTTCATGTTTTCAAAATAAAAGCTCTAGCACAAATACAACAATCGATGCTTTCCTCTTTGAAGGACCATTCTTTTACTTTTATTGTTGAGTCAGTTTACCTATCTCCCTCCACCTTAAGAAGCAAACACTTGTGTGAACTGTGCATTGATTCCTACATACTTGCATATTGCACTTGTTATATTACTTTATGTTGACAATATCCATGAGATATACATGTTATAAGTTGAAAGCAACCGCTGAAACTTAATCTTCCTTTGTGTTGTTTCAACACCTTTACTTTGATTTATTGCTTTATGAGTTAACTCTTATGCAAGACTTATTGATGCTTGTCTTGAAGTACTATTCATGAAAGGTCTTTGCTATATGATTCACTTGTTTACTCATGTCATTACCTTTGTTTTGATCGCTGCATTCATTACATATGTTTACAAATAGTATGATCAAGATTATGATGGCATGTCACTTCAGAAATTATCTTTGTTATCGTTTTACCTGCTCGGGACGAGCAGAACTAAGCTTGGGGATGCTGATACGTCTCCAACGTATCGATAATTTCTTATGTTCCATGCCACTTTATTGATGATACCTACATGTTTTATGTACATTATATGTCATATTTATGCATTTTCTGGAACTAACCTATTAACAAGATGCCGAAGAGCAGTGCTGTTTTCTGCTGTTTTTGGTTTCAGAAATCCTAGTAAGGAAATATTCTCGGAATTGGACGAAATCACCGCCCAGGGTCCTATTTTTGCACGGAGCTTCTAGAAGACCGAAGAGGGAAGGAAGTGGGGCCACGAGGTGGCCACACCATAGGGCGGCGCGGCCCAGGCCCTGGCCGCGCCGGCCTGTGGTGTGGGCCCTCGCGCCGCCTCTTGACCTGCCCTTTCGCCTACTTAAAGCCTCCGTCGCGAAACCCCACCGAGAGCCACGATACGGAAAACCTTCCAGAGACGCCGCCGCCACGAATCCCATCTCGGGGGATTCAGGAGATCCGGCCTGCCGGAGAGGGGATTCATCTCCCGGAGGACTCTTCATCGCCATGATCGCCTCCGGAGTGATGAGTGAGTAGTTCACCCCTGGACCATGGGTCCATAGCAGTAGCTAGATGGTCGTCTTCTCCTTGTTGTGCTTCATTGTTGGATCTTGTGAGCTGCCTAACATGATCAAGATCATCTATATGTAATTCTATATGTTGTGTTTGTCGGGATCCGATGGATAGAGAATACTATGTTATGGTGATTATCAATCTATTGTTTATGTGTTGTTTATGATCTTGCATGCTCTCCGTTATTAGTAGAGGCTCTGGCCAAGTTTGTACTCTTAACTCCAAGAGGGAGTAATTATGCTCGATAGTGGGTTCATGCCTTCATTGACACCTGGGACAGTGACAGAAAGTTCTAAGGTTGTGATGTGCTGTTGCCACTAGGGATAAAACATTGATTCTATGTCTAAGGATGTAGTTGTCGATTACATTACGCACCATACTTAATGCAATTGTCTGTTGCTTAGCAACTTAATACTGAATGGGGTTCGGATGATAACCTGAAGGTGGACTTTTTAGGCATAGATGCAGTTGGATGGCGGTCTATGTACTTTGTCGTAATGCCCAATTAAATCTCACTATATTTATCATATCATGTATATGCATTGTTATGCCTTTCTCTATTTGTCAATTGCCCGACTGTAATTTGTTCACCCAACATGCTTTTATCTTATGGGAGAGACACCTCTAGTGAACTGTGGACCCCGGTCCTATTCTTTACATAGCATACAATCTACTGCAATTGTGTTTTACTGTTTTCTTTTCAAACATCTTCCACTCGATACGTTTAATCCTTTGTTACAGCAAGCCGGTGAGATTGACAACCTCACTGTTTCGTTGGGGCAAAGTACTTTGGTTTTGTTGTGCAGATTCCACGTTGGCGCCGGAATCCCTGGTGTTGCACCGCATCACATTTCGCGACCATCAACCTTCAACGTGCTTCTTGGCTCCTACTGGTTCGATTAAACCTTGGTTTCATACTGAGGGAAACTTGCTTCTATACGCATCATACCTTCCACTTGGGGTTCCCAACGGACGTGTGCATCTACGCGTATCAATGAGCATGATATTTTTAGTCCCCCAAGCATTGAGGAGAAAATTTACTTTGATGATACTTTGCCTCCCATTTATGATGATTATAATGATAGTAGTCTTTTGTTACCACCTGTTATGGAGGATAAATTTGATTATGATTACAATATACCTCCTATATTTGATAGCTACTTTGTTGAATTTGCTCCCACTACAATTAATAAGAATGACTATGCTTATGTTGGGAGTAGTAATTATTTTATGCATGAGACTCATGATAAGAATGCTTTATGTGATAGTTATATTGTTGAGTTTGCTCATGTTGCTACTGAAAGTTATTATGAGAGAGGAAAATATGGTTGTAAAAATTTTCATGTTACTAAAATGCCTCTCTATGTGCTGAAATTTTTGAAGCTACACTTGTTTTATCTTCCTATGCTTGTTACTTTGCTCTTCATGAACTTGTTTATTTACAAGATTCCTATGCATAGGAAGCATGTTAGACTTAAATGTGTTTTGAATTTGCCTCTTGATGCTCTCTTTTGCTTCAACTTCTATTTCTTGCGAGTGCATCATTAAAACTGCTGAGCCCATCTTAATGGCTATAAAGAAAGAACTTCTTGGGAGATAACCCATGTGTTTTTTTACTACAGTACTTTGTTTTATATTTGTGTCTTGGAAGTTGTTTACTACTGTAGCAACCTCTCCTTATCATGTTTTTGTGCCAAGTAAAGTTTCTATGTCAAAGTTGATGTTATATTTGGGATTGCTGCGCAGAAACAGCATTGCTGTCTGTCACGAATCTGGGCACAGGCCTCTGTAGAAAATTCGAAAAAATCTGCCAATTTACGAGCGTGATCCTCAGATATGTACGCAACTTTCATTAGTTTTGAGTTTTTCCATTTGAGCAAGTCTGGTGCCATCTTTAAATTCGTCTTTACGGACTGTTCTGTTTTTGACAGATTCTGCCTTTTATTTCGCATTGCCTCTTTTGCTATGTTGGATTCATTTCTTTGATCCATTAATGTCCAGTAGCTTTATGCAATGTCCAGAAGTGAAAAGAATGTTTGTGTCACCTCTGAACATGTGAATTTTTGATTATGCACTAACCCTCTAATGAGTTTGCTTGAAGTTTGGTGTGAAGGAAGTTTTCAAGGGTCAAGAGAGGAGGATGATATACTACGATCAAGAAGAATGAAAAGTCTAAGCTTGGGGATGCCCCGGTGGTTCATCCCTGCATATTTCAAGAAGACCCAAGCATCTAAGCTTGGGGATGCCCAAGGCATCCCCTTCTTCATCGACAAAGTATCAGGTTCCTTCTCTTGAAACTATATTTTTATTCGGTCACATCTTATGTACTTTGGAGCGTCTGTGTGTGCTTTTATTTTTGTTTTGTTATCTTAGTTCTCTGAATAAGTTCATCCTTGTGTGGGAGAGAGACACGCTCCGCTGGTTCGTATGAACACATGTGTTCTTAGCTCATAATATTCATGGCGAAGTTTTCTCTTCGTTAAATTGTTATATGGTTGGAATTGAAAAATGCTACATGTAGTAATTGGTAAAATGTCTTGGATAATGTGATACTTGGCAATTGTTGTGCTCATGTTTAAACTCTTGCATCATATACTTTGCACCTATTAGTGAAGAAATACATAGAGCATGCTAAAATTTGGTTTGAATAATTGGTCTCTCTAAGGTCTAGATAATTTCTAGTATTGAGTTTGAACAACAAGAAAGACGGTGTAAAGTCTTATAATGTTTACAATATGTCTTTTATGTGAGTTTTGCTGCACCGGTTCATCCTTGAGTTTGCTTCAAATAACCTTGCTAGCCTAAACCTTGTATCGAGAGGGAATACTTCTCATGCATCCAAAATCCTTGAGCCAACCACTATGCCATTTGTGTCCACCATACCTACCTACTACATGGTATTTCTCCGCCATTCCAAAGTAAATTGCTTGAGTGCTACCTTTAAATAATTCAAAATTTATCACCTCTTATTTTTGTCAATGTTTTATAGCTCATGAGGAAGTATGTGGTGTTTTATCTTTCGATCTTGTCATTTACTTTTGACAGACTTTCACAATGGACTAGTGGCTTCATCCGCTTATCCAATAATTTTGCAAAAAGAGCTGGCAATGAGGTTCCCAGCCTCAATTAATTAACTTGCATTAATGATTCTCTTCACATGTTTTGCTCTGATCTATCAGTAAGCAACTTAATTTTGCAAATAGACACTCCTCCATGGTATGTGAATGTTGGAAGGCACCCGAGGATTCGGTTAGCCATGGCTTGTGTAAGCAAAAGGTTGGGAGGAGTGTCATCCATAAATAAAGAAAAACTAAACTAAAGTACATGTGTAAACAAAAGAGAAGAGGGATGATCTACCTTGCTGGTAGAGATAACGTCCTTCATGGGAGCCGCTCTTGAAAGTCTGGTTGATGAGGTAGTTAGAGTGCCCACTACCATTCGTTGACAACAACAAACACCTCTCAAAATTTTACTTTTATGCTCTCTTTATGTTTTCAAAACCAAAGCTCTAGCACAAATATAGCAATCGATGCTTTCCTCTTTGAAGGACCTTTCTTTTACTTTTATGTTGAGTCAGTTCACCTATCTCTCTCCACCTCAAGAAGCAAACACTTGTGTGAACTGTGCATTGATTCCTACATACTTGCATATTGCACTTATTATATTACTTTGCATTGACAACTATCCATGAGATATACATGTTATAAGTTGAAAGCAACCGCTGAAACTTAATCTTCCTTTGTGTTGCTTCAATACCTTTACTTTGAATTATTGCTTTATGAGTTAACTCTTATGCAAGACTTATTGATGCTTGTCTTGAAGTACTATTCATGAAAAGTCTTTGCTTTATGATTCACTTGTTTACACATGTCATTACCATTGTTTTGATCGCTGCATTCATTACATATGTTTACAAATAGTATGATCAAGGTTATGATGGCATGTCACTTAAGAAATTATCTTTGTTATCGTTTTACTGCTCGGGACGAGCAGAACTAAGCTTGGGGATGCTGATACGTCTCCAACGTATCGATAATTTCTTATGTTCCATGCTACTTTATTGATGATACCTACATGTTTTATGCACACTTTATGTCATATTTGTGCATTTTCTGGAACTAACCTATTAACAAGATGCCGAAGTGCCAGTTCCTGTTTTCTGCTGTTTTTAGTTTCAGAAATCCTAGTAACGAAATATTCTCGGAATTGGACGCAATCAACGCCCAGGTTCCTATTTTGCCCGGAAGCATCCAGAACACCCGAGAGCCGCGGGGCCCTGTGGGCCCCAGATGATAGGGTGGCGCGGCCTGGGCCCTGGCCGCGCCAGCCTATGGTGTGGGCACCCCTTCGACCCTCCGACGCTGCCCTTTCGCCTATATAAAGCCCCTGCGTCGAAAACCCTTGGGAGGAAGCCACGGTACGCGAAACCATCCAGAGCCGCCGCCATCGCGAAGCCAAGATCTGGGGGACAGGAGTCTCTGTTCCGGCACCCTGCCGGACGGGGAAGTGCCCCGGAAGGCTTCTCCATCGACACCGCTGCCATCTCCACCGCCATCTTCATCACCGCTGCTGCTCCCATGAGGAGGGAGTAGTTCTCCATCGAGGCTCGGGGCTGTACCGGTAGCTATGTGGTTCATCTCTCTCCTATGTACTTCAATACAATAATCTCATGAGCTGCCTTACATGATTGAGATTCATATGAGTTTTGTATCACTATTCATCTATGTGCTACTCTAGTGATGTTATTAAAGTACTCTATTCCTCCTCCACGTGTGTAAAGGTGACAGTGTGTGCACCGTGTGAGTACTTGGCGTAGGCTATGATTGTGATCTCTTGTAGATTGCGAAGTTAACTATTGCTATGATATATTGATGTGATCTATTCCTCCTACATATGCATGAAGGTGACAGTGTGCATGCTATGTTAGTACTTGGTTTAGTCTTTTGATCTATCTTACACTATAAGGTTACTAAAATATGAACATTAATTGTGGAGCTTGTTAACTCCGGCATTGAGGGTTCGTGTAATCCTACGCAATGTGTTCATTATCCAACAAGAGAGTGTAGAGTATGCATTTATCTATTCTGTTATGTGATTAATGTTGAGAGTGTCCACTAGTGAAAGTCTAATCCCTAGGCCTTGTTCCTAAATACTGCTATCACTGCTTGTTACTGTTTTACTGAATTACTACTGCTGCGTTACTACTGCATGTTTACTTCCTGCAATATTACTACCATCAACTGCACGCCAGCGAGCTATTTTCTGGCGCCGTACTACTGCTCATATTCATTTATACCACATGTATTTCACTATCTCTTCGCCGAACTAGTACACCTATTAGGTGTGTTGGGGACACAAGAGACTTCTTGCTTTGTGGTTGCAGGGTTGCATGAGAGGGATATCTTTGACCTTTTCCTCCCTGAGTTCGATAAACCTTGGGTAATCCACTTAAGGGAAACTTGCTGCTGTTCTACAAACCTCTGCTCTTGGAGGCCCAACACTGTCTACAAGAATAGAAGCACCCGTAGACATCAGGACGCTGCTTCGAGTTCCTCCTCCGCATCGACGACGACCCGCTCGGCATCAAGCGTCTCCCGGACAAGTTCGCCGAGTTCGTCGACGGCGTCGAGCCGGCGCATTTGCAGCTACGGGAGGCCAGCTGCAACTTCTGCCGCTGGACCGTGGAGGTCCTGTTCGACGGGCAGGGCAAGATGTACTTGCACACCGGGTGGGGCAAGTTCGCCCGTGACCTGGCGCTCGAGCCCGGCTGCCAGCTCACCTTCCTCTACGAGGGAGACGGTGAGATGGTCGTCAAGGTCTTCGACGACACGGCCTGCCGCAGGCACTACCACACCGGCGAATCCGCGTCGGACTCCGATAGTTAGAACGTGGAGTGTTCTTTCTTTCAGCGAATCCTCCCGCTGGATTTTCCAGTTTGGGTGACTGGGTGTGCCCTCGAATGTTCTTTCTTGGCAGCGAACATACGGAAATCAACACAACTGGTTTCTATTTTTAAAATATTTATATTTGTGTCCACCATGGTTTAAACTATGTATTAGTTTGTGTAAACCATGTTCCAAACTATGTATTAGTTTGTGTAAAATAATCTTTCAATTTGTAATATTTGGAAGTATGTTGAAATGAAAAAGAGAAAAAAAAATATGCGTCGGGCAGCCAACAGACGCAAACGGATACGCGGACGAAAACGGTCATTTCAGCGTCGTTGCGCGATGCAAACGGACACACGCGGACACTAAAATGCGTCGCGCCGCTGGAGATGCGCTTAATGATCAACACGCATGGTGCATGTGTGCGACAAAGTCGTGATCGCATCGATCCGCGGAGGGAGAAGGTCGAGCAGAACCAATTCAACCAAAATGTTCAGAGAAGGGGACATGCAGTCAAACTGGAACTTGATGCTCGGACCTGGATTTAACTTGTGACGGCAACTAGTCAATCAGTCAGAGCTGAATCCACATACTGTAATAGGCACAGATGATCTGATAATTACGAGAAAACAAATCTGGTTGAACAAGGGATGAAGTTTCTCCATATACGGGCACGGATGAAACCACATGTCAACGCAGTGACATATACATCGCCTCGATCTTTGTACAAACTACAAAGCTCCTCTTCCTCCTCACAGCCTCCAACTCGATCAGAACCCACACCACTCTATAGTCTTCTATGCACATGTCACGAAACCTAAACGAACAAAATTAAAACGAACTCACACCAACGACAGACAAGAACAGATTTCATGGTTTCAGCTTGCTCGTCCTCGTCCTCTTGCATCGGCTCTCCTGATTCCAGCTCATGAGCTTGCAGAAGACCCCCTGCCGCTCCTCCACACTCGACCTCCTGCCGAAACTGCTGCTCTTCTTGAAGCTACTGGCTTTCTTGAAGCTGCTGCCGCCCAAGCTGTTCCAGCTCCCCAGCTTCGCGCCTGCGACGGCGGCGGTGGGGGATGCGGCGTCGGCCTCCGGCACAAGCGGCGGCGTCACGCACCGGATGAGCGCCCAGTCCACGCCGGCGAAGAACGGGTGCCTCTTGATCTCGGCGGCGCCGCGCGCGGCGCCCATGCGCCGCCGCGGGTCCCTCTCGAGCAGCCGGCCGATGAGGTCCCTCAGCTGCGCCGCGGCCTCCGCGTCGCCGTCCAGCTTCGGGTACGTCACCTGCTTCGACAGGATGTTCTTCAGCGTCACGTCCTTGGCGGCGCCCTTGAACGGCGTGCGCCCGTACACCAGCTCGTACAGGAACACCCCGAAGGCCCACCAGTCCACGCCGTTGCCGTGCCCGCTACCGCTCACCAGCTCCGGCGCCAGGTACTCGTGCGTGCCCACGCAGTCCCTGGAGCTCGCGGCCGTCGGCTCGGCCACGAACTCGAACAGCTCCTTCGCGTCAACGTCGGCCTTCTCCTCGTCGCTGCCGCCCTTGGCGGATCCGAAGCACGACGGCAGGAAGCTCCTCTTGCGGCGTCGGCTCGGCTGCCGCACCTGCCGGCGGCGGACGGAAGGCTCCACGGACGCCGGGAGCGCGAGGTCGAAGTCAGAGAGCACGACGTGCCCGTCGCCTCGGAGCAGGACGTTCTCCGGCTTGAGGTCGCGGTACACGAACCCGAGCACGTGCAGGTACTCGAGAGCGAGCAGCACCTCGGCGGCGTAGAACCTCGCGGCGGCGACGGGCAGGCGGCCTCCGGGGCGGCGGCGGAGCACCGAGTGCAGGTCGCCCCCGGCGCAGTAGTCCATGAGGAAGCACGCGTAGCGCCCGGCATCGAGCCGTGCGTAGAGGGTGGGCACGAAGGGGTGGTCGAGGGAGGAGAGGACGCGGGACTCGGCGAGGACGTGGCAGACACGGGACGGGTCGTCGTCGCGGAGGTCGACCACCTTTAGCGCGAAGAGCGGGGAGGCCGGCGGCGAGGACTTGAGGCGGCAGAGGAAGACCCGCGCGAGGTGTCCGTGGCCGAGCTCGCGGATGAGGTGGAGGTGGGCGAGGCGGAGGACGCCGTCAGGGGTGGTGGCGCGGGCGGCGGCGAGGTGCGTCCAGTGCGGGGATGCGGATGACGAGTGAGGCCGCGGCGAGAGAGAGGTGGACGAAGAGAAGGACGGCAGGGAGAGCGAGCTCCGTGCGCTGAAGGTGGTGGCGGTGGTGAAGGAGGAGGTGGACGCGGAGGCGGTGGAGGTGAAGGAGAGGTCCAGCGCAACGGCGCCGGCGTCTGCGATGGACGGCGGGAAGTGCGGAGAAATGTCGGAGGAGAGAGGGGACGGCGGCGCAGGTTCATGGATGTCCATTGACGGAGGAGGGTGTGGTGCTTCCATGTGCATGGCGGCGAGACCACGAGAGTGGGAGGGAGGACGGAAGACGGGAGGAATGGTTTGTGTGACGCGCGGTTGGGTTTATAAAGGCGTTGAGCGCAGAATGAAGCGGGGGACTAAAATGCTACATCCACAAAAAATACTTACGAACAAGGAAATGTGCTATACCGTAAATGGACCCGATCAAATCTCCTCAAGAAGAAAGGATGCCCATCGAATCACAAATCTTCATAATTCGAAAAAAAAAATCACAAATCTTCATTACACAACGTTTTCATGCATGCGAGTAATATCATTTGAGAAAAAACATTGATCCCAAAATATGTGTAGACATTCTACAACAATTGGAACGCGCCCATGTAGCAACCTAAAAAAATCATATGCAACATGTTCCCATCAGAGCAGCAAATCTGAGGAATATAAACCCCAACATATGCAACATGAAGAACCAATTTGTGAAACAATATTAACAATGCACACAATAACTAAGGAACATATTTGCAACATGAGAAAATCCCTCGAAGCATACACCTAAGATACATATTGTAACATGATGTGCATGCAACAAACACCATGTGTTCTTAATTACAACCTGTCAAAAAATCTTTAATTATTTCTAACTCTCACCATCACCAATGGATGCATGAACTTCGTAGATTTCGATCATGTTGTGCACAAATTTGGATCGCCACAACCACCCGAGCTATATCGAGTGACACAGACCAAATCCACTCGTAAGCATAGTTTAGCCAGACTGGTGACATACATGGCGAGCCCATTGACCTTAACCTTGGGTAGCACATGAGAAGCAACCAACAAGAACGACCAGTGTAGCTGCAAGCAAGGGCGGTGAAGCAGCACTAAGAACTAAGAAGCAACATCCAATTCGATAGTGCATAACACAAGGAGGGCGGATGAGCGTTGACCGAAATAGCAGGAATAGAGGATAAGCAGCAATGAGTGAAGACGGAAGAGTGGTGGAGATCCCAGTGTGAGTGATAGCTCAATTCAATGAATCAGCCGACTGATTTTAGTCATTCTCTTCATTATTTTTATGGATGCATTCACAATTTTTTTAGACTGCAAATCACATAAGGAAGATCTATATGGATAGTTGTTTATGTTTACATTTGATTCTATTTAGGCACAAGTATGGAGCAGGTTGCCCGCTTATTACATGGCCATATAGATAGGTTGGAATTTTCCTCTTAAGTGAGTACCTTGTGAGCGGAATAGACAGAACTCAGATGACAATTGGGGAACACACGTACGAACCCCCTTATGTCGCTCCCCAGGGTGACGCCAGGGGCCCCAAACCCTAGCACCGCTAGCCCTCCCCCACGCCCTCTCTCCCGCCGATGCCGTCGGTGCTAGCCACGATGGCGGCGGGCCTCAGTGCCAAGCGTGCCCGGGGGTAGATGGAGGCGGTGGCGGCTGGGGCGGCGGCCGCTGGTTTCGACGCGCTCCATGTTTAGGGCGGCGACCGTAATATTCAGTATTTGGGGTTACAAAAATAGAGGAAACAGATGTGTGCATTGCATTCATGCATAGAAAATCCGGGAATTTTCGCGCTTTAAAGTAAAGTCAGTAACTGAAGTTTCACTTGACCTTGGTGGAATTGAAGTAGCTCATCAAGTCAAGCGCTATAAACCTCAATGTGACTTTGCTAAAACCTTGTTCTGGGTAGAGATGATTTGATCTAAAGGGTTAGATCAAATGAAACTAAAACCAACACAATAACATATTAATCAAGGATCAATTACTTGATCTTATTAAAGATCATAATATGGTATTATTTGCCATAACATATTAACATATATTCAATTGGAAATCAAGTAACAATAAAATGAATAAACCATTCTTCACTTATCTTTTCCATGTCTTAAACTAATCCTTGATCCTACCATGAACCTCATGGTATTCATTTTACTTCATTCTTGGAAACATGACAAGGAGATCAACTCTAGAAATATATATTCTTCTCTATTCAAATTTATTATACATCAAACCTAGAGAGGTGAGAGTTCTATATTATTTATTAGAGAAGCAATGACAAACTTTGAGCTAAACCTTGGATATACATCCATGTACAAAACATCATCTTAAGAACATAACCTTAGGATACTATTCAAGACCATCCCTAGAGAGAGAACCATCTATGTTAATCATAGATATTGATGATCACATCATTCTCTATGGAACCTAATCTTAGGATGGTATTAAAATCCTTCCCAAATGAGAGAGACCATTCATACCAATCTTAGCTTTACCTATTTAAGAATAAAGGACAATCATTGAACTAGAGTATCAAGAGTACACCATAAACCCTAGAATAAACCATTCCTATATAAGAGAGCACAAGCTATGGTGTTACACTCAAGAAAGTTAAGCCAACACTTGATTGTGAGGGAGAGAACTATCCATATACCCAAATGATTATATCAACATTGTTTAAGTAAAACCCTAACAGAATATCTCAGGCATTCTCCTGGGATATAAACTATAGAGGCAACCATAGTAGTTCCATCCTAGAAAGTAAAATAGAAGTGCTATACCCTAGTTGATCAAGACAATGCTTGATCATGGAAGTGAGAACCCATTTCATGAGAGATAACTTAGGAAGCCAAACCTTGATCATTATAAATTAAGTAATGATCATAAGCCCTTAGAATTTGAGGTAGAAGATATTAAGAACAAGTTGATCATGCCTAAACCATGATCATGCTCTTGAGGTATGTGAGGATAAGTTAAATCCTAATAGAATAAGTAGATATCATTCACCACATGAAATTATAGGGAGATCACTAGTAAGCAACCCTAGGCTTATATCCCAACCTTAACTTGTGGATCACTTGGTAATCATAAGTAGAATCCTACCACATCTATATTTCATTTATTCATCAATTAAAGAACCTAAGAAAACCTTAGGGTCAAACTCTATACTTAACATGGTGAAGAACCATTCATTCTTATAACCAAAGTTAAGTATAAAAAGAACCATAACCACTTTAGATACTTTATTGATAAATTGAAGATAGTAATAGAAATAAATTGGGAGAAGACAAAACCAATTCTCAAAGTCCTTAGTAACTAAAGGAGAACATCAACTATTAAGCAAGTAACCACCTTATTATGGATAGGGGAGACTAAACCCGTATTGGTGCATCATTTGGGTGATCACCAATACAACCTAGTTCACACTTGAGCTCCAAACCATAAGCTATTAGGTGAATAGAATTAGAGCCCTAAAATTGCTCACTAGCTGTAACTCATGCTTCAAATGTTGAATATAAGAATAACCTAGTGCTAAACCATATGATTAAAACCATATATGTAATGATCAACCATCTATCTTTGTAACCAAGATCAATCATGATGGAACCCATACCTACTTAGATACTTTCAAGGATAATGATAAGATTAACCTTAATAAGGGGGTTATCATAGAAATTATAAAACCCTAAAATCTTGGTGCTCTAATAAAGTCATGTACAATGTGACCCATTTCCCAAATAGAAACCAAGTCCTAATACAACCTCTGAAATACTTTAAGTTGAAAGTAGCAACTCCAATACTTTCAAATAGATTAGATTCACAAGAAAAATGGAAATTAAAATGAGAACATAAAATCATGCTTAATTAAAATTGCAATAAAGGTTCATATATATTAAATGCTCATTCAAAAACAATTCAGTATTAAAATGATCTTCTTGTTAGTCCTCACGAGATTCCAATTGTTAAACATCTGCAAAATAGAATGATTCAAATTTGAATTAAAAACAGAATTCAAAATAGGAATGCAAAACAGAAAATAAATAAAAGAGAAAAAGAAGAAAAGCCTCACCGGACCTTACCAGGCTGAGCAGCCCATGGTGCAGCCCAGCAACCCAAACCCAGCCCACAACAGCCCAGCAACCCACCGTACCCCTTCGTGAAATATCAACGAGGGAGGGGGTCGTCCTCATCCTCTCCTCGCGCATGGTCGACAGCACGAAGCCGTGCTCGGCTTCGTCTCGTCGCTGGCGGCTCCTCCTCGACCGAAGGCGTGACGAGGCGCGTCCTGGCACCGTATAAAGCCCCGCGACGAACCCTAGCCAGTTCTTTTCCCTCTGCTCGATTTTTCCCCTTCCTACCGAAACCCTAGCCGCTCAGACGTCGACCATCGCCGCCATTCGGTGCATCCCCAAGCCTCGCCGTGACCACCAACGTGACCGCCGTCCTCGACTTGCTCCTCCTGCAGAAGGAATCGACCTGGAGCAGCACGTAGCGCCGTCACCAAGCTCAACTCTCCGACGGCCGGCGCCATGAAATCCGACGAACCATACCTCCATCGACCTCGCCGACATGCCCGTCGTGCTCACGGTGAGCTCACGCATCTCCTGAGCCTCCTATTGCATCAAATCGTCGCCCGTAGTCTCCTAGCCGCGTGTGCCCGTATCCGCCGCCGTTCGGCCTCGCCGGCGAGCGAGCTCCGGCGACCATTTAGGAGCGGCGCTGGCACCATTGTGTTCACCGCGGTGAGCTGATTCGTTTGGAGTGGGTAATCCATCCGCGCGAGCCCGGGAACGGCGGCGCCGTCGCCGACATCCCGCCGGTAGAGACCTTCCATGCCACCTAGGAGATTTTGACCTCGGTCAAAGCCACCGTGGCAGGTGACCTGGCCAGGAGCCCACCAGTCATAGACTGTGGGTATGTTCTGTCCGGGTGGCTTTAGCATATTTCGTTTTATTTCAAAACTCAATAATATCTGCAACTTCAAATAATTATAGGAAATTTGTTTTAACTCAGAAAAATACAAATGAGATATCAAAATGCTCCTAAAAATAAAATCTATTCAATAAAAATATAATATGAAATTTTTATTTTTAATAAAAATTTAATTGTTTAATAATTGTTATTTAAGCATTTCCTTTTATTCTTAATTGAATTAAAATTCAATAATTAGGAAAATTCTCCAAATTAAATAAAACCAGTAAATAAATAAAGAAAACATTAAAACTAATTTTATTTATTTATTTATTTTGTTAAATCCTTATTAGAAGGATTTAAACCCTAATTAATAATTACCTTAATTATTGAATTCTTTAAAAATAATAAAAGGACAAATCCAATATTATTTTTATTTCAAAGTTATTAATAAATTCAACTTTATTAATGAAGTTATTAATCCAAGAATTATAGGATAATTAGGAAACCCTAGTTCCATTATAAACAAAGTGATAACCTCATAATTTTATGTGATTCCTAAAACCCTAATCCAAATAGGAACCCTAGCTTCATTAATCAATATGAACCCTAAATGGTTCCCAAACCTAAACCCCAAGTTAACATGTGATCATGTTACTCCAATAGTAGTCATAGAACCATGATAGCAACTAAATAATTGCCATGACCACATAAAATGTAGAAAACCTATCACTAATAAGATGGGTATCCCATGTGTTCATCTGCATCAGACCTAGATGATCTAATAGGGTTAACCAAGTGTAAACCCTAGTTCATATCCTTAGAGACAACAACCCTATTTATCCCTATTTAGCATCACACCATGGTGATGAACCCTAATAGCAATCATGCCAATATTGTGCATCAGATTCCATACACACTAAACCCTACTAATAATACATACTTATGCACTATCCTATTTAGGAACCAACCATTCCTTATTTAGTGGATCAAATAACAAAACCCTAGACAACCTCAATCTTAACAGATATACTTATTATTATTTAAGAAGTATGTTCTTCTAAAGTTATTCTTTTGAAGAAGATAAGGAGTAGCCATCAACCTGCTTAATAGGATCTATAAACCCTAGCCAGCTATCACCAATAAGATGAATCAACCTTGATAACAACCATGTATAAACAGTTGCTTAGGATGCCTAGACTTAATTCAACCATACAAGCCCTAGTAGCTGATGAATCCAACATTGTTGGGATCCACCTCATTCTTACTCCAGAAACCAATTGGAACCATAGGAACCCATAGAACCCACCAATCCAATTATCATACTTATTCTTTATTAAAGAACATGTTCTTCAAAAGTTATTCTTTTGAATTATATAATAAGTAATCATCAACCATGTACTATAGGACTTAAACTTGACAACTGCTCTTTACTTATTATACAACTATTATTCCTTGGTGTGTATGATTGTTACTATGCATTCTACCACTTGTTTATGATTCTAAGACAACAAAACTCTAATAAGAACCTTGTTTATGGAATCACTCTAAAAGTGTAACACATCCTAAGAGAATCATTTCAACTAACTAATCCTAAGTCATCGGGGTTAGGTCACGTTTAGAGCGATTGCATCTCATGCTTATGCATTATTGCATCCTTGCCAATCTTTTAAACATCATCCTTACCGGACGATGATGCTATTTCAGAATTTGGAGTTATTGCGTATCGAAGACCTTGTCTGCATAATCTTGCAGTCAAGAAAGGCAAGTTCATCGCTTGCTCATGTCATTTGAGTATTTTTACCAAATTACTTGCAAAGTACTATACTTATCACTCTTGCATAAAAATCAAAAATACTATTTTCATAACTATGAATATGACTATGTGTTGGGCAATGGAACCATGGTATGTGTTGATATGGTGGAGGTTCCATTGCAAGGGTTTATATCCATCTAGGATTAAACAACAAATGTCGTCCAGTGATTCTTGTGCCGTAATATCCGTGTTAACCATAAGATCTGGAGTGGGACGGACTAGTCAATCGTATTTCCACCTCTTGTACATCAACGGACGCGCTTTACCGTAGACACTTGTATTCCAAGGGTGCATTTGGTGGCTGGGGAAGCCTAAAGTCCCCACGGCATAGTCCGTAGACACTTGTAGCCCGAGGATCATTTGGTGGCTGGGGAAGCCTAAAGTCCCCACGGTATTGCGGTCTATGAGGGGTTGCATCTACCGGCGAAGGAGTTTGGTTCGATCCCAGACTGTCGTCGTGGCCGGGGTCCATCCTTAATTGGTATAAGAGGACCGGCGAGGACCCAGGGTCGGGGCATGCAACAAAGGGTGGGTGTGCGAGGTAGCGGAGGAATATGATTGGCTATGACCTTATACCGGGCCTCACACCAAAGGAAGTGTGGACGGGAAGATCACCCGGTTGGCACCAAGGTTAAGATCTCTTGTGGGTAAAGCAACACAACTCTGCAGAGTGTAATGAATCGTCGTCACTCCCTGTTCCGGGTTTTGGAACTGCGAACGCTGCCGGAAAGGAACTCCATGAAGTTCTAGTAAACCGGTGAAGGCTGACGGACATAGTTCTTCTGAATAAAAGCAACCTTTTGAAGAAATGATTATGAAAACCTGCATTGGTATTAGACTTTCTGGTCTAATGCCGTAGCTAGTGCATTAAACACCTCTTTCCTATAATGAACTTGTTGAGTACGCTCGTACTCATCCCATTCTTAAATCCCCTGCTTAGATATGGAGGCATCGAAGGAGGATCTACAGTGCAACTCGAAGGCCGAGGAGTCAATAACTACTTCAAGGGACAGGAACCTGTCAGAAGAGTCAAACACCACATCCAACAAGGATAAAACCTAGATTAGCCAATAGAAGGGAACTAGCTTCCCAAACCTAGCTCCTATTTAGCTAGAATCTATTCATAGCTTCTATAGCTAGTTAAATACTCTACAAGTAGAGTTCGTGATAGGATTAGACTACGAGTCGTTCTTCTGGAGTTTATTTGCAGATTTACCTCATTGTAAAGTAGGAGGCTGTGTGATCTTATGTAACAGAGTCTGTATGTAATTCTATAGACATGCCTTGGACCCGCATATGTTTCTGTACCACTCTGAGCGATATAATACTAGCGGAACGGTGTTTCATTGGTGTTATATCAGACTTGCATAGTACACCATGCGGTGGTATGGGTCTGGCGACCCTGGATGCGGCGGCGGCTCCTCCTCCATGGCCTTTGGCAATGGATGGTGGCGGCGGCTGTTGGATCTTGTGCCCGCCGAGATCCATCGTCGGCTTCTGCTGGCGGCGCGAGGAAGGGGGCGGCGATGTGCGGGGCGAGGATGGTGTGGTTGCGGCTTCCGCCGTCCACCGAATTCTCCTTCGTCATCGTTGGTCAGCGGATGGCGGCGTGGGGGCCTATTCGTCTGCTTCGGGTTTGAAGGTGGTGGTCCTAGGGTTCTTCTTCTGCGAAGATGAAGACCTACCGGATGCTGATCCTTTTCATCTAGCCGGAGTGTTGAGTTTCGGAAGGCTCCGCTGGCGAATGGAACAACGCATCTTTTGCCTGGAGTTTGCTCGATCGGGTGGTATTCGGCCGTGCGCACAAATGCTTTTATTCCGACCGTTTGGTTCTAGAGGAAGCGCCGTGGAGCTCTTTTCTGTGTTGACATCAAGTGACATTGGGTCCATGGTGAAGTTAGAAGAAGAGAATATCATGAAGGCCGGATGGGAGGACTAGCTAAGGGAGGTTCAAGTCTCCGCGTTGTTGAGGGACTTGCTTGGTGTTCCGGGCTTCACAGGAGTGGTATGAAAGTTGAGGCAACAACACATGTGAAGTTCAAAGTCCTACCTTTCAGGTGAAAACACAAGATCTGGCCTTAACTAGTTGTGTCTGACAATGACCTTGTTGGAGGCATTGCTTTGAGAGCGGAGACTATCTTCAGGGTGAAAACCTAAAATCTTTGGTCGGGCGACGACGGTGCTGAATGTTTCCTTCTTGGAGGCGTCGCTTTTGGAGAGTCTGTATTTCATGTGTTGTCTTGGTGGTGGATGTATTGCTATTGTTAGGCCTAGGATACTGTAGCGAGACTTTTATTTCTTAGTTTTCTTTTCTCTTTTTTGGTTGTGTGCATCCATACTGCCATTAGGGTGTTGCATTGTTGAAGAGGCTGTATGTAATTGGTATCTTTTGATATTAATATATTCTCTTTATCAGAAAAAAAACTGAGTACCTTGTACTCGTTAGTACGAGAATATCATGGGATGAAACCCATTTGCCATAATTATGAGGGTACCAAATTGTCATCTCTTGAAGCCAGGTCCTCCCTCTTATTTGAGGGACGATTACAACATATACTGATCCCTAGACACAGCTATGAGTCACTAATTGAAAGTGTTATGACATGGAACTCCAATGTGGGTGGATTACAGTCCGGTAGAGAGATCACTCATGAGTGAAGGTTCCTCTACTAGGGTGTGCAAGCAAAATGTTTTTATCGATTACTCAACTTTGCATGCACCTTGTATTGTGGGGTTGATGTGACGAGTTCATCGAATCTTGTGAGTAAAGTGAACAATCTCTGTAGAGTTTCAAACTGTTTGAATAGCCATGTACATGGTGGCGAACAATTAATAAGGCCGCATTAAACTTAAAAATAAGTTTTTTTAGAAATGTACGTTTTGAAAATGTAGATGTTAGAATCATACAGTGGTTGTGCTACGATGGTTGATGATAGAATGTTTGAAGAAGGGGTGTTACTCATGAGGGACATGAACCCTGATGTTATATATGACCAAATTGAAAATAGATTATGGTTTTTTAAAAAACATGTTTTCGCTGGATTTCAAATCTATCTTATGTTATATCTACATGAGAAACTAATCTTTAGTCAACAAATGAAACATAGTATAGCAACCCTTCCTCTAGAGTAAGTCATACAAAAGTATACTCTTATACCTATTTGTGGATAGATTGCGGGTACATTCAAACATCATCACCTAGCTTATTAACTTGTTTAGACATGGAAGCGTGGAATCTGCATGGAAGACATGTACACCGACGTCTTTGTGAACTAGGATGTTTTCCAGTCACGTGTTTTTTTCGAAATGGGGGATATTACCCTAGCCTCTGCATCAAAATGGCGCACACCCATTTTTATTAATAATCCTTAAGTATCCAGATTCAAACTTTTATACAAAAGTTGAAGTTATGCACACTAACAACCTGATCATGGGATTGTTGTAGTATGCATAA
Source organism: Lolium multiflorum (assembly GCA_030979885.1). Classification (NCBI taxonomy): domain Eukaryota; kingdom Viridiplantae; phylum Streptophyta; class Magnoliopsida; order Poales; family Poaceae; genus Lolium; species Lolium multiflorum. Next base: position 345,538,742 of record CM061750.1, on the reverse strand, counting down.
TGGGTATTTCTGGCAGCTAGCCCTGGATCCTCACATATATGCATGAGTCTATATGTATTTACATGTGATTATATTTCGATACAAGTGCGGAGCGGGCATACATTGCATGTTTATTACACGGCCACAAAGATATATAGGATACACTTTATCATGAAGGTGAACCAACGAACAACCAATGACAATGGGGACAAACCTCTTGCATTCTACCACTTGTTTATGATTCTAAGACAACAAAACTCTAATAAGAACCTTGTTTATGGAATCACTCTAAAAGTTTAACACACCCTAAGCAAATCATTTCAACTAACTAATCCTAAGTCATCGGGGTTAGGTCACGTTTAGAGCGACTGCATCTCATTCTTATGCATTATTGCATCCTTGCCAATCTTTTAAACATCGTTCTTACCGGACGATGATGCTATTTCAGAATTTGGAGTTATTGCGTATCGAAGACCTTGTCTGCATAATCTTGCAGTCAAGAAAGGCAAGTTCATCGCTTGCTCATGTCATTTGAGTATTTTTACCAAATTACTTGCAAAGTACTATACTTATCACTCTTGCATAAAAATCAAAAATACTATTTTCATAACTATGAATATGACTATGTGGTGGGCAATGGAACCATGGTATGTGTTGATATGGTGGAGGTTCCATTGCAAGGGTTTATATCCATCTAGGATTAAACAACAAATGTCGTCCAGTGATTCTTGTGCCGTAATATCCGTGTTAACCATAAGATCTGGAGTGGGACGGACTAGTCAATCGTATTTCCACCTCTTGTACATCAACGGACGCGCTTTACCGTAGACACTTGTATTCCAAGGGTGCATTTGGTGGCTGGGGAAGCCTAAAGTCCCCACGGCATAGTCCGTAGACACTTGTAGCCCGAGGATCATTTGGTGGCTGGGGAAGCCTAAAGTCCCCACGGTATTGCGGTCTATGAGGGGTTGCATCTACCGGCGAAGGAGTTTGGTTCGATCCCAGACTGTCGTCGTGGCCGGGTGATGCGTGCAGTTAACACACGTCCGTTGGGAACCCCAAGAGGAAGGTGTGATGCAGACAGTAGCAAGTTTTCCCTAAGAAAGAAACCAAGGTTTATCGAACCAGGAGGAGCCAAGAAGCACGTTGAAGGTTGATGGCGGCGAAGTGTAGTGCGGCGCAACACCGGGATTCCGGCGCCACGTGGAACCTGCACAACACAACCAAAGTACTTTGCCCCAACGTAACAGTGAGGTTGTCAATCTCACCGGCTTGCTGTGAACAAAGGATTAACCATATTGTGTGGAAGATGATTGTTTGCGAAAAACAGTAAAGAACAAGTATTGCAGTAGATTGTATTTCAGATGTAAAGAATAGGACCGGGGTCCACAGTTCACTAGCGGTGTCTCTCCCATAAGATAAATAGCATGTTGGGTGAACAAATTACAGTTGGGCAATTGAGAAATAAAGAAGGCATAACAATGCACATACATATATCATGATGAGTACTATGAGATTTAATCAGGGCATTACGACAAAGTACATAGACCGCCATCCAGCATGCATCTATGCCTAAAAAGTCCACCTTCAGGTTATCATCCGAACCCCCTCCAGTATTAAGTTGTAAACAACAGACAATTGCATTAAGTATGGTGCGTAATGTAATCAACACAAATATCCTTAGACAAAGCATTGTTGTTTTATCCCTAGTGGCAACAACACATCCACAACCTTAGAACTTTCTGTCACTGTCCCAGATTTAATGGAGGCATGAACCCACTATCGAGCATAAATACTCCCTCTTGGAGTCACAAGTATCAACTTGGCCAGAGCCTCTACTAGCAACGGAGAGCATGCAAGAACATAAATAACATATATGATAGATTGATAATCAACTTGACATAGTATTCAATATCCATCGGATCCCAACAAACACAACATGTAGGATTACAAATAGACGATCTTGATCATGATAGGCAGCTCACAAGATCGAACATGATAGCACAATGAGGAGAAGACGACCATCTAGCTACTGCTATGGACCCATAGTCCACGGGTGAACTACTCACACATCAATCCGGAGGCGATCATGGCGATGAAGAGCCCTCCGGGAGATGATTCCCCTCTCCGGCAGGGTGCCGGAGGCGATCTCTGAATCCCGAGATGGGATTGGCGGCGGCTACGTCTCTGGAAGGTTTTCCGTATCGTGGCTCCCGGTACTGGGGTTTCGCGACGGAGGCTTTAAGTAGGCGGAAGGGCGGAGTCGGGAGAGTCACGGGGCCCCACACGCTAGCCGCGGGCCCCCTCTGGCCGCGCCGCCTAGTGTGGCGGCGCCCGTGGCCCCGTCTCCCTCGGTCTTCTGGAAGCTTCGTGGAAAAATAGGCCCCTGGGCGTTGATTTCGTCCAATTCCGAGAATATTTCTTTACTAGGATTTCTGAAACCAAAAACAGCAGAAAACAGCAGTTGGCTCTTCGGCATCTCGTCAATAGGTTAGTGCCGGAAAATGCATAATAATGACATATAATGTGTATAAAACATGTGAGTATCATCATAAAAATAGCATGGAACATAAGAAATTATAGATACGTTTGGGACGTATCAAGCATCCCCAAGCTTAGTTCCTACTCGCCCTCGAATAGGTAAACGATAACAAAGATAATTTCTGAAGTGACATGCTATCATAATCTTGATCATACTATTGTAAAGCACATGAGATGAATGCAGCGATTCGAAGCAATGATGAAGATAATGAGTAAACAAATGAATCATATAGCAAAGACTTTTCATGAATAATACTTTCAAGACAAGCATCAACAAGACTTGCATAAGAGTTAACTCATAAGCAATAAGTTCTTAGTAGAAAGCTTTGAAACAACACAAAGGAAGATATAAGTTTCAGCGGTTGCTTTCAACTTCAACATGTATATCTCATGGATAATTGTCAACACAAAGTAATATAACAAGTGCAATAGGTAAACATGTAAGAATCAATGCACACAGTTTACACAAGTGTTTGCTTCTAAGATAGAAAGAATAGGTAAACTGACTCAACATAAAGTAAAAGAATGGCCCTTCGCAGAGGGAAGCATGGATTACTATATTTGTGCTAGAGCTTTCATTTTGAAAACAAGAAACAATTTTGTCAACGGTAGTAATAAAGCATATGAGTTATGTATAAGACATCTTATAAGTTGCAAGCCTCATGCATAGTATACTAATAGTGCTCGCACCTTGTCCTAATTAGCTTGGGTTAACACGGATTATCATTGCATAACATATGTTTCAACCAAGTGTCACAAAGGGTACCTCTATGCCGCCTGTACAAGAGTCTAAGGAGAAGGTTCGCATTGGATTTCTCGCTTTTGATCATTCTCAACTTAGACACCCATACCGGGACAACATAGACAACAGATAATGGACTCCTCTTTTAATGCTTAAGCATTCAACAACAGTAATATTCTCATAAGAGATTTGAGGTTTTATGTCAAACTGAAACTTCCACCATGAATCATGGCTTTAGTTAGCGGCCCAATGTTCTTCTCTAACAGTATGCATACTCAACCATTTGATTGTGAAAACCGCCCTTACTTCAGACAAGACGAACATGCATAGCAACTCACACGATATTCAACAAAGGTGAAAGAGTTGATGGCGTCCCCGGAAAACATGGTTACCGCTCAACAAGCAACTTACTAAGAAATAAGACACATAAGTACATATTCTTCACCACGATAGTTTTTAAGCTATTTTGTCCCATGAGCTATATATTGTAAAGGTAAAGAATGGAAGTTTTAAAGGTAGCACTCAAGTAATGTACTTTGGAATGGCGGAGAAATACCATGTGGTAGGTAGGTATGGTGGACACAAATGGCATAGTTTTTGGCTCAAGGATTTGGATGCACGAGAAGAATCCCTCTCAATACAAGGCTAGGCTAGCAAGGTTGTTTGAAGCAAACTCAAGTATGAAATGGTGCAGCAAGACTCACATATAAACATATTGTAAGCATTATAAGACTTTACATCGTCTCCTTGTTGTTCAAACACCTCAACCAGAAAATATCTAGACTTAGAGAGAACAATCATGCAAACCAAATTTTAACATGCTCTATGTAGTTATTCATTAATGGGTACAAGGTACATGATGCAAGAGCTTAAACAAGATCTATATGAGCACAACAATTGCCAAGTATCACATTATTCAAGACATTATACCATTTACCACATGCGGCATTTTCCGTTTCCAACCATATATCAATGAATGAGGTAGTTCAACTTTCGCAATGAACATTTAAGAATAAAGCTAAGAACACATGTGTTCATACGAAACAGCGGAGCGTGTCTCTCTCCCACACAAAGAATGCTAGGATCCGATCTTATTCAAACAAAACAAAAATAAAAACAAACAGACGCTCCAAGCAAAGCACATAAGATGTGACGGAATAAAAATATAGTTTCACTAGAGGAACCTGATAATGTTGTCGATGAAGAAGGGGATGCCTTGGGCATCCCCAAGCTTAGATGCTTGGGTCTTCTTAAAATATGCAGGGATGAACCACGGGGGCATCCCCAAGCTTTGACTTTTCACTCTTCTTGATCATATTGTATCATCCTCCTCTCTTGACCCTTGAAAACTTCCTCCACACCAAACTCGAAACAAACTCATTAGAGGGTCAGTGCATAATTCATATATTCAGAGGTGACATAATCATTCTTAATACTTCTGGACATTGCACAAAGCTACTGAAAGTTAATGGAACAAAGAAATCCATCAATCATAGCAAAACAGGCAATGCGAAATAAAAGGCAGAATCTGTCAAAACAGAACAGTCCGTAAAGACGAATTTTAAAGTGGCACCAGACTTGCTCAGATGAAAATGCCCAAATTTAATGAAAGTTGCGTACGTATCTGAGGATCACGCACGTAAATTTGCAGATTTTTCTGAGTCACCTACAGAGAATTCTGCCCAGATTCGTGAGAGCAAGAAATCTGTTCCTGCGCAATAATCCAAATCTAGTATTGGCTTTACTATCAAAGACTTTACTTGGCACAACAATGCAATAAAATAAAGATAAGGAGAGGTTTCTACAGTAGTAAACAACTTCCAAGACTCAAATATAAAATAAAGTGCAGAAGTAAAAACATGGGTTGTCTCCCATAAGCGCTTTTCTTTAACGCCTTTCAGCTATGCGCAGAAAGTGTGTATCAAGTATTATCAAGAGACGAAGCATCAACATCATAATTTGTTCTAATAATAGAATCATAAGGTAACTTCATTCTCTTTCTAGGGAAGTGTTCCATACCTTTCTTGAGAGGAAATTGATATTTAATATTACCTTCCTTCATATCAATGGTAGCACCAACCGAAGAAAAGGTCTTCCCAATATAATGGGACAAGATGCATTGCATTCAATATCCAAGACAACAAAATCAACGGGGACAAGGTTATTGTTAACCATAATACGAACATTATCAATCCTCCCCAAAGGTTTCTTTTTAACATTATCAGCGAGATTAACATCCAAATAATAATTTTTCATTGGTGGCAAGTCAAGCATATCATAAATTTTCTTAGGCATAACAGAAATACTTGCACCAAGATCACATAAAGCATTACAATCAAAATCATTGACCCTCATCTTAATGATGGGCTCCCAACCATCTTCTAACTTCCTAGGAATAGAAGTTTCAAGTTTTAGTTTCTCTTCTCTAGCTTTTATGAGAGCATTTGTAATGTGTTTTGTAAAGGCCAAATTTATAGCACTAGCATTGGGACTTTTAGCAAGCTTTTGTAAAAACTTTATAACTTCAGAGATGTGACAATCATCAAAGTCTAAACCATTATGATCTACAGCAATGGGATCATTATCCCCAATGTTGGAAAAAAATTCAGCAGTTTTATCACAAGCAGTTTCAGGTAATTTTGCACGCTTTGCACTAGGAGTAGAAACATTGCCAACACCAATTATTTTACCATTGATAGTAGAAGGTGTAGCAACATGTGAATCATTAACATTACTAGTGGTGGTAATAGTCCAAACTTTAGCTACATTATTTTCTTTAGCTAGTTTTTCATTTTCTTCTCTATCCCACCTAGCACGCAATTCAGCCATTAATCTTATATTCTCATTAATTCTAACTTGGATAGCATTTGCTGTAGTAACAATCTTATTTTCATTATCCTTATTAGGCATAACTTTCAATTTTAAAAGATCAACATCAGAGGCAAGTCTATCAACCTTAGAAGCAAGAATATCAATTTTATCTAGCTTTTCCTCAACAGATTTGTTAAAAGCAGTTTGTGTACTAATAAATTCTTTAAGCATGGCTTCAAGACCAGGGGGTACACTCCTATTATTGTTGTAAGAATTCCCATAAGAATTACCATAACCATTACTATTAGCAGAAGGATATGGCCTATAGTTGTTACCAGAATTATTCCTATAAGCATTGTTGTTGAAATTATTATTTTTAATGAAGTTTACATCAACATTCTCTTCTTGAGCAACCAATGAAGCTAAAGGAACATTATTAGGATCAACATTAGATCTACCATTCACAAGCATAGACATAATAGCATCAATCTTATCACTCAAGGAGGAGGTTTCTTCAACAGAATTTACCTTCTTACCTTGTGGAGCTCTTTCCGTGTGCCATTCAGAGTAATTGATCATCATATTATCAAGAAGCTTTGTTGCCGCCCCAAAGTGATGGACATAAAGGTACCTCCAGCAGCTGAATCCAATAGGTTCCGCGAAGAAAAATTCAATCCTGCATAGAAGGTTTGGATGATCATCCAAGTAGTCAGTCCATGGGTTGGGCAATTCTTTACCAAAGATTTCATTCTTTCCCATGCTTGAGCAACATGTTCATTATCCAATTGCTTAAAATTCATTATGCTACTTCTCAAAGATATAATTTTAGCGGGAGGATAATATCTACCAATAAAAGCATCTTTACATTTAGTCCATGAATCAATACTATTCTTAGGCAAAGATAGCAACCAATCTTTAGCTCTTCCTCTTAATGAGAAAGGAAACAATTTAAGTTTTATAATATCACCATCTACATCCTTATACTTTTGCATTTCACATAGTTCAACAAAATTATTAAGATGGGCAGCAACATCATCAGAACTAACACCAGAAAATTGCTCTCTCATGACAAGATTCAGTAAAGCAGGTTTAATTTCAAAGAATTCTGCTGTAGTAGCAGGTGGAGCAATAGGTGTGCATAGGAAATCATTATTATTAGTGTTTGTGAAGTCACACAACTTAGTGTTTTCAGGAGTATTCATTTTAGCAATAGTAAATAAAGCAAACTAGATAAAGTAAATGCAAGTAACTAATTTTTGTGTGTTTTTGATATAGAGAGCAAGACAGTAAATAAAGTAAAACTAGCAACTAATTTTTTTGTGTTTTGTTTTAGTGCAGCAAACAAAGTAGTAAATAAAATAAAGCAAGACAAAAACAAAGTAAAGAGATTGGAAGTGGAGACTCCCCTTGCAGTCTTGATCTCCCGGCAGCGCCAGAAAAAGAGCTTGATGCGTGCAGTTAACACACGTCCGTTGGGAACCCCAAGAGGAAGGTGTGATGCAGACAGTAGCAAGTTTTCCCTCAGAAAGAAACCAAGGTTTATCGAACTAGGAGGAGCCAAGAAGCACGTTGAAGGTTGATGGCGGCGAAGTGTAGTGCGGCGCAACACCAGGGATTCCGGCGCCACGTGGAACCTGCACAACACAACAAAGTACTTTGCCCCAACGTAACAGTGAGGTTGTCAATCTCACCGGCTTGCTGTGAACAAAGGATTAACCGTATTGTGTGGAAGATGATTGTTTGCGAAGAACAGTAAAGAACAAGTATTGCAGTAGATTGTATTTCAGATGTAAAGAATAGGACCGGGGTCCACAGTTCACTAGCGGTGTCTCTCCCATAAGATAAATAGCATGTTGGGTGAACAAATTACAGTTGGGCAATTGACAAATAAAGAAGGCATAACAATGCACATACATATATCATGATGAGTACTATGAGATTTAATCAGGGCATTACGACAAAGTACATAGACCGCCATCCAACATGCATCTATGCCTAAAAAGTCCACCTTCAGGTTATCATCCGAACCCCTCCAGTATTAAGTTGTAAACAACAGACAATTGCATTAAGTATGGTGCGTAATGTAATCAACACAAATATCCTTAGACAAAGCATCGATGTTTTATCCCTAGTGGCAACAGCACATCCACAACCTTAGAACTTTCTGTCACTGTCCCATATTTAATGGAGGCATGAACCCACTATCGAGCATAAATACTCCCTCTTGGAGTCACAAGTATCAACTTGGCCAGAGCCTCTACTAGCAACGGAGAGCATGCAAGAACATAAATAACATATATGATAGATTGATAATCAACTTGACATAGTATTCAATATCCATCGGATCCCAACAAACACAACATGTAGGATTACAAATAGATGATCTTGATCATGATAGGCAGCTCACAAGATCGAACATGATAGCACAATGAGGAGAAGACGACCATCTAGCTACTGCTATGGACCCATAGTCCAGGGGTGAACTACTCACATCAATCCGGAGGCGATCATGGCGATGAAGAGCCCTCCGGAGATGATTCCCCTCTCGGCAGGGTGCCGAGGTGATCTCCTGAATCCCCCGAGATGGGATTGGTGGCGGCGTCTCTGGAAGGTTTTCCGTATCGTGGCTCTCGGTGGGGGTTTCGCGACGGAGGCTTTAAGTAGGCGGAAGGGCGGAGTCGGGAGAGTCACGGGGCCCACACGCTAGGGCCGCGCGGGCCCCCTCTAGGCCGCGCCGCCCTAGTGTGGAGGCGGCCCCACTTCGTCTCCCCCTCGGTCTTCTGGAAGCTTCGTGGAAAAATAGGCCCCGGGCGTTGATTTCGTCCAATTCCGAGAATATTTCCTTACTAGGATTTCTGAAACCAAAAACAGCGAAAACAGCAACTGGCTCTTCGGCATCTCGTCAATAGGTTAGTGCCGGAAAATGCATAATAATGACATATAATGTGTATAAAACATGTGAGTATCATCATAAAAGTAGCATGGAACATAAGAAATTATAGATACGTTTGGGACGTATCACCGGGGTCCATCCTTAATTGGTATAAGAGGACCGGCGAGGACCCAGGGTCGGGGCATGCAACAAAGGGTGGGTGTGCGAGGTAGCGGAGGAATATGATTGGCTATGACCTTATACCGGGCCTCACACCAAAGGAAGTGTGGACGGGAAGATCACCCGGTTGGCACCAAGGTTAAGATCTCTTATGGGTAAAGCAACACACCTCTGCAGAGTGTAATGAATCATGACCAGTCACTCCCTGTTCCGGGTTTTGGAACTGCGAACGCTGCCGGAAAGGAACTCCATGAAGTTCTAGTAAACCGGTGAAGGCTGACGGACATAGTTCTTCTGAATAAAAGCAACCTTTTGAAGAAATGATTATGAAAACCTGCATTGGTATTAGACTTTCTGGTCTAATGCCGTAGCTAGTGCATTAAACACCTCTTTCCTATAATGAACTTGTTGAGTACGCTCGTACTCATCCCACTCTTAAATCCCCTGCTTAGATATGGAGGCATCGAAGGAGGGTGCAACTCGAAGGCCGAGGAGTCAACAACTACTTCAAGGGACAGGAACCTGTCAGAAGAGTCAAACACCACATCCAACAAGGATATAACCTAGATTAGCCATAGAAGGGAACTAGCTTCCTAAACCTAGCTCCTATTTAGCTAGAATCTATTCATAGCCTCTATAGCTAGTTAAATACTCTACAAGTAGAGTTCGTGATAGGATTAGACTACGAGTCGTTCTTCTGGAGTTTATTTGCAGATTTACCTCATTGTAAAGTAGGAGGTTGTGCTGATCTTATGTAACAGAGTCTGTATGTAATTCTATAGACATGCCTTGGACCCGCATATGTTTCTGTTGTACCACTCTGAGCGATATAATACTAGTGGAACGGTGTTTCATTGGTGTTATATCAGACTTGCATACTACACCATGCAGTGGTATGCCGGGTCACCACAGTTGGTATCAGAGCAAATGCTTTGACCCTAGGATTAAAACCCTTTAAAGGAGACCTATAGGATTGGTAGTGTCTATAGGAAGTTGTCTTAGTTAAACCAAATATTCTTATGACTTGAGATGGGTATTCACTTGAGAATAATCCTGACACACTTGAGTCAACCTTTCCTACCTATCTTTCCTAAGTGAAGTTAGTTAGCTAATCCCAAACATGTAGCACACCATTACATTCTTAAAACAATAGATGAGTAGATCACAGTTGGTATACAATACATGGTAGTCCAAAGAGAGGATACAACCATAAGGAAGATATCCTATTGGAAGATGTGTACCAACACATGTTATGGTTAAGTAAGAATTATCCAGACCTGTAATAGGAGTAATATCAAGTGATAAAGATAAGTATATAAGAAAAATATCCTATTAGAAGGTGTAAACTAATACAAGTAATGGGTAAGTAAATTATCCAAACTTGTAAAACAACTGATAGTAAGGGATGAATATAAGTTATATGAGGTAGTATAAACCATGATGAGTCAATCATGGGAGGAAAGGAAGAGTGATAGGAATAAAATATGTCTATCTACATGGTAGAGATAGTAATCATATAAGATTCACCTGAGAATCATTATGTGATGAAGTAGAACATCATAAATATTTAGGAGGAGTACAATAAGAAGTCAGTTGTTCAACAATAGTGTAAGATTGTGTTTCAAAACCATGGGAAGTGTGCCAAGCACATCATGACCATAGTCTTATGATAGAAACACTTGGAAGTATAGGAGTTATATCATAATAAATATGTATTCAGAGTAGCCATGTTAGAACTAAATGTATCATAGGAAGTAGTCCTCAATAGCACGTATATATGGTATACTATTTTGTTAGTACTTCCAAAGAAAACTAGGTTAACTTCAACTATTCCAGGCCACTTTGTTTCAAGTTTATCTCCTTGCAAATGTGCAATTAAGATAAATGTTGAGACAAATAGTAGAAATCCACATATTCGTGCTAAGTATCACGATATAAACCTATCTTATGTGGTGTTATATACTACACATCAGAGCCTGATGTTTAGAGATGTCTTACTCAACTATTATATTCAGGCTTATGATGGTGTGTATTATATGCACAAAGCTGAATCTTCTTGGATTTTATTGGATTTTCATTGTTTGACTAGATCCATACATGAAGTTTGACTTTGATATGCAAATGCATGTTGCAATATCAAGTTCCTACTTGATGTTATAGATCTAGAGGGTAATGGTATTCGTGTGAGGAAGTGACGAATTCTGAAGATTGGGAAGACAAGATGAAGGTTCATCACACAAAGGAGAAAAGTTGTGGGAAGTAACCACAATACTCTAAAGGAAGTAACAATCAAAACTCATGCTTTACCTCAACAGAGGAGTACTTTAGTACATAAGAAGCATGAAGGTGAGAAATATGATGATTATGGAGAAGTAGAAGTAGAACCATAGTCATTATGGAAGAGGGAATGCATGGGAAATCACTTAGGATACTATATTCATAGTGTCAGCTAGTGGTTTTCTTGCAAAATAAACCCTGAATGAAGGAAGATGATCTATGAAACCATAGTAGATATAAGAAGACCACAGTTGGTATCAGAAGACCACAGTTGGTATAGGATCAATACTGGAAGATAAAGTAGAAGATGTCTCGTCCAGTTGATCAGAACCTATAATAGAATCCATTTTTAGATAACAAATAGCCACAATTGGTATCAAGTAGTCCATAATTGGATTATTTGTACCAAGAAGTTGTGAACAAATAAAATTTTGTCAGCCAAATAACTATGACCTATAATCATTTAGTCGAAGGATTCACATTGGATGTCCACAATTGAGTGGATACACCACAAGGATTCTTCACAAGACCTTAGAAGAATATAAACCATAAGCTACACCTAGACCAATATTCTAACCATCAATCCAATGGTTGGAAGAAAAGGAGTTGAAGACCATAAGAAAACTCAAAGGGGTAGAGTAAAGATTGAGATGGATGTACAATAACTCAATACTTTGAGCATGATACGTCTCAAACGTATCTATAATTTCTTATGTTCCATGCTACTTTTATGATGATACTCACATGTTTTATACACATTATATGTCATTATTATGCATTTCCGGCACTAACCTATTGACGAGATGCCGAAGAGCCATTGTTGTTTTCTTGTTTTTGGTTTCAGAAATCCTACAAAGGAAATATTCTCGGAATTGGACGAAATCAACGCCCAGGGTCTTATTTTTCCACGAAGCTTCCAGAAGACCGAAAGGATCACGAAGTGGGGCGACGAGGCGCCGCCACACTAGGGCCGCGCGGCCAGGGCTGGGCCCGCACCGCCCTAGCGTGTGGGGCCCTGTCAGCCCTCCGACTCCGCCCTTCCGCCTACTTAAAGCCTTCGTCGCGAAACCCTATGTACCGAGAGCCACGATACGGAAAACCTTCCAGAGACGCCGCCGCCAATCCCATCTCGGGGGATTCAGGAGATCGCCTCCGGCACCCTGCCGGAGAGGGGAATCATCTCCCGGAGGGCTCTTCATCGCCATGATCGCCTCCGGATCGATGTGTGAGTAGTTCACCCCTGGACTATGGGCCCATAGCAGTAGCTAGATGGTTGTCTTCTCCTCATTGTGCTATCATGTTAGATCTTGTGAGCTGCCTATCATGATCAAGATCATCTATTTGTAATGTTACATGTTGTGTTTGTTGGGATCCGATGAATATTGAATACTATGTCAAGTTGATTATCAATCTATCATATATGTTGTTTATGTTCTTGCATGCTCTCCGTTGCTAGTAGAGGCTCTGGCCAAGTTGATACTTGTAACTCCAAGAGGGAGTAATTATGCTCGATAGTGGGTTCATGCCTCCATTGAATCTGGACAGTGACAAAAAGTTCTAAGGTTGTGGATGTGCTGTTGCCACTAGGGATAAAACATCGATGCTTTGTCTAAGGATATTTGTGTTGATTACATTACGCACCATACTTAATGCAATTGTCTGTTGTTTGCAACTTAATACGGAAGGGTTCGGATGATAACCTGAAAGTGGACTTTTTAGGCATAGATGCATGCTGGATAGCGGTCTATGTACTTTGTCGTAATGCCCTGATTAAATCTCATAGTACTCATCATGATATATGTATGTGCATTGTTATGCCTTCTTTATTTGTCAATTGCCCAACTGTAATTTGTTCACCCAACATGCTATTTATCTTATGGGAGAGACACCACTAGTGAACTGTGGACCCCGGTCCATTCTTTACATCTGAAATACAATCTACTACAATTGTTCTTTACTGTTCTTCGCAAACAAACATCATCATCCACACTATACATCTAATCCTTTGTTTTCAGCAAGCCGGTGAGATTGACAACCTCACATTACGTTGGGGCAAAGTACTTTGATTGTGTTGTGCAGGTTCCACGTTGGTGCTAGAATCCCTGGTGTTGCGCCGCACTACACGTCACCAACAACCTTCACGTGCTCCTTGACTCCTACTGGTTCGATAACCTTGGTTTCTTACTGAGGAAAACTTGCTACTGTACGCATCACACCTTCCTCTTGGGGTTCCCAACGGACGTGTGTTAATGCACACATCAAGCACTTTTAGGCGCCGTTGGGGAGATCAAGACACGCTGCAAGGGGAGTCTCCTACTTCCAATCTCTTTACTTTGTTTTTGTCTTGCTTTACTTTATTTTATTTACTGCTTTGTTTGCTCTTATATCAAAAACACAAAAAAATTAGTTGCTAGCTTTACTTTATTTACTGTCTTGATCTCCATATTAAAAACACAAAAAAAATTAGTTACTTGCATTTACTTTATTTAGTTTGCTTTATTTACTACTGCTAAAATGGGTACTGTTGAGAATACTAAGTTGTGTGACTTCACTAGCACAAATAATAATGATTTCCTATGCACACCTATTGCTCCACCTGCTACTACAGCAGAATTTTTTGAAATTAAACCTGCTTTACTAAATCTTGTTATGAGAGAGCAATTTTCTGGTGTTAGTTCTGATGATGCTGCTGCCCACCTTAATAATTTTGTTGAACTTTGTGAAATGCAAAAGTATAAGGATGTAGATGGTGACATTATAAAATTAAAATTGTTTCCTTTCTCCTTAAGAGGAAGAGCTAAAGATTGGTTGCTATCTTTGCCTAGAAATAGTATTGATTCATGGACTAAATGTAAGGATGCTTTTATTGGTAGATATTATCCTCCTGCTAAAATTATATCTTTGAGAAGTAGCATAATGAATTTTAAGCAATTAGATAATGAACATGTTGCTCAAGCATGGGAGAGAATGAAATCTTTGGTAAAGAATTGCCCAACCCATGGACTAACTACTTGGATGATCATCCAAACCTTCTATGCAGGATTAAATTTTTCTTCGCGGAACCTATTGGATTCAGCTGCTGGAGGTACCTTTATGTCCATCACTTTGGGGGCGGCAACAAAGCTTCTTGATAATATGATGATCAATTACTCTGAATGGCACACTGAAAGGGCTCCACAAGGTAAGAAGGTAAATTCTGTTGAAGAAACCTCCTCCTTGAGTGATAAGATTGATGCTATTATGTCTATGCTTGTGAATGGTAGATCTAATGTTGATCCAAATAATGTTCCTTTAGCTTCATTGGTTGCCCAAGAAGAACATGTTGATGTGAACTTCATTAAAAATAATAATCTTAACAACAATACTTATAGGAATAATTCTGGTAACAACTATAGGCCATATCCTTCTAATAATGGTAATGGTTATGGTAATTCTTATGGTAATTCTTACAACAATAATAGGAGTGTACCCCTGGTCTTGAAGCCATGCTTAAAGAATTTATTAGTACACAAACTGCTTTTAACAAATCTATTGAGGAAAAGCTTGATAAAATTGATATTCTTGCTTCTAAGGTTGATAGACTTGCCTCTGATGTTGATCTTTTAAAATTGAAAGTTATGCCTAATGAGGATAATGATATAAAAATTGTTACTACAGCAAACGCCATCCAAGTTCGAATTAATGAAAATATTAGATTGATGGCTGAATTGCATGCTAGGTGGGAAAGAGAAGAAAACGAAAAACTTGCTAAAGAGAATAATGTAGCTAAAGTTTGGACTATTACCACCACTAGTAATGTTGATGCTTCACATGTTGCTACACCTCCTACTATCAATGGTAAAATAATTGGTGTTGGCAATATTTCTACTCCTAGTGCAAAGCGTGCAAAATTACCTGAAACTGCTAAAACTGCTGAAACTGTTTGTGATAAAACTGCTGAAATTTTTCAAAATATTGGGGATAATGATCCCATTGTTGTAGATCATAATGGTTTAGATTTATATGATTGTCACATCTCTGAAGTTATAAAGTTCTTACAAAAACTTGCTAGAAGTCCCAATGCTAGTGCTATAAATTTGGCCTTTACAAAACATATTACAAATGCTCTCATAAAAGCTAGAGAAGAGAAACTAAAACTTGAAACTTCTATTCCTAGGAAGTTAGAAGATGGTTGGGAGCCCATCATTAAGATGAGGGTCAATGATTTTGATTGTAATGCTTTATGTGATCTTGGTGCAAGTATTTCTGTTATGCCTAAGAAAATCTATGATATGCTTGACTTGCCACCATTGAAAAATTGTTATTTGGATGTTAATCTCGCTGATAATGCTATAAAGAAACCTTTGGGGATTGATAATGTTCGTATTATGGTTAACAATAACCTTGTCCCCGTTGATTTTGTTGTCTTGGATATTGAATGCAATGCATCTTGTCCCATTATATTGGGAAGACCTTTTCTTCGAACTGTTGGTGCTACCATTGATATGAAGGAAGGTAATATTAAATATCAATTTCCTCTCAAGAAAGGTATGGAACACTTCCCTAGAAAGAGAATGAAGTTACCTTATGATTCTATTATTAGAACAAGTTATGATGTCGATGCTTCATCTCTTGATGTTACTTGATTCACACTTTCTGCGCCTAGCTAAAAGGCGTTAAAGAAAAGCGCTTATGGGAGACAACCCATTATTTTACTTCTGCACTTTTATTTTATATTTGAGTCTTGGAAGTTGTTACTACTGTAGAAACCTCTCCTTATCTTTATTTTATTGCATTGTTGTGCCAAGTAAAGTCTTTGATAGTAATGTTGATACTAGATTTGGATTACTGTGCAGAAACAGATTTCTTACTATCACGAATTTGAGTAGAATTCTCTGTAGGTAACTCAGAAATATCTGCCATTTTACGTGCGTGATCCTCAGATATGTACGCAACTTTCATTCGATTTGAGAATTTTCATCTGAGCAAGTTAAGTGCCCCAGAAAAATTCGTCTTTACGGACTGTTCTGTTTTGACAGATTCTGCCTTTTATTTCGCATTGCCTGTTTTGCTATGTTTGATGGATTTCTTTGTTCCATTAACTTTCAGCAGCTTTGTGCAATGTCCAGAAGTGTTAAGAATGATTATGTCACCTCTGAATATATGAATTTTCAATTATGCACTAACCCTCTAATGAGTTTGTTTCGAGTTTGGTGTGGAGGAAGTTTTCAAGGGTCAAGAGAGGAGGATGATACAATATGATCAAGAAGAGTGAAAAGTCTAAGCTTGGGGATGCCCCCGTGGTTCATCCCTGCATATTTTAAGAAGACTCAAGCATCTAAGCTTGGGGATGCCCAAGGCATCCCCTTCTTCATCGACAACTTATCAGGTCACCTCTAGTGAAACTATATTTTTATTCAGTCACATCTTATGTGCTTTACTTGGAGCGTCTGTTTGCTTTTGTTTTTGCTTTTGTTTGAATAAAATCGGATCCTAGCATTCTTTGTTTGGGAGAGAGACACGCTCAGCTGTTTCGTATGAACACATATGTTCTTAGCTTTATTCTTAATGTTCATTGCGAAGGTTGAACTACTTCGTTCATTGTTATATGGTTGGAAACAGAAAATGCTGCATGTGGTAATTGGTATAATGTCTTGAATAATTTGATACTTGGAAATTGTTGTGCTCATATAGATCATGTTTAAGCTCTTGCATCATGTAATTTGCACCTATTAATGAAGAACTACATAGAGCTTGTTAAAATTTGGTTTGCATGATTGGTCTCTGGAGTCTAGATATTTTCTGGTTAAGGTGTTTGAACAACAAGGAGATGATGTAAAGTCTTATAATGCTTACAATATGTTTATATGTGAGTCTTGCTGCACCATTTTATACTTGAGTTTGCTTCAAACAACCTTGCTAGCCTAGCCTTGTATTGAGAGGAATTCTTCTCGTGCATCCAAATCCTTGAGCCAAAAACTATGCCATTTGTGTCCACCATACCTACCTACTACATGGTATTTCTCTGCCATTCCAAAGTAAATTACTTGAGTGCTACCTTTAAAATTCTATTCTTTGTCTTTACAATACATAGCTCATGGGAAAATAGCCTTAAAAACTATTGTGGTGAAGAATATGTACTTATGTATCTTATTTCTTAATAAGTTGCTTGTTGAGCGGTAACCATGTTTCTGGGGACGCCATCAACTTTTACACCTTTGTTGAATATCATGTGAGTTGCTATGCATGTTCGTCTTGTCTGAAGTAAGGGCGATTCTCATGATCAAATGGTTTGAGTATGCATATTGTTAGAGAAGAACATTGGGCCGCTAACTAAAGCCATGAATCATGGTGGAAGTTTCAGTTTGGACACAAATCCTCAATCTCTTATGAGAATATTATCTGTTGTTGAATGCTTAAGCATTAAAGAGGAGTCCATTATCTGTTGTCTATGTTGTCCCGGTATGGATGTCTAAGTTGAGAATAATCAAAAGCGAGAAATCCAATGCGAACTTTCTCCTTAGACCTTTGTACAGGCAGCATAGAGGTACCCCTTTGTGACACTTGGTTGAAACATATGTTATGCAATGATAATCCGTGTTAATCCAAGCTAATTAGGACAAGGTGCGGACACTATTAGTATTCTATGCATGAGGCTTGCAACTTATAGGATATCTTATACATAACACATATGATTTATTACTACCGTTGACAAAATTGTTTCTATGTTTTCAAAATGAAAAGCTCTAGCACAAAAATAGTAATCCATGCTTCCCTCTGCGAAGGGCCATTCTTCTACTTTATGTTGAGTCAGTTTACCTACTTCCTTCTATCTTAGAAGCAAACACTTGTGTCAACTGTGTGCATTGATTCTTACATGTCTACCTATTGCACTTGTTATATTACTTTGTGTTGACAATTATCCATGAGATATACATGTTGAAGTTGAAAGCAACCGCTGAAACTTATATCTTCCTTTGTGTTGCTTCAAAGCTTTCTACTAAGAATTTATTGCTTTATGAGTAACTCTTATGCAAGTCTTATTGATGCTTGTCTTGAAAGTATTATTCATGAAAAGTCTTTGCTATATGATTCAGTTGTTTACTCATTGTCTTCATCATTGCTTCGAATCGCTGCATTCATCTCATATGCTTTATGATGTCTACGGGTGCTTCTATTCTTGTAGACAGTGTTGGGCCTCCAAGTGCAGAGGTTTGTAGAACAGCAGCAAGTTTCCCTTAAGTGGATTACCCAAGGTTTATCGAACTCAGGGAGGAAGAGGTCAAAGATATCCCTCTCAAGCAACCCTGTAATCACAAAGCAAGAAGTCTCTTGTGTCCCCAACACACCAAATACACTTGTCAGGTGTATAGGTGCACTAGTTCGGCGAAGAGATAGTGAAATACAAGTAATATGGATGTATATGAGTGGTAATAGCAATCTGAATAAAATATGGCAGCGAGTAAACATGCAATAAAACAGTAAACAAACGGAGATTCGATGCTTGGAAGCAAGGCCTAGGGATCCTGCTTTCACTAGTGGACACTCTCAACAATGATCACATAATAGGACTACTCTACACTCTTTTGTTGGATGATGAACGCATTGCGTAGGGTTACACGAACCCTCAATGCCGGAGTTAACAAGCTCCACAATGCAATGTTCATGTTTAAATAACCTTAGAGTGCAAGATAGATCAACATAATTACACCAAGAACTAACATAGCATGCACACTGTCACCATCATGCATATGTAGGAGGAATAATACACATCAATACCATCATAGCAATAATTAACTTCATAATCTACAAGAGATCATAATCATAGCCTATGCCAAGTACTCACACGGTGCACACACTATCACCATTACACACATGGAGGAGGAATAGAGTACTTTAATAACATCACTAGAGTAGCACATAGACGATATTCAACTAGATCACATAAAGAGAGAGATGAACCACATAGCTACGGCGGAGCCCTCAGCCCCGGGGTGAATTACTCCCTCCTCATCATGGAGGCAGCGATGGCGGTGAAGATGGCGGTGGAGACGGCGGTGGAGACGGCTCCGGGGGCAATTCCCCGTCCGGCAGGGTGCCGGAACAGAGTTCTGTCCCCCGAATCTTGATTTCGCGATGGCGGCGGCTGGAAGGTTTTCTCCGTATCGTGGTCTCTGGCGGTGTTTTTAGGTCAGGGAGGCTTAAATAGGAGAGGGAGTCGGAGGGGCCACGGGGTGCCCACACCCTAGGGGGGCGCGCCCCCCGGCCCGCGCCGGGTGTGGTGTGGGGCCCCCTGGCCCCTCTCGTCCCCCTCCGGTGCTCTGGAACCGGGAAAAATAGGAATTTGGGCGGTGATTTCGTCCGATTCCGAGAATATTTCGTTACTAGGATTTCTGAAACCAAAACAGCAGAAAACAGCAACTTTTCGGCATCTCGTCAATAGGTTAGTTCCGGAAAACGCATAATAATGACATATAATGTGTATAAAACATGTAGATATCATCAATAAAGTGGCATGGAACATAAGAAATTATCGATACGTTGGAGACGTATCAGCATCCCCAAGCTTAGTTCTGCTCGTCCCGAGCAGGTAAAACGATAACAAATGATAATTTCTTAAGTGACATGCCATCATAGCCTTGATCATACTATTGTAAAGCACATGAGATGAATGCAGAGATTCGAAGCAATGATGAGGATAATGAGTAAACAAATGAATCATATAACAAAGACTTTTCATGAATAATACTTTCAAGCCAAGCATCAATAAGTCTTGCATAAGAGTTAACTCATAAGCAATAAATTCTTGGTAGAAAGCTTTGAAACAACACAAAGGAAGATATAAGTTTCAGCGGTTGCTTTCAACTTTAACATGTATATCTCGTGGATAATTGTCAACACAAAGTAATATAACAAGTGCAATAGGTAAACATGTAAGAATCAATGCACACAATTTACACAAGTGTTTGCTTCTAGGATAGAAAGAATAGGTAAACTGACTCAACAATAAGGTAAAAGAATGGTCCTTCAAAGAGGAAAGCATTGATTGCTATATTTGTGCTAGAGCTTTGATTTTGAAAACACATAGAGAGCATAAAAGTAAAGTTTTGAGAAGTGTTTGTTGTTGTCAACGAATGGTAGCGGGTACTCTAACCCCCTTGCCAGGCAAACCTTCAAAGAGCGGCTCCCATTTTATTTTGTTTTTGGGTGGCACTCCTTCCAACCTTTCTTTCACAAACCATGGCTAACCGAATCCTCGGGTGCCTGCCAACAATCTCATACCATGAAGGAGTGCCTTTTTATTTTAGTTTTATTATGATGACACTCCTCCCAACCTTTGCTTACACAAGCCATGGCTAACCGAATCCTTCGGGTGCCGTCCAACAATCACATACCATGGAGGAGTGTCTATTTTTGTTAATTAATTTGGGACTGGGAATCCCATTGCCAGCTCTTTTTGCAAATTTATTGGATAAGCGGATGAAGCCACTAGTCCATTGGTGAAAGTTGCCCAACAAGATTGAAAGATAAACACCACATACTTCCTCATGAGCTATAAAACATTGACACAAATCAGAGGTGATAAATTTTGAATTGTTTAAAGGTAGCACTCAAGCAATTTACTTTGGAATGGCGGAGAAATACCATGTAGTAGGTAGGTATAGTGGACACAAATGGCATGAATATTGGCTCAAGTGTTTGGATGCATGAGAAGTATTCCCTCTCGATACAAGGTTTAGGCTAGCAAGGTTATTTGAAGCAAACTCAAGTATGAAATGGTGCAGCAAGACTCACATATAAACATATTGTAAACATTATAAGACTTTACATCGTCTCCTTGTTGTTCAAACACCTCAACCAGAAAATATCTAGACTTAGAGAGACCAATCATGCAAACCAAATTTTAACAAGCTCTATGTAATTATTCATTAATGGGTACAAGGTACATGATGCAAGAGCTTAAACAAGATCTATATGAGCACAACAATTGCCAAGTATCACATTATTCAAGACATTATACCGATTACTACATGTAGCATTTCCCGTTTCCAACCATATAACAATTAACGAAGCAGTTTCAACCTTCGCCATGAAAATTAAAAGCTAAGAACACATGTGTTCATACGAACCAGCGGAGCGTGTCTCTCTCCCAAACAATCATTTATTCAAACAAAAACAAAAACAAAAGCATACAGACGCTCCAAGTAAAGTACATAAGATGTGACCGAATAAAAATATAGTTTCAAGAGAAGGAACCTGATACTTTGTCGATGAAGAAGGGGATGCCTTGGGCATCCCCAAGCTTAGATGCTTGAGTCTTCTTGAAATATGCAGGGATGAACCACGGGGCATCCCCAAGCTTAGACCTTTCACTCTTCTCGATCTCATTATATCACCCTCTTCTATTGACCCTTGAAAACTTCCGTCACACCAAACTTCAAGCAAACTCATTAGAGGGTTAGTGCATAATCAAAAATTCACTCATTCAGAGGTGACACAATCATTATTTTCACTTCTGGACATTGCATAATGCTACTGGACATTAGTGGATCAAAGAAATAAATCCAACATAGCAAAAGAGGCAATGCGAAATAAAAGGCAGAATCTGTCAAAAACAGAACAGTCCGTAAAGACGAATTTTGAAATGGCACCAGACTTGCTCAGATGGAAAAACTCAAAACTAATGAAAGTTGCGTACATATCTGAGGATCACGCTCGTAAATTGGCAGATTTTTTCGAATTTTCTACAGAGGACTGTGCCCAGATTCGTGACAGACAGCAATGCTGTTTCTGCGCAGCGATCCCAAATATAACATCAACTTTGACATAGAAACTTTACTTGGCACAAAAACATGATAAGGAGAGGTTGCTACAGTAGTAAACAACTTCCAAGACACAAATATAAAACAAAGTACTGTAGTAAAAAAAAACACATGGGTTATCTCCCAAGAAGTTCTTTCTTTATAGCCATTAAGATGGGCTCAGAAATTTTGGTGATGCACCTGCAAGAAATAGTATTTGAAGCAAAAGAGAGCTTCAAGAGGCAATTCAAAACACATTTGAGCCTAACATGCTTCCTATGCAAAAGAATCTTATACACAAATGAATTCATGAAGAGCAAAGTGGCAAGCATAAGAGGATAAAACACGAGTAACTTAAAGATTCTCAACATAAAGAGGGGAAACTTAATATTATTAAGATGCATATAACCATATTTCCCTCTCTCATAATAACTTTCAGTAGCATCATTGATAAAATCCACAATATACCCGTCACTTAAAACATTCTTATCATGGTTCATATGCATAGAAGTATCATTAATTTTGGCATAAGAAGAGTTATTCTCATTAATAGTAATTGGAGCAAGATTATTATCAAGAATTTGAACATGGTAAACAAGTTGCATATTAAAAGAATTGTTTTTGGCAAGCCCATCATAACTATGACAAGTTTCATAAGGATAATTGTAGCATGTGTCATATACATCTCTACAGCAATTATCTAAACCTGAATATGTAATATCATCATTTTCACTAAAAGTAGAAGTCTCAAATATAGGATCTTCAAGCACAACATCCCCAAGCTTAGGGCTTTCAATATCATCGTTTAAGGGGACATGAATAATGCTATCATCATTACTTTCATAATCAGTACCAAAGAGATTTCCAATATCAAAGGTAGTGTGCTCATTCAAATCATGATCGCTAATGTATGTAAAGGGCATAGGAAGATCATCGTATTCAGATTCATTATCATAATAATCATTAGGAGCAACATACTTACGGTTACCTAGCGTTATCTCATTCACGCGGGGATACGCCGTTACCTCTTTCTTTTTATTCTCCTTCTTCTTCTTCTTCTTCTTCTTCGTTCCCTTCTTCTTCTTCTTCTTCTCTTCCTTCTCCTCATTCCCTTCTTTAGGAGGAAGAGGCTTGAAGGGTGGCTTGTCCGCATAACCTGATTTACTTTTAGAAACAATAGAAGAAACTTGGGAGGATCCCTCCTTTTCATTAATTAGTTGAAAACACACAGCGGTCCTATCATATTTTGGCAAGGTGTCATCTTCTAAAATATTCTGTATGTAAGTATTTGTATGGCAATTATTAATGCAGTAAGAAAGACAACCATGCAGGACATCATCAATATCAAGATCGTTAATATTTAACAAAGAAATTTTTCTTGATAACTCTTCACACTTCAAAAATAAGGTAAGTTCATCATGCTGATTAGGAGTAATTTCATCATCACAATACAAATTTGCAGCACTCATGGGGTTTGAATTATCATTGGAGGAACATTGAAAATTAAAATGACCAACTCTATGGCAAAGTTCACAAATAAAAGGATAGAGGGCACACACTTTTTCTCCAAGATCATCTAGAGCTCTAGACCACTTTCTAGTTTTTTCATTTCTGTGATGGATACAATATTCATCTTCTATTTGATTAATTCCACAAGGTCTATGTATTCCACAAAAATTAACATGCTTATAGGAAATAGCATTCTTAGGAGTTTGAGCATGCTTATTGCAATCATTAACAACAATTTCATTTTTCATGCAAGCCTCTTTAAAAGGTTCATGATACTTATCAAAATTCTTTTTAGGCAATTCTAAATGAGAAGCAAAGGCTTTATAAAGATTTGCAGCAACTTGAGAGTCAAGACCATAAGTAGCACTCATATTTCGAAATTTATCGGTATTCATAAAAGTTTCAATGCATTCATAATCATAGTTTATACCTGACTCTTTACCTTTGTCGTTCTCCCAATCTTCAGCGTTCTCCTTAATCCGATCAAGAAGGTCCCTTTTAAATTCTTCTTTATTGCTCGTGAATGATCCAGAACAAGTAGTATCCAGCAAGGTCTTATCTTGAAAAGAAAGTCTTGCATAGAAATTATCAATGATGATATTACCTGGAAGCTCATGATTGGGGCATTTGAGCATTAAAGTCTTCAATCTCTCCCATGCTTGGGCAATACTCTCTCCATCATGAGGCCAAAAATTATATATATGGTTTCGATCTTTGTGAATTTCACTTGGAGGATAGAACTTGGAATAAAATAGAGGCACAATATCCTTCCAATCAAGAGAGTGCCCGTCCTTCAATAGTTTATACCAATGCGCCGCTTCACCAGATAGCGATATAGAGAATAGTTTCTTCTTCACTTCATCCATAGAGATACCTGCACACTTGAATAACCCGCATAATTCATGCAAAAACAGTAAATGATCTCCAGGATGGACAGTTCCATCCCCTTCATAGCGGTTATCCATAACACGTTCAATAATTTCCATAGGTATTTTATACGGAATACTTTCAGCAGGTGGATTTAAAATATCAGAAGCATCATTAAAGTTATCGCATATGGGAGATAAAGCATTATCAGAACAAAATATTTCTTCCAAAGCGGAGGAGCTAAAAAGATTATTTTTAGGTAAACCAGCTTCCCCAAGCTTAGACTTCTTCATAGCATTAGCAGTAATTGCATTCATACTAATAACATTGCTACTATCATGTAAATAAGGTTCCATAGGTTTTTTAATTTTCGCATCAAACCATCCATGTCTTAAATCAGGAAATAGAATAAGAAGCTCACTAATTTTTTTGTTGTTTTCCATTATGCCTAACTAGTGAAAAATAAAAACAAGAAACAAAAAGATGTAATTGCAGAGTCTAAAGGAAATAGCTTCGAGTACACACACAATGGCGCCAGAAAAGTACTGTTACTGGAACCGGAGTGTGAGTACCTTTTACCTTTCCTCCCCGGCAACGGCGCCAGAAAAGTGCTTGATGTCTACGGGTGCTTCTATTCTTGTAGACAGTGTTGGGCCTCCAAGTGCAGAGGTTTGTAGAACAGCAGCAAGTTTCCCTTAAGTGGATTACCCAAGGTTTATCGAACTCGGGGAGGAAGAGGTCAAAGATATCCCTCTCAAGCAACCCTGTAATCACAAAGCAAGAAGTCTCTTGTGTCCCCAACACACCAAATACACTTGTCAGGTGTATAGGTGCACTAGTTCGGCGAAGAGATAGTGAAATACAAGTAATATGGATGTATATGAGTGGTAATAGCAATCTGAATAAAATATGGCAGCGAGTAAACATGCAACAAAACAGTAAACAAACGGAGATTCGATGCTTGGAAGCAAGGCCTAGGGATCCTGCTTTCACTAGTGGACACTCTCAACAATGATCACATAATAGGACTACTCTACACTCTTTTGTTGGATGATGAACGCATTGCGTAGGGTTACACGAACCCTCAATGCCGGAGTTAACAAGCTCCACAATGCAATGTTCATGTTTAAATAACCTTAGAGTGCAAGATAGATCAACATAATTACACCAAGAACTAACATAGCATGCACACTGTCACCATCATGCATATGTAGGAGGAATAATACACATCAATACCATCATAGCAATAATTAACTTCATAATCTACAAGAGATCATAATCATAGCCTATGCCAAGTACTCACACGGTGCACACACTATCACCATTACACACATGGAGGAGGAATAGAGTACTTTAATAACATCACTAGAGTAGCACATAGACGATATTCAACTAGATCACATAAAGAGAGAGATGAACCACATAGCTACAGCGGAGCCCTCAGCCCCGGGGGTGAATTACTCCCTCCTCATCATGGAGGCAGCGATGGCGGTGAAGATGGCGGTGGAGACGGCGGTGGAGACGGCTCCGGGGGCAATTCCCCGTCCGGCAGGGTGCCGAACAGAGTTCTGTCCCCCGAATCTTGATTTCGCGATGGCGGCGGCTCTGGAAGGTTTTCTCCGTATCGTGGTCTCTGGCGGTGTTTTTAGGTCGGGGAGGCTTAAATAGGCGCCGAGAGGGAGTCGGAGGGGCCACGGGGTGCCCACACCCTAGGCGCCCCCCCCGCGCGCGGGGTGTGGTGTGGGGCCCCCGGCTCCCCTCTCGTCCCTCCGTGCTCGGAAGCTTCCGGGAAAATAGGAATTTGGGCGGTGATTTCGTCCGATTCGAGAATATTTCGTTACTAGGATTTCTGAAACCAAAAACAGCAAAAAGCAACTGGCCTTCGGCATCTCGTCAATAGGTTAGTTCCGGAAACGCATAATAATGACATATAATGTGTATAAAACATGTAGATATCATCAATAAAGTGGCATGGAACATAAGAAATTATCGATACGTTGGAGACATCACTTTACAATAGTATTGATCAAGATTATGATAGCATGTCACTTCAGAAATTATCCTTGTTATCGTTTACCTACTCGAGGCGAGTAGGAACTAAGCTGGGGATGCTTGATACGTCTCAAACGTATCTATAATTTCTTATGTTCCATGCTACTTTTATGATGATACTCACATGTTTTATACGCATTATATGTCATTATTATGCATTTTCCGGCACTAACCTATTGACGAGATGCCGAAGAGCCGAGTTGTTTTGCTATTTTTGGTTTCAGAAATCCTACAAAGGAAATATTCTCGGAATTGGACGAAATCAACGCCTGTGGTCTTATTTTTCCACGAATCTTCCAAGACCGAAAGGATCACAAAGTGGGGCGACGAGGCGCCGCCACACTAGGCGCGCGGCCAGGGCTAGGCCGCGCCGCCCTAGCGTGTGGGGCCCTGTCAACCCTCCGACTCCGCCCTTCCGCCTACTTAAAGCCTTCGTCGCGAAACCCTCTCTGAGAGCCACGATACGGAAAACCTTCCAGAGATGCCGCCGCCGCCAATCCCATCTCGGGGGATTCAGGAGATCGCCTCCGGCACCCTGCCGGAATCATCTCCCGGAGGCCTCTTCATCGCCATGATCGCCTCCGGATCGATGTGTGAGTAGTTCACCCCTGGACTATGGGTCCATAGCAGTAGCTAGATGGTTGTCTTCTCCTCATTGTGCTATCATGTTAGATCTTGTGAGCTGCCTATCATGATCAAGATCATCTATTTGTAATGCTACATGTTGTGTTTGTTGGGATCCGATGAATATTGAATACTATGTCAAGTTGATTATCAATCTATCATATATGTTGTTTATGTTCTTGCATGCTCTCCGTTGCTAGTAGAGGCTCTGGCCAAGTTGATACTTGTAACTCCAAGAGGGAGTAATTATGCTCGATAGTGGGTTCATGCCTCCATTGAATCTGGGACAGTGACAGAAAGTTCTAAGGTTGTGGATGTGCTGTTGCCACTAGGGATAAAACATCGATGCTTTGTCTAAGGATATTTGTGTTGATTACATTACGCACCATACTTAACGCAATTGTCTGTTGTTTGCAACTTAATACTGGAAGGGGTTCGGATGATAACTTGAAAGTGGACTTTTTAGGCATAGATGCATGCTGGATAGCGGTCTATGTACTTTGTCGTAATGCCCTGATTAAATCTCATAGTACTCATCATGATATATGTATGTGCATTGTTATGCCTTCTTTATTTGTCAATTGCCCAACTGTAATTTGTTCACCCAACATGCTATTTATCTTATGGGAGAGACACCACTAGTGAACTGTGGACCCCGGTCCATTCTTTACATCTGAAATACAATCTACTGCAATTGTTCTTTACTGTTCTTCAAACAAACATCATCATCCACACTATACATCTAATCCTTTGTTTTCAGCAAGCCGGTGAGATTGACAACCTCACTGTTAAGTTGGGGCAAAGTACTTTGATTGTGTTGTGCAGGTTCCACGTTGGCGCCAGAATCCCTGGTGTTGCGCCGCACTACACTCCGTCACCAACAACCTTCACATGTTCCTTGACTCCTAGGTTCGATAACCTTGGTTTCTTCCGAGGGAAAACTTGCTACTGTACGCATCACACCTTCCTCTTGGGGTTGGACGTGTGTACTTGCACGCATCAGCGGGATAGAAGAAGAAGGTCTGAACTGAGAGGAAGTTCGATCTTATTTTCATAAGATTGTTGAACACTACTTTCAGAAGGATGTCAGACCAGAAGCCGAGGTTCATACCTCGAGGAAGTAATAATTGGACTATAACTTGAGAAAGTGAGTAATATTTACTCAGAAGTACGAAAGCTCAAGTAAGTCAAGCATAAAGAAGTTGGACGAAGAAAATACCATAGACCAAATACAGCTCAAGAAGGCCAAAGACCGAAGGAGATTGACCATACCAAAACTAAAGTCCATTTGAAAGATTCCTTTCATGGAACCTAAAGGAACCAAAATAGTTATAGGTATCAACTATAATCCATGATTGGATAGACTAAATGAGTCTAATCCATTCTTAGGGAAATAAATTGTCAAGACCATTCCTATGGTAAGTACCTTACTAAGTACCATTATTGCAGTTTTGGTAGTAAGGGAAAACAAAGACCTATTTTACCAATTAGGAGTATGCCATCCAATAAGTCATCAATTAAGACTATCAGCACAAGAATAAGTCCCAATCATTAAATCTTATATGAGAAAGGAAACACACTTATAGCATTGGAATAAATCATAGAACTAAAGTAAGAAGTCCATGTTCTGAGGAAAACACTAATGGATTCCAGGAAGAATCTGGACAAGGGATATACTCAATTATATCCAGTGAGATCACCATGGAATTCGAGAAAAGATGTAGTCTGCACAAGTCAGATCCACGCTCCGAAACGTGAGAGAGATCAAACTTCGAGGACGAAGTTTAGTTTAAGGGGTAGAGATTGTAATATTCCAGTATTTGGGGTTACAAAAATAGAGGAAACAGATGTGTGCATTGCATTCATGCATAGAAAATCTGGGGAATTTTCGCGCTTTAAAGTAAAAAAGGTCACAGTAACTGAAGTTTCACTTGACCTTGGTGGAATTGAAGTAGCTCATCAAGTCAAGCGCTATAAACCTCAATGTGACTCTGTTAAAACCTTGTTTTGGGTAGAGATGATTTGATCTAAAGGGTTAGATCAAATGGAACTAAAACCAACACAATAACATATTAATCAAGGATCAATTAATTGATCTTATTAAAGATCATAATATGGTATTATTTGCCATAACATATGAACATATATTCAATGGTAAATCAAGTAACAATAAAATGAAGAAACCATTCTTCACTTATCTTTTCCATGTCTTAAAGGTATTCATTTTACTTCATTCCTGGAAACATGACAAGGAGATCAACTCTAGAAATATATATTCTTCTCTATTCCAAATTATTATACATCAAACCTAGAGAGGTGAGAGTTCTATATTATTTATTAGAGAAGCAATGACAAACTTTGAGCTAAACCTTGGATATACACCCATGTAAACAAAACATCATCTTAAGAACATAACCTTAGGATACTATTCAAGACCATCCCTAGAGAGAGAACCATTTATGTTAAACATAGATATTGATGATCACATCATTCTCTATGGAGCCTAATCTTAGGATGGTATTAAAATCCTTCCCAAATGAGAGAGACCATTCATACCAATCTTAGCTTTACCTATTTAAGAATAAAGGACAATCATTGAACTAGAGTATTAGGAGTACACCATAAACCCTAGAATAAACCATTCCTATATAAGAGAGCACAAGCTATGGTGTTACACTCAAGAAAGTTAAGCCAACACTTGATTGTGAGGGAGAGAACTATCCATATACCCAAATGATTATATCAACATTGTTTAAGTAAAACCCTAACAGAATATCTCAGGCATTCTCCTGGGATATAAACTATAGAGGCAACCATAGTAGTTCCATCCTAGAAAGTAAAATAGAAGTGCTATACCCTAGTTGATCAAGACAATGCTTGATCATGGAAGTGAGAACCCATTTCATGAGAGATAACTTAGGAAGCCAAACCTTGATCATTATAAATTAAGTAATGATCATAAGCCCTTAGAATTTGAGGTAGAAGATATTAAGAACAAGTTGATCATGCCTAAACCATGATCATGCTCTTGAGGTATGTGAGGATAAGTTAAATCCTAATAGGATAAGTAGATATCATTCACCACATGAAATTAGAGGGAGATCACTAGTAAGCAACCCTAGGCTTATATCCAACCTTAACTTGTGGATCACTTGGTAATCATAAGTAGAATCCTACCACATCTATATTTCATTTATTCATCAATTAAAGAACCTAAGAAAACCTTAGAGTCAAACTCTATACTTATATGGTGAGAGAACCATTCATTCTTATAACCAAAGTTAACTATAAAAAGAACCATAACCACTTTAGATACTTTATTGATAAATTGAAGATAGTAATAGAAATAAATTGGGAGAAGACAAAACCAATTCTCAAAGTCCTTAGTAACTAAAGGAGAACATCAACTATTAAGCAAGTAACCACCTTATTATGGATAGGGGAGACTAAACCCGTATTGGTGCATCATTTGGGTGATCACCAATACAACCTAGTTCACACTTGAGCTCCAAACCATAAGCTATTAGGTGAATAGAATTATAGCCCTAAAATTGCTCACTAGCTGTAACTCATGCTTCAAATGTTGAATATAAGAATAACCTAGTGCTAAACCATATGATTAAAACCATATATGTAATGATCAACCATCTATCTTTGTAACCAAGATCAATCATGATGGAACCCATACCTACTTAGATACTTTCAAGGATAATGATAAGATTAACCTTAATAAGGTGGTTATCATAGAAATTATAAAACCCTAAAATCTTGGTGCTCTAATAAAGTCATGTACAATGTGACCCATTTCCCAAATAGAAACCAAGTCCTAATACAACCTCTGAAATACTTTAAGTTGAAAGTAGCAACTCCAATACTTTCAAATAGATTAGATTCACAAGAAAAATGGAAATTAAAATGAGAACATAAAATCATGCTTAATTAAAATTGCAATAAATGTTCATATATATTAAATGCTCATTCAAAAACAATTCAGTATTAAAATGATCTTCTTATTAGTCCTCACGAGATTCCAATTGTTAAACATCTGCAAAATAGAATGATTCAAATTTGAATTAAAAACAGAATTCAAAATAGGAATGCAAAACAGAAAATAAATAAAAGAGAAAAAGAAGAAAAGCCTCACCGGACCTTACCTGAGCAGCCCATAGTGCAGCCCAGCAGCACGGCCCAAACCGCAGCCCACAAGCCAGCCCAGCAACCCACCGTACCCCTTCGTGAAATATCAACGAGGGAGGGGGTCGTCCTCATCCTCTCCTCGCGCATGGTCGACAGCACGAAGCCGTGCTCGGCTTCGTCTCATCGCTGGCGGCTCCTCCTCGACCGAAGGCGTGACGAGGCGCGTCCTGGCACCGTATAAAGCCCCGCGACGAACCCTAGCCCCAGTTCTTTTCCCTCTGCTCGATTTTTCCCATTCCTACCGAAACCCTAGCCGCTCAGACGTCGACCATCGCCGCGTTCGGTGCATCCCCAAGCCTCGCCGTGACCACCAACGTGACCGCCATCCTCGACTTGCTCCTCCTGCAGAAGGAATCGGCTGGAGCAGCACGTAGCGCCGTCACCGAGCTCAACTCTCCGACGGCCGGCGCCATGAAATCCGACGAACCATACCTCCATCGACCTCGCCGACATGCCCGTCGTGCTCACGGTGAGCTCACGCATCTCCTGAGCCTCCTATTGCATCAAATCGTCGCCCGTAGTCTCCTAGCCGCGTGTGCCCGTGTCCGCCGCCGTTTGGCCTCGCCGCGAGTGAGCTCCGGCGACCATTTAGGAGCGGCGCTGCACCATTGTGTTCACCGCGGC
The DNA here is from genome assembly GCA_030979885.1 of Lolium multiflorum. NCBI lineage: Eukaryota > Viridiplantae > Streptophyta > Magnoliopsida > Poales > Poaceae > Lolium > Lolium multiflorum. Next base: position 345,506,686 of record CM061750.1, on the reverse strand, counting down.
GAGCTGATTCGATTGGAGGGGGTAATCCATCCGCGCGAGCCCGGGAACGGCGGCGCGTCGCCACATCCCGCCGGCAGCGAGCTTCCATGCCACCTCGGTGATTTTGACCTCGGTCAAAGCCACCGTGGCAGGTGATCCAGGAGCCCACCAGTCATAGATGGGTATGTTCTGTCCGGTGGCTTTAGCATATTTCGTTTTATTTCAAAACTCAATAATATCTGCAACTTCAAATAATTATAGGAAATTCGTTTTAACTCAGAAAAATACAAATGAGATATCAAAATGCTCCTAAAAATATAATATATTCAATAAAAATATAATATGAAATTTTTATTTTTAATAAAAATCTAATTGTTTATTAATTCTTATTTAAGCATTTCCTTTTATTCTTAATTGAATTAAAATTCAATAATTAGGAAAATTCTCCAAATTAAATAAAACCAGTAAAGAAATAAAGAAAACATTAAAACTAATTTTATTTATTTATTTTGTTAAATCCTTATTAGAAGGATTTAAACCCTAATTAATAATTACCTTAATTATTGAATTCTTTAAAAATAATAAAAGGACAAATCCAATATTATTTTTATTTCAAAGTTATTAATAAATTCAACTTTATTAATGAAGTTATTAATCCAAGAATTATAGGATAATTAGGAAACCCTAGTTCCTTTATAAACAAAGTGATAACCTCATAATTTTATGTGATTCCTAAAACCCTAATCCAAATAGGAACCCTAGCTTCATTAATCAATATGAACCCTAAATGGTTCCCAAACCTAAACCCCAAGTTAACATGTGATCATGCTACTCCAATAGTAGTCATAAAACCATGATAGCAACTAAATAATTGCCATGACCACATAAAATGTAGAAAACCTATCATTAATAAGATGGGTATCCCATGTGTTCATCTGCATCAGACCTAGATGATCTAATAGGGTTAACCAAGTGTAAACCCTAGTTCATATCCTTAGAGACAACAACCCTATTTATCCCTATTTAGCATCACACCATGGTGATGAACCCTAATAGCAATCATGCCAATATTGTGCATCAGATTCCATACACACTAAACCCTACTAATAATACCTACTTATGCACTATCCTATTTAGGAACCAACTATTCCTTATTTAGTGGATCAAATAACAAAACCCTAGACAACCTCAATCTTAACAGATATACTTCTTATTATTTAAGAAGTATGTTCTTCTAAAGTTATTCTTTTGAAGAAGATAAGGAGTAGCCATCAACCTGCTTAATAGGATCTATAAACCCTAGCCAGCTATCACCAATAAGATGAATCAACCTTGATAACAATCATGTATAAACAATTGCTTAGGATGCCTAGACTTAATTCAACCATACAAGCCCTAGTAGCTGTTGAATCCAACATTGTTGGGATCCACCTCATTCTTACTCCAGAAACCAATTGGAACCATAGGAACCCATAGAACCCACAATCCAATTATCATACTTATTCTTTATTAAAGAAAATGTTCTTCAAAAGTTATTCTTTTGAATTATATAATAAGTAATCATCAACCATGCACTATAGGACTTAAACTTGACAACTGCTCTTTACTTATTATACAACTATTATTCCTTGGTGTGTATGATTGTTACTATGCATTCTACCACTTGTTTATGATTCTAAGACAACAAAACTCTAATAAGAACCTTGTTTATGGAATCACTCTAAAAGTGTAACACATCCTAAGAGAATCATTTCAACTAACTAATCCTAAGTCATCGGGGTTAGGTCACGTTTAGAGCGACTTCATCTCATGCTTATGCATTATTGCATCCTTGCCAATCTTAATCGTCCTTACCGGACGATGAAGTTCTAGTAAACCGTGAAGGCTGACGGACATAGTTCTTCTGAATAAAAGCAACCTTTTGAAGAAATGATTATGAAAACCTGCATTGGTATTAGACTTTCTGTCTAATGCGTAGCTAGTGCATTAAACACCTCTTTCCTATAATGAACTTGTTGAGTACGCTCGTACTCATCCCATTCTTAAATCCCCTGCTTAGATATGGAGGCATCGAAGGAGGATCTACAGTGCAACTGGAAGGCCGAGGAGTCAACAACTACTTCAAGGGACAGGAACCTGTCAGAAGAGTCAAACACCACATCCAACAAGGATAAAACCTAGATTAGCCAATAGAAGGGAACTAGCTTCCCAAACCTAGCTCCTATTTAGCTAGAATCTATTCATAGCTTCTATAACTAGTAAATACTCTACAAATAGAGTTCGTGATAGGATTAGACTACGAGTCGTTCTTTGGAGTTTATTTGCAGATTTACCTCATTGTAAAGTAGGAGGCTGTGCTGATCTTATGTAACAGAGTCTGTATGTAATTCTATAGACATGCCTTGGACCCGCATATGTTTCTGTTGTACCACTCTGAGCGATATAATACTAGTGGAACGGTGTTTCATTGGTGTTATATCGGACTTGCATGCACCGGCGTGCTCCGGGTCACCACGGCGTCCCTGGACGAGCGGCGCGGCTCCTCCTCCATGGCCTTTGGCAATGGATGGTGGCGGCGGCTGTTGGATCTTGTGCATGCCAGATCCATCGTCGGTTCACTGGCGACGCGAGGAAGGGGCCGAAGATTTGCGGGGCGGATGGTGGTTGCGGCGACCCAACGAGTCCTCCTTCATCGTCGTTGGGTGGCGGATGGCGGCGTGGGGGCCTATTCCACTACTTCAAGATTGAAGGTGGTGGTCCTAGGGTTCTTCTTCTGCAAAGATGAAGACCTACCGGATGCCGATCCTTTTTCATCTAGCCGGAGTGTTGAGTTTCGGAAGGCTCGCCAGCGAATGGAACAACGCATCTTTTGCCTGGAGTTTGTGGATCGGGTGGTATTCGGCCGTACGCACAAATGCTTTTATTCCGACCGTATGGTTCTAGAGGAAGCGCCGTGGAGCTCTTTTCTGTGTTGACATCAAGTGACATTGGGTCCATGGTGAAGTTAGAAGAAGAGAATATCATGAAGGCCGGATGGGAGGACTAGCTAAGGGAGGTTCAAGTCTCCGTTGTTGAGGGACTTGCTTGATGTTCCGGGCTTCACAGAGTGGTATGAAAGTTGAGGCAACAACACATGTGAAGTTCAAAGTCCTACCTTTCAGGTGAAAACACAAGATCTGGCCTTAACTAGTTGTGTCGACAATGACCTTGTTGGAGGCATTGATTTGAGAGTGGAGACTATCTTCGGGTGAAAACCTAAAATCTTTGGTTGGCGACGACGGTGCTGAATGTTTCCTTCTTGAGGCGTCGCTTTTGGAGAGTCTGTATTTCATGTGTTGTCTTGGTGGTGGATGTATTGCTATTGTTAGGCCGAGATCGTAGCGGGACTTTTATTTCTTAGTTTTCTTTTCTCTTTTTGGTTGTGTGCATCCATACCTGCCATTAGGGTGTTGCATTGTTGAAGAGGCTGGATGTAATTGGTATCTTTTGATATTAATATATTCTCTTTATCAGAAAAAAAACTGAGTACCTTGTACTCGTTAGTACGAGAATATCATGGGATGAAACCCATTTGCCATAATTATGAGGGTACCAAATTGTCATCTCTTGAAGCCAGGTCCTCCCTCTTATTTGAGGGACGATTACAACATATACTGATCCCTAGACACAGCTATGAGTCACTAATTGAAAGTGTTATGACATGGAACTCCAATGTGGGTGGATTACAGTCCGGTAGAGAGATCACTCATGAGTGAAGGTTCCTCTACTAGGGTGTGCAAGCAAAATGTTTTTATCGATTACTCAACTTTGCATGCACCTTGTATTGTGGGGTTGATGTGACGAGTTCATCGAATCTTGTGAGTAAAGTGAACAATCTCTGTAGAGTTTCAAACTGTTTGAATAGCCATGTACATGGTGGCGAACAATTAATAAGGCCGCATTAAACTTAAAAATAAGTTTTTTTAGAAATGTACGTTTTGAAAATGTAGATGTTAGAATCATACAGTGGTTGTGCTACGATGGTTGATGATAGAATGTTTGAAGAAGGGGTGTTACTCATGAGGGACATGAACCCTGATGTTATATATGACCAAATTGAAAATAGATTATGGTTTTTTTAAAAACATGTTTTCGCTGGATTTCAAATCTATCTTATGTTATATCTACATGAGAAACTAATCTTTAGTCAACAAATGAAACATAGTATAGCAACCCTTCCTCTAGAGTAAGTCATACAAAAGTATACTCTTATACCTATTTGTGGATAGATTGCGGGTACATTCAAACATCATCACCTAGCTTATTAACTTGTTTAGACATGGAAGCGTGGAATCTGCATGGAAGACGTGTACACCGACGTCTTTGTGAACTAGGATGTTTTCCAGTCACGTGTTTTTTTCGAAATGGGGGATATTACCCTAGCCTCTGCATCAAAATGGCGCACACCCATTTTTATTAATAATCCTTAAGTATCCAGATTCAAACTTTTATACAAAAGTTGAAGTTATGCACACTAACAACCTGATCATGGGATTGTTGTAGTATGCATAATGGGTATTTCTGGCAGCTAGCCCTGGATCCTCACATATATGCATGAGTCTATATGTATTTACATGTGATTATATTTCGATACAAGTGCGGAGCGGGCATACATTGCATGTTTATTACACGGCCACAAAGATATATAGGATACACTTGATCATGAAGGTGAACCAACGAACAACCAATGACAATGGGGACAAACCTCTTGCATAAACCTTTTATAATATATTGTTTCCTTACATCTTAAGATATACAATAAACACTAGATACTTCTATGAAAATACTTGTTAGATTAGAAACTTTCGAACTCTATAAAAGATAGTTAAGGAAATTGAAATAGAAACAAACACAGAAATGCATGTATAATTCATCCAAGTGTCGTACTTCAGTATGTATATACATGCAATTTGATTTTGCGCTTACTATTTTAGATCTATTTGAGAGGATTTGTCACATGAAAAAATTGAGTAGTTCCACCAGCTCATCATGGAAAAAAGGAACAAAGGTGAGATCGATATTTAATTGCATAGTACAACTAACCAATGTGTGGGAATACCCATCTCAAAATATAATCAAACTAATATATAGATAACCGAAGTTGAAAGAAATGCCATAAAAATATCATTTCGAAATCAAACTCAATTATAATTTATGTTTATTTTTTAATTACATGTGTTAGTATGTAAAATCAATAATACCATGTTATTTATTTATCAACACTGCCATATAATTTACTGTGATAAATGTATTAAAATTAAATTAACTAGTTGAAATCATATGTTGGTACAAAAAAATTATAAATAAATAAAAAAGTTCACTATAAACAAGAAATGACCTTTTGGTTGAACTTGTCTCTAGCCCATATGTTGCTAGTATCGATTGTGGACATAAGGGGGAGAATAATTGTATGAGATGAACAATAGTAGATAGGGCACAAAGTGGATGGCATCAATCATAGCGCTGAATGATAACATAAGTGTAATCACAAATTTATTAAATTAGGGAATTAGGGAATTCATTTGACAAATATGAAGTTTTGAAGAGTCCTTTCGAAGGACGGTAATCAAATTGTAGATTTATTTCGGGATATGAATTATAATAAGCTCACTTGTTGAAAGAATGTTACACAATACAAACAATATTATCTTGAATGCATATGAGTTTATAAATATTACTTATAAAATTACATATGGTGATATTGGAAAGGATAAGGGACAAAATGGTATCCCGTCATGAAATTTTGACCAAAATACGTGTATTGATATAGTTGAAAGGATTTTTTCTTAAATTGAATTTATAAGTAATAATTGATTTCTATATATCATTAATAGTTTGTGCCTTGATGAAATATTTAAAAGAGTTTAAATATTCATTTGGAGGACAAAACGATATGAAAGTAAGTGGGAGGTAGATTGGGCTAGAGCAGTCTTGTCTTTTGGTACTTCGGCTAGGCTCTAAAATGGAATTCGCGTGAAGTAGTTTGTTTGAGAGAGAGGGGTTCGACAAGGGGATACTTTATCCCCTATTTATTATCTGTTTGGGTTTAACTGATTACAATCGAATGTTAATGAGCTTTTGCAGCAAGGTCTCTCTCACTACTCCAATCGCCACCCACGATAAAGACTTTCCTGTTTGTGCAGTACGCAGATAACCTACTTCTCTTCATGCCAGATGGCTTTTTACTTGAGAAGTTCTCTTAATTTATCCACAGATCTGAAAATCCACTACGGTAAATCTCAAATGGTTCCTATAAATGTTCCTGATGATGTTATTGCTCAGCTTTCTGCTGAGTTTGGCTACCAAATAGGTATGATGCCTTTTACCTACCTACGTATCCCTCTTGGCACCAGTCGGCTTTGTATTCATGACCTTATTCGTTTGGTTTGTCGGTTGGATCATAGGTGGCATCTAGCTCCAGTTTCTTGTCCAATGGTGCTCACTTATAGTTAATCAATTTGACCCTTGCTTCCATGCCTCTCCATTTTATATGTTCTATCCAGCTACCTCCCGGTTTTACATATCAACCTAATAGAATCCTAAGATAACTTTTGTGGGGAGATAAGGTGGATACACAAAAACAATCGTTGGATGCATGGGAAATGGTATGCAAACCTAAAAATTGTGGAGGCATTGGCATTGTAAATTTCCAAAAGCAAAATTCAGCTCCTCTTATTACCACACCTAGAAAAGTTTCATAATCATCAAGATATCCCCAGGTTGAACTTGGAATCATATTATGAGCTGCAAGTCATGCATGTAGAAAATGTGTGTGGTTCCTTTTGGTGGTGTTATGTGTTCTTAAATTAGTGGATAATTTTAGAGAGTTGCAGCTGTTCAGCAAAAGCACCAGTTTTTTTGGGTCAGATAATTAGAGTTTGAATGGTTCCAATCAGCCCTTGAAGTTCAAGTTTACTCTGTTGTTTGTGTATGCTTTAGAAGATAATCTTTCTACAGCTAAAGTGATGGCAACAAGCGATATTACAAATTTATTTCAGCTACCTTTATCCCGTTTAGCATATGATGACCATGGAATCATGTTGCAAGTGTTGCAGGATAACCCCCTCATGGATAATGAGGATGTTTGAGACTATTGTTGGGGGAGAGGTATACCTCAGTTGCTTTTTATAAACACACACACACACACGCACGCACCCACCCACCCACCCCCTCCCCGCGCACACACACACACATTCAAAGTGTGATTTTGACAACCAAAAGTTGTTTTGGGCAGCCTTTGTTTATGGAGGTTTAGATAACGACTTGTTGGATTATATGGTTGTTGGGAAATACAAAATTCTTTAGGTGCGAAAGGCCTACTTTTACAAAGTGCAAGGCCAAGTTCATTCATGAAATTACCTTTCTTCAATATCGAATCAATGCTAAGCATTGGGCTAGATTTTTGGCTTGGGTTGCTTCCCCAGTCAGAGGTTCTTAAGTTTGTTTGATTTATCTAGTTAGTATAGTTTAGCTCTTTTGCTTTGGGGGATCCCCTTGATTTTTATATGGTCCCCTTTTGAGTGAAAAAAAAAATTGTGGGCCTTATGCCGAGATAGTGGAAAATAATAGACACTTCAGAGAAAAGTGTGGCAAATTGTAAAATCCCCCTCTTATGACTCACAGTCCATTTAAAAAAGAACCGGGAGCTTAAAAACTCTAAAACATTATTTGTGATTGACATAAAAGTTGTGAAAAGGGGCTTATAAAAAAATGTGGAAAGCATAATGTTGGAAGGTCATGTTTATAGAATGTCTAAAATAAAGTTTGCAAGAATTAATTTAGTGTAAATTAATGAGCAAAGGGCAGATATATGTGATATACCTAAATGGAGTTTTAGCCATTAAAACACCATGCATAGTCCTAGATTTGGATTATGAAATTGTAGTTAAAATATCTTGATGATTTATAACCGCTTCTACTGTTGTGAGAAATTAATGTTATCTTATACATAAAAAATGATCACAATGCCTCTAGCTTAAAATCCATTTAAATGTAAAATTATAAGGAGGTAGATAGAAGAAATTCCGCGAGGTGCATCAAAATTGATCTCTATAACATAGGTGTCTTTTGTTGTTGTTCACATAACAATAACAAACAAAAGTTTGAATGTTTTGTTTGTTGAGACAAACAAGGTTGTGTTCTTAATATTATGTCCATTATGTGGTATAATTTTATTCATCCTCGGAAATCGAACAAGTTAAAAACATCGGGTTTCAATTGTTATAAGTACATCATGAACAAGGGCATGCGAGCTATGAAAACTGTCATAAGGGTATGAGTGTTATGTCTGATGACGAAGTATGGACCACATCGGAAGTATGGAAGACACTGAAATTTAAAAGTGTGCTCATAAATATGTTTAACTAGATTATTGACTCAACTGCAAGGAGAAGACTGACGGAGTTATGCTCTAAAGGCAATAACAACAACAAAAACAACAACAACAACAACAATAATAATAATAATAATAATAATAATAATAATAATAATGTTATTTATTATATGCAACTCCATGTTTATTATTAAGTTGATCCTTTATGCTATAACTTATGTGTTCCTCAGATATGAGATTCAAAAAAAGTTCACAAGGACGTGTAGAGAGATGAACAAGAAAAAATTCCTAGTCATGCCTATAAATATGACTAGCTCATGTATTGTTCAATGGTAAAACTTTTCAGATCATGAGCATTATTATTGTAACAATGATGGCAATACTGACGAAATAATGCTGAATAGACTCAAGTCACTAATATGCTATGAAACATATTCGTCATTGTTAATACTTTTATCTTGTGAAAATCATTAGACCATGATAATATTCAGCGACCTCATATCAGAGGGTATTCTTTGATCTTATCAACCATCACTTCTATAAATGTGTGATATAAAAGTTAAGGTTTAGGTATACATGAATATATGTATGGAAGCTTAATAGTTCAAGAATGAGATTTGCTCCTCCTAACAAAGGAGAGATATGAACTAGGCTCTCTTGGTATTGTGATGTCAACTTATTGTCTGCGTAGACATATTGTAGTGCGATAATGATCAAATGGCATCATCAATATATATCAAACAAGAAAAGAAGGTTGATACTGGATCAAGGTTAACTGGTATCACGATCAAAGAGTTGATGCACGAAAATATCTAAGAGTCTCACATTGGGTTATCAGCATATCTTGAAGGAAAGGGAATACCATATGTTTTAACATCAAAGGTTCTTTTCATTATATCATCGAGTATACAAAGGAGCCATCAGGGACGTCTAGGCCCTGATGTTGGTTATTGATTCAAAGGAGCTCGGAGTCATGACTACGCATTAACGAACATGTCAGGTCACATGCTTAAGGTTGTTCGATCTATTGTGAAATTTCTTTTTTGTGATATGTGGTTGAGAGAACATGTTCACAATAGCTCCAAAAGATGCCAGAAGTGTTTTGGACATTTTATGAAAAAAGAGAGAAACTATCAGAATTATTTCGAGGTTTTCGAAAGAGAACCGAGGTATCATCGGAAGACTGGAGTTACCAAATATATAGAATATTTTTTGAAATTATTTCGATGAATTTTACATAGGAGAAACATAGATTCGGGGAAGGGGACCTTGGTGCAGTGGTAAAAGTTGTTGCCTTTTGACAAGGAGGTCATGGATTCAAGTCAGGGAAATAACCTCTTGCAAAAATTGCAAGGAAAGGCTCAGTACGATGATCCAATGCGGTCTAACCCATCCCCGGTGAGGAGAGAAGTGAGGGAGGGTGGCATGCTGGGCACCAACACCCACAAGGGCTCGGCCAAGGCTTGGCCCAAGTGGGCAGCCGGCCAGGCCCCATGGGGCCCAAGGCGCCCAAAACCAAGCCACTTCTAGACGGGGCCCGCCTTAGGGTTTGGCGTGGGTCAACACATGCGCTTGCTTAGGACATGAGGTTTCGGCCGCACCTTCCAGCCTGCCTATGGCGACATGACTAGGGTGCCTCCCTCCCCAAGACACCCCTCCTCCTGCCCCCTATATAAAGTGGAGGATTTCCCTCCTCCAATCTACACCTTTTCTGTGTGTGGTTTACTTTGTCCCGAGGTTAGCCGTGTCTCTCTCTCTCCTTTATCCACATACGTCGAAAGGCTACACCACTCTCGCCGCTAGAGCTAAGCCCTGGAGGCTGACGCCCTCGCGGATGGTACCTCCATGTGTCTGGACTACACCTGATGGATCTTCAGTTTGATTCTCGGAAGCAAGGAAGAGATATTCTTGCGGCTGGGAGGATTCTGCCTAGCTGCAGGGATTGCTCGGATCATCACGGTCATCGAGCTGTTCCGCACTACTCGGTGAGTTACTTGATTCAATCACGCGATCGCATATACATAGTGTATAGATATTTTTTAGACAGAAGGCTCGAGCAGAGCCTGGCTTTAAATTAATAAAGCCTCAAGGGCCAGAGTACAAACAAGTCCCATCACACACACATATAGAAAGTTTTACAAGCAGTTCAACAGCTGCACCGTAGAAAGAGATAACACAAAGAGTCAGCTAGTGCCCCAACACATAGCTAAACCATAAAACTGGAGATACATGACCCAATGGAGAACTAGTCTTGGTCCCTGATGGTCGCATGAAGAGAGCGAATCCGGACGATCGTCCACTCCACCGCGTCGCGATCCTGCCTCCTAGCCACTGGCTTCCACACCTGCAGATAAATAGACATTTTGTATAACCCATCAGCAGGTTGCTTCGAGAAGATATCATCGATCCTAATGTGTTCCTAAGGTTCCATAGCATCCAAAAAAGCATGGCACACGCCATCCAAAGAACCCGCTTGTGGAGGACCCTAAAGATATCCGCAAAACAGGAGGGGTTCCACGTGCAGCCAAGCAGTTCCCTAACCGTGCTCTGCAGAAATTTGGCCGGGGGCCAGGAAAAGAAGATGTGATTATTATCCTCAACTTCCATGCAAAGGGCGCAAAATCCCGTCGAGGGTCCCCTGCGCCTCCGAATGATTTCATTAGACGATAGGCGCTTCCTGGCAAGCTGCCAAAGGAAGATCCGCACCTTCATCAGGACCGAGATCTGCCAGAGGTCGTTGAAGTGTTTGCTAGGGGTGCTTAGACAAAGCTTAAGGTAAAGCGAATGGACTGAGAACCTCCCGGAAGGTTCCAACGTCCACACCATAGCGTCCTGCCATTGGGAGGCAGGGGCACCGTGACCTCCCTGGACAGATTAGCCCATTCAATGTGCTCCCCAACACCCAATTCACGGCGGAAAAGAAGATGCCAACCCTCCTCCCGGCACGCCGCCTCCACCGAGGCCTCTTGATCGGCCGAGATAGCGAAAAGAGCAGGAAATCTAGTGCACAAGAGCCCCGACCCCTGCCACCGATACCGCCAAAAGCTTGCCGCCTTTCCTTTGTGCACCGAGTTCTTGCCCCCAGCCGGAACAGGGTTTTAAGCTTCTGGACAACATTCCAGAACTGCAAACCGGGGTGATGAGAATCCAATAGAAAATCCTTCTCTCTAAGGTATTTGTTTCGGATAATCTCCGCCCACAAACCCTGCTCCCCATCATACAGCCTCCAGATCCACTTGACCAAGAGACACATATTCATGAGCCTACTGTCTACAATCCCGAGCCCCCCAGGCTCTTTGGTTTGCACACCACCGACCACCGGACCCAGTGGTATTTTCTTTTGGTACTATTAGTTTCACAGAAGAAGCAAGTGATGTTTCTCCATAATACTATGCGTACCCTCTCCCAAGAGGAAAACTGCCATAGCATGGAGGGGTAGAGTAGACACGCAAGCGTTGATCAGAGTTAGTCTGGTAGCTGAGGACATCATCTTGCCCATCCACGGGTCAGCACGCTTGCCCACCTTGGCCGTCAGGGGACCCCAGTCCGCTGTTGTCAAAGCTCGGTCACTGGCCGGAAGGCCCATGTAGGTGAAGGGGAAGGACCCTTGCTTGTAGTTGAGCATATGGGCGATCCTGAGACCCCCTCATCTTCCAACCCAGGCACCATGACCTCACTTTTGTGGAAATTGATCCGGAGGCCCGACATGCTCTCAAAGCACATCAGAATGTATTTCAGGTTGGCCACTGCTAGATTCATCCTGTTGGATCATGATGATAGTGTCATCTGCGTATTGCAAATGGGCGACTCCCCCAAGAATCACGTGCGGGACGACACCTGCAATGTGGCCCGCTTCTCTAGCCTTATCCAGGATTACGGCTAGGGCATCTACGACGTAGTCAAAGAGGAGAGGGGAAAGAAGGTCTCCATGGCGCACCCCTCGGCCATTACGGAAGTAATTACCGATGTCTCTGTTAAAGGCGATAGCAGTCTGGCCCCTCGAGAGTCCGAGACCAAACCCATAGCACTGTGGACCCAGGCAGGTTCGAAGCCTTTGCCCAGTAACACCTCACAGAGGAAGGGCCAGATCACCCGATCATAGGCTTTCTCAAAATCTAACTTCTGGAAAGCTCCCCTAAGTTTCCTGCATTTAGATTCATGGATAACCTCTTGAAGAGATAGGACTCCCTCATGAATGTGTCGACCCGTGATAAACGCTGACTGCGATCTACTAATAGTTCTGTGTGCAACCGGAGAAAGCCAAATAGCATACCCCTTAGCGAAAAATTTGAAAATGATGTCAATCAATGCAATAGGTCTAAACTACTTAATGTCCTCCGCCCCGGGGACCTTAGGGATAAGCGAAAGAATGCCAAAATTGAGCCTAGAAATTTCCACTCTCCCTAGAGTGAAACCATTCGCGATGTCCAGGATCAAGGGCTTCACTAGGTACCAGAAACGCATGAAGAAAGCGATAGGGAAGCCATCTGGCCCTGGAGCCATATCAACTTTCATACTAGCCAGAACCGCTTCAATTTCTACCCTCGAGAAGGCAATCATGAGGTTATCATTTTCCTCACGGGACACACGCCCTGACGCGTGCCAGATGGTTGGATTAAGGTGAAAGAGGTTGTGATCCCCCTTGGTCCCCATAAGCACGCGATAGAAATCATAAATATGCGCCTGGAGGGCCAGGAGTTCAACAATGATCCACAAATCAATGTTCAGGCGAGTAATGGAACATTTACGCCGCCGCCCATTGGAAAAGGCATGGAAAAATGAAGTGTTGGCATCCCCCTTGGTTAGCCAATCCACCCGACTCCGCTGACGCCAATATTCTTCCTCCACCTTCGATAGATGGGTGGGTTGACTCTCCAGGTGCTAACAAAGGGCCCATCCCTCGTCATCCAGGCCCATAGAATCCGCCCTATGATGTCTACGCACGCTTCTATTCCTGTAGAGATGTTGGGCCTCCAAGAGCAGAGGTTTGTAGAACAGCAGCAAGTTTCCCTTAAGTGGATCACCCAAGGTTTATCGAACTCGGGGAGGAAGAGGTCAAAGATATCCCTCTCAAGCAACCCTGCAATCACGATACAAGAAGTCTCTTGTGTCCCCAACACTCCTAATACACTTGTCAGATGTATAGGTGCACTAGTTCGGCGAAGAGATAGTGAAATACAAATGGTATGAATGAATATGAGCGATAATGTGGCCGCGAGAAAAGTGCTTGCTGGCGTGGATTGATGGTAGTAATATTGCGGGAAGTAAAGATGCGGAAAACATAAACAAGCGATGATTGCGTATTGGAAACAAGGCCTAGGGATCCTACTTTCACTAGTGGACACTCTCAACATTGATCACATAATAAATAAATAACTTATCCTCACTTGTGCTACACATACTCTTGTTTGATAACAAACACCATTCATTGTGTAGGGCTACAAGAGCTCCCTCAAGCCGGAGTTAACAAGCGCCACAACATTCGGATTCATATTTAAGTAACCTTTAGAGCATAATAGATCTTTGCAATTTAAACCGAGTACTAACATAGCATACACACTGTCACCTTTACACTATGAAGGGGAATGAATCACATCAATACTATCATAGTAATAATTAACTCCATAACCTACAAGAGATTATGATTATAGCCTACGCCAAGAACTACACGATGCACACTGTCACCATTACACCGTGAAGGAGGAATAGACTACTTTAATAACATCACAAGAGTAGCACATAGACTAATAGTGATACAAAGCTCATATGAATCTCAATCATGTAAGGCAGCTCATGAGATCATTGTATTGAAGTACATAGGAGAGAGATTAACCACATAGCTACCGGTACAGCCCTTAGCCTCGAGGGAGAACTACTCCCTCCTCATGGAGAGCAGCGGCGTTGATGAAGATGGCGGTGGTGTCGATGGAGAAGCCTTCCGGGGGCACTTCCCCGTTCGGCGGCGTGCGGAACAGAGACTCCTGTCCCCAGATCTTGGCTTCGCGATGGCGGCGGCTCTGGAAGGTTTCTCGTACCGTGGCTTTTCCGTCTCGAAGATTTAGGTCGGGACCTTTAAATAGGCGAAGAGGCGAGTCGGAAGGCACGAGGCAACCACACAATAGGGCGTGGCCGGGGCCTGGGCGCGCACATGTGTGGGCCCCCAGAACTCCTGCGGCGGCTCTCGGGTGTTGGAAGCTTCGTGCAATTATAAGATGCTGGGCGTTGATTTCGTCCAATTCGAGAATATTTCCTTACTAGGATTTCTAAACCAAAAACAGCAGAAAACAACAGCTGGCACTTGGCATCTCGTCAATAGGTTAGTTCCGGAAAATGCATAATAATGACATAAAGTGTGAACAAAACATGTAGGTATTGTCATAAAACTAGCATGAAACATAAGAAATTATAGATACGTTGGAGATGTATCACCTACAGTCGAGGGCTTGAATATGAGCCAGAATCGGCGCCTTGAGATCACGGTTTTCCTTGCCGAGGTTGGCTCCCACAACCTTTCAAGAATTGTCTCAAACCCGCCGAGACGCGTTGCCACCGCTCAATGGGATCGGAACAGTTCCCCACCTCGGACATTAGGTCACGCCATTTAGCAGAGACTAACTCCCCAAAGTTAGGTCTCTCAAGCCACTCTTTCTCAAAAAAGAAACGAGGGCTCCGTCTCCTGAACTCCTCCCCGGAGCTGAGAATCAAGGGGGAGTGGTCGGGACCAATAATGGTATCCTCCACTAAAGAACAGAGAGGGAACTGATGGCGCGTGAAGCACATGTCCGTTGGGAACCCCAAGAGGAAGGTGTGATGCGTACAGCAGCAAGTTTTCCCTCAGTAAGAAACCAAGGTTATCGAACCAGTAGGAGATGAAGGCCACGTGAAGGTTGATGGTGAAGGAGTGTAGTGCGGCGTAACACCAGGGATTCCGGCGCCAACGTGGAACCTGCACAACACAATCAAAATACTTTGCCCCAACTTAACAGTGAGGTTGTCAATCTCACCGGCTTGCTGTAAACAAAGGATTAAACGTATGGTGTGGAGAATGATGTTTGCTTGCAAAGAACAACAGAGAACAATGATTGCGGTAGGTTGTATTTCAGATTTAAAAGAATGGACCGGGGTCCACAGGTTCACTAGTGGTGTCTCTCCAATAAGATAAATAACATGTTGGGTGAACAAATTACAGTTGGGCAATTGACAAATAGAGAGGGCATAACAATGCACATACATATCATGATGACTACTATGAGATTTACTTAGGGCATTACGACAAAGAACATAGACCGCTATCCGGCATGCATCTATGCCTAAAAAGTCCACCTTCGGGTTAGCATCCGCACCCCTTCCAATATTAAGTTGCAAACAACAGACAATTGCATTAAGTACTGTGCGTAATGTAAACAATACAAATATCCTTAGACAAAGCATTGATGTTTTATCCCTAGTGGCAACAGCACATCCACAACCTTAGGGGTTGCTGTCACTCCCAGATTCAATGGAGACATGAACCCACTATCGAGCATAAATACTCCCTCTTGGAGTCACAAGTATCAACTTGGCCAGAGCCTCTACTAGCAACGGAGAGCATGCAAGATCATAAACAACACATATATGATAGATCGATAATCAACTTGACATAGTATTCCATATTCATCGGATCCCAACAAACACAACATGTAGCATTACAAATAGATGATCTTGATCATGATAGGCAGCTCACAAGATCTAAACATGATAGCACAAGAGGAGAAGACCATCTAGCTACTGCTATGGACCCATAGTCCAAGGATGAACTACTCACGCATCGGTCCGGAGGCGGGCATGGTGATATAGAGCCCTCCGATGATGATTCCCCTCTCCGGCAGGGTGCCGGAGCGATCTTGAGAACCCCGAGATGGGGTTGACGACGGCGTCTCGGAACTTTTCTCGTATCGTGGCTCTCGGTACTAGGGTTTCGCGACGGAAGGATTATATGGCGAAGGGGCGAGTCGGGGGGACGTGAGGGGCCCACCCCATATGGCAGCGCGGCCAGGGGTGGGGCCGCACCCCCCTATGGTGTGGCCGCCTCGTTGCCCCTCTTCGTCTCCTCTTTGGTGTTCTGGAAGGCTCCGTGGAGAATAAGACCGTGGGCTTTTGTTTCGTCCAATTCCGAGAATATTTCCTGTGTAGGATTTACGAAACAAAAAACGAGAAAACTGGCGCTTCGGCATTTGTTAATAGGTTAGTACCGGAAAATGCACCAAAATGATGTAAAGTGTATATAAAACATGTGAGTATTGTCATAAAACTAGCATGGAACATAAGAAATTATAGATACGTTTGAGACGTATCAGAATAAAGACTCCCAATCTGCTGAAATGGAAATCCTGTCAAGCACACAACGAACCGGGTTCAATTGGCGGGTAGTCCACATATACCACGCCCAGTCCTACGGACTTCCCTATGGGCGAGGTTGGCGACACACTCATTGAAACGATGGACCCGAGGCCATCCAATATTGTCGTTGTTTTTGTCATCTAATCCCCTAATCATATTAAAGTCCCCTCCCACCACCAGAGTAAGAGGGCAAGCCCAAACGGCCAGTGAGAGCTCGCTAAGGAACTCAGGAGATCTGCGGTGATCCGTCGGCCCATACACGACAAACAAGGACCTATCCTTGGAAGTGTCAAGTTGCCGCACGTCAACATGGATGAAGAAGGTGCCCGAGTACCATCCTAGGACATCGAAAGCATCCTCGTTCACCCCCAGTAGCATCCCCCCAGATCGCCCCAACGCCGGGGTGTGATGCCAATCAAACTTGCCCAAGGGGTCAATACCCCTTAGGTCCGCATGCGAGAAGGACGACTTCATCGCCTCCTGAAGTCCTAGAAAGTGTATAGATCTCGAATGGTCACGCATGATGAAAATGTTTTGTTATACATGCATGTTTTGCTTCTGTCCAAACCGTAAGAGCATCTCCAGCCGTCTCCCCGACGAGTCCCCTGGCAGCCCTTTTTTCATCCGGACGGCGCTATTCGGCCCAGCCGCGTCCCTGGCTCCTCGTTTTCCCTCGGTTTTGGCCTTTAATCCATCCAGAGAGCCCAGGCCATCCCCGGCTTCCCGAGGCCCGGTCGGGGACTCCGGACGAAACAAAAACACGCAAAACGTCGAGCGGGCCCATGGTGTCGGTGATAGAAAGGGTAGTTCCCTCCATTTATTTCGTTATCCCTCCAAAATGCGCCGCATAGAACCATTTTTTCCGCCGAATTTCGGAGGAGCTACTGCCATTCCCCCACAGTTGCAGCTCCTCCTCTTCACTTCCACCACCATGCCGCCGAAGAAGATCGCTGCCGATGGCGCGTCGAAGGCGAGGAAGCCGCGGGCGCCAAAATAGAGGCCACCAGGCTGAACAAACGCAATGTGGGCGGAAGATGTGGAGCAGTGGCGGAACGAAACTCGCGGCAGGGCGGAGAGGGTGAAGAAGCTTAACGCAAAGAAGGTGGCGGCGGCGGCGGTGGATGAACATGCGAGGCTGGTCTCCATGAACTTTCCCCAGTCGCGTGTCGGCCAATTCCTCGGGCCATGGCCGACCCAAGGTACGATCGGCTCTCCTTCCACCTTCTCGCCAGCGTCACCGGCCACGACCATGTTCCAGGACACCTACGCCGCCGGCATGGCGGGGTTTACGCCGTCACCGCCGGAGTACGACGGTGCGATGTACGAGGGCATCTCGCCTGCCCTGCGCCGTGGGCCGCTCTCCTTCTCCAACCCCGGGATGCCGCCGCCGAATGACGGAGTGATGCACGAGATGAAAACGTTGGGCTCCATGGCCACCGCGTCGCGCCAGAACGACGGTACCCAAGACATCGACAAAGAAGATGAACAGGCCGACCTCGACCAGGACGTCAACGAAGAGGACGCGCCAGAACCCACGGTGGCGGCGTCCAAGGGGAGGAAGAAAAGGAAAAAAGAACTCGCCACCGGTCGAGCCGCGGATCAAATAGACGGGCAAAAAAGAGGAGTGCCTCGCCGAAGCTTGGAATACCGTTTCAATTAACGGCATCACCAGCGCCAATCAAAACTTCGAGACGTATTGACAGCGGGTCAAGTTGGCATTCGACAAGCGCAAAATCGTCGATCCATACTTCAACAAGATGGTGATGATACGCGGCGAGAAGGCAATGGGCACCCATTGGGGGACCATGCAGGCGGCGTGTAGCAAGTGGCACGGCATACATGAGGAGATCGACGAATGCCCAGTGAGCGGTGCCAACTTTGAAGCCAAGGTATGCTCACTCGCCGTGGCTCCTCCATCGACCCAGGATCGCCGAGGTTTAATCTTGATTCGCCTGCCTGTTTTTGCAGATGCGGCGGGTGTTTAACATGTACGCGGCCGACAACGACGGCCAGACGTTCGAGTACCTCAACATCTTCGCCCGCATCGAGAAGTGCGAGAAGTGGACGGAGGTGCGCAAGAATCTCCCGAATAACAAGGGCGAGCAGTACAACCCCGACGATCCAACCCCTGCCGCGTCGGTGGGCCACCCTGCGCTAGGCCAAAAGAAGCTGAAAGAGCTGAAGAAGGCGAGCCATCCAGCCGAAAGGTTGCAGGCGTCCTTTGACAAGTGATGGGCCGACGCGAGGGCGCACGCCGCCGGGAGGGACGACAAGCACGACGTGCGGTGGAAGGAGATGCTCGCCAACCAGGGCGTCCGGATAGCCTTGCTGAAGGAAACCTCCGCGGCGAAGAAGAGGAACATCGACCTGGCATTCCTGATCAGCGGCAACGACGGCAAGATGGACGAGGAGACGAGGGCTTGGTACGACGCCCATCGCCAAGACATCCTCCGGCCCATGTCGGCTGCTTCGTCCTCCCCTTCGACGTTTACTCCCGCCGCTGCGACACCGGTGACCGCCGATGCTTCGTCGGCCGATGCCGCTCCAGACGAGGCTCAAGAAGGGACAGGCGATGAGCTTGTTATCCTCTAGTTTCTATTTCGATCGCTGGAATGTGGCTGATCCGATCGTCGAAGTTTGACGATGCTTTTGTATAGCGGGAAGACGATTTTTTGAAATTATCGCCGCTGATGAGCGAATACCGGGGTGCGGCTAGAAAAATGTTGCCCTCACGTCCTTTTTACATTCAATTCAGTGTTTGTTATGTCCGAATTTTCGTCCGGGGCCTCAAACGGCTGAAGATGCTCTACCGTTTGGTGTAATCGATGGAGTATTGTTCTCCGGTCTATGGTAAGACGCGCCAGTGGTTCAAAGCCTAGTTATTTTTCGTTGGAAAAGATTAAATTCAAATTAAATCAGATGTTTTGGTGTGGTAAATGAGCAGCATTTTTCGATTGTCACGGCAACGAGAAATTCGTGCACCTGACGGATACGATTACGGAAACCTTTCTTGAGCTTGCTTCACTGTGTTCAGCAAGGTAACTACATCAAACCAGATTCGTGCGAGAAGATCACCCATGGGGCTTGAACGTTGAAACATCAAACATTCACCTTCTAGATATGTCATGTGTCCTAATGGGCGGCTAGCAAATTACCGCGCTGACGAATACTAATCACAGTTTCACTTCAACAAGTTCCACAAATCCTCTCGCTTTAACGGCAACGTTTCAGCTATTCAGAATCGTGCCTTTGCCAAAAAGTTGTCTGATGACATGCCCTGACATACCTACGGGCATCTCCAACGGGACGACGCATTTCGGACGTCTGAAATGTTCGATTGTGCCTGTTTGCGTCGGCTCGTGGACGCCATGCGATCCAGGGTGACCGTTTGCGTCGAGTATCTCCAGCGGTGCGGACGTAGTTTTTTAGCGGAGACAGCGTCTGGGTCGTTAATGGCGGTTTAACTTCCCGTCGAGGCCTGCCGCCGGCGATTACCGTTCCCGCGCGACGACGGTCGTTCCCGCGCTTGCCCAATACATTGGCAAGTTTCACCAGCGTTTCGCGCGCAAGAAACGACCTGCGCGGCAACGCCGTTTCCCGCTCCGCCGTGGCTATATATGATGGACGCCGGCGGGGGTGACGGGCACACCTCAAGCTAAACCCTAGCATCCATCCATGGCCGAGCACAACCTTAGCTGGGATCAGGTTGTTCAGATGTGCCACCAAGCCCACCCGGAAGACGAGCAGCTAGTCGCCGACGCGTTTCAGGCCGAGCAGCTGGACCTGGAGGCGGTGGAGGCAGAGGCGGTAGAGCGCGCGGAAGGGCGTGAGCGCCTCGCTGCGGCAGGGCGGAAATCGCCGACGCCAGGGCCGAACTCCCCGAGGCTAGGACGGCGCCCGTGGAGGCGCGGGCGGCGATGGCGGCCCCTCCGGCGGCCCTACCAGCGGACGCCGTCATCCACGACATCGCCTACGACGACGACGCCGTACTCTGCCGCTTCGAGTGCGGCGGCGACCATTTCGCTCTGCTCGCGTCCTTCGAGACCCTGGCTGGGGACGCCCTGCGCCGTCAGGCTTGGGCAGCGGAGGAGGAAGCCCACAGCTATGCGGTCGCCATGGCTCGGGGGTACATGTGCTCCGACCTGGATTCGCTCCAGCGGAGGGGCCCTTCTCCCGCGCGGGTCGAGCAGGAGAACCGGGAGCTGGCGGGCGCCATCGCCGCCAGGGACGAAGCGGTGGCGGAGGCGGCTAGGGACAGGGCCTGCTTCCACGCCCAGCTGGCAGGGTTGCATGCGGCGTCCGCGGGGGCAGAAGGCGGCGGCGAGCATCGGCGGCGGCGGCCTCCTCTGGCCAGGAGAGTCCTGTGGGACTCCTCTCTGGCCGAGGCCCTCGAACGCCGCAGGCGGCAGGACGAGATGTCCGATCGCCGGCGTGCGCGGCGCGCGGAGTGCGTGAAGCGCTCGCGCTTCGACGACAGCGCCGGCCCCTCCGGCGGCCAGTAGTAGGCCGCGCGACTGCGAGTAACCGAGGCCGTGGTAGGCCGCGCGACGGCGAGTAGGTACGGCCGTTGTAGTTTTAGGTTAACTCGACTAACCATCTCTGTAAAGATGGTCCTTTTGGCTAATCAATAGTAATGAACAAATATTTTGGTTACCTAATCGCTGCCGACCAGGCCTGGATGCAACAAACGCGGACACTTTCAAGACCGGATGCATATTTAGGCTAGGTTTGCGTCGCCGTGGACGGCCCGGTCACTATGCGTCGCCTCGTTGAAGGTGGTACTTGACCCATTTTTCGGTCCGTTTCTGTCGCCCCGTTGAAGATGCCCTTAGCAGCGATCCATTTAGAGATGCCCTAAGGTTTCTCTTGGCGTGGTTGCAAAAACGGACGCACACTGTTTTCCGTTCTTTTTTCTCAGCTGGAGCGCGCCTACGTACCTAGCTATGCAGCTAGATCCAGTGTTCGTGCACTGTTGCAGTATGACGCGTACAGGACGAGGTCGGCGGTGAGGTTTCTGGCGATAGATCAGATCGGACGTCCCATGATTGACCTGATCAGTTCACCGGGCCCCGGAAGAGTAGCACGTCGATCAACATGACCTAGCTTGTATAGCTACCGCCTTTCGAGGCTCCAGATAGAATTGACATGCTGCTGCAGCGTTGAAGCTTCCAAGCAGCCCCATCCCCCCAGGTGCAGAGAGTGAAGAAGATTCCGTGTTTTCCCTGTAGCTTCTCCGTGACTCAACCCAAAATCCCACAGTTAATCTTCATGTGCTTACTGCTTCCCATCCATGGCCTTTACTGGGATTTTCTGTAAATCTAAAAAAACTTCAGTGTAGCTTTTGATTTGTCTTAGGTTAACTGCAATTCTGGTGGGTTCTGATGCTTCTGGTGGTCAACAGCCTGGTTAAAATTTGTTACTACTACCCGTGTAATAATCACTTTGTTCCGATGCTTCTGTCTTTTGGGTTGGTGTTCCCTGCAAGAGGGTAATGCGTGCATTCTTGTGCCACACTTCTCAGAAATTAATTGCACTTACATAACTCGCAGAATTGCTATAGCTCGGAAGTCAACGTCCAGTGAACTACGGTGCAAGTGTTCGAGTTAGGCGGGGCATATATACATGGCGGCATTCAGTCGACGTATATCGTTCGGTTCGGTCTGACACGGATGGCATCGCAACAAAAATTATCAGAGCAATTGCGTCTGATACATTGCATGCCAGCTGCCAGGCTAGCTTGAGGAATAAGTTGTTACGGTGAAAGCCCCGATTTCCGGTCGTAATTCTAGTGCGGGATGATGCCCTCGTACCAAACACATAGTGATGATGATCAAATTGTTCCCTAGCTTGTCCTATCTCTAACCTTTAGCTGTTCGATTTGCTTCTAGACAAATTAGCTAGGCTAAATTAACAAATCAACAACCCGGACGCAGATTGTGCTATCACGCCTGGCAGGTCGATCAACTGATTCAACCTACACACCGTTAATTAACCCATCCTACCCAACAACACACTGGTCGATAAATTATTTGTGAAGTTGCTTGTAGCTAACGTCGTTTTCACCACTAAGCACTTAGGTCATGTCCCAGAGTCGTTGAAGGAAGCTTGGACATTCGCCTCGTCTGGCAATGGCCGGCATCTCCGGCGCGCCGTCCACCCTTGAGATTCCCATGCATGCTAGCTGCATGCTTGAGAATCGACCTCACGACTCACGCATAAGCGCAACTTGATCCTTGTGCTATTTTCTTTTCTTGGTACAAAGATTCCTTATTATTTTTTCCCTGTTGGCTGTGGCCAGTGAAAGAAAATTTCGTTCAGGTACAGCTTTAGGAACGGCCGCACATGCTGAGATTTCGCAGAGGATGGTTGAGAGTTGAGACAGGCCGTTTGAAACATACAAACAAAAAATCCAACGCAACCTTTTTGTGGCTAAGACAAGATTACTCAGCATTTTTTGTGATTGGGTTTAATTTGTTGGTGTTTGCATGGGCTGAGTATCTAACTAGTAGCCGGAAAAGAGCAAAAACTCAACCGGGCGATGCCAAAGTAACAATTGTCGCTAATGAAAGGAGCTACTGGCCTAATCGATCCCTAGGCCGTATTATTTACATTTTCCTTTCTGTAAAGATGACTAAAAACAAGGAAAAGAAATCTCCAAAGGCAAGATTTTCAGGGATACTGTGTCTCTACTACAGGCATGCCAAGTAATTAGAAAAGACTGATAGTGTTGTGATACATACGCAGTAGAGATCTAAGTCAGAGGCTCAGAGAACTCTGATCAGAGGGTGGCGGTAATATAATGTGTGGGGCCGAGCTATAGGGCCGCAGCCAGCTGACTGTGCGCTAGCTATATTATGTGCTGCAACTTGCAAACTTGCAACCGACCAGATAATCTTTCACCTTAAATCTAATCAGGAGCTGTATCACGATCTGGGATCTAGCTAGGCCATAGCACTGCATATGCAACAGCTATAGCTAAGCACG